>JAJMHM010000015.1:120563-298664 GCA_030566045.1 Geotrichum geniculatum | reverse complement strand
GGGGATCCAATACACCAAACAGGATAAATTTGAGTTGACAGGATATGTCGACGCAGACTTTGCTCAAGATACATCAGACCGAAAGTCATTTACTGGGTATGTATTCAAACTGGCTGGAGGTCCTATTACTTGGTGTTGTCGCAAGCAGAAGACAGTTGCTACTTCTTCAACCGAAGCCGAATACATTGCTCTTGCCGAAGCGTCTAAAGAGCTAAGATGGTTGCTCCAACTGGGATCCGAGATGAATGTGGTTATTCCAACACCAGTTGCCATGTTTGAAGACAACCAAGGATGTATTTGTATTGCAGAAAATCCAGTTCATCACCAGCGCACTAAACATATTGATGTCAAGTATCATTTTATTCGACAACTGATACTTCAAAATGTTCTTAAGGTTAAGTATTTGCGAACTGAACTAATGATAGCAGACATGTTTACGAAATCATTGGGAAAAGTTCGGTTCAATGCACTTAGGGATTTACTTGGAATGTTTGTTGTACGGAATTCCGAGATAAGGAGAAGTGTTGGAGGTGAAAAGTATCCCGACAATTCCGTGTCTATGGCTTTATTTACAGGTGTATGATAGAAATTTTTCGCTATCATTTTAAAGTTCAGGTTTAAGGTACTTGAAAACCTCTCTTAATTTTTATTTTAAAGTTCAAGCAAGGTTTAGGGTACTGTGAAAACCCCTCTTAATTTTAAAAATCCTTAAACATAAATATCAGGGTATTTCCTTGATTTTATATTTTTTTCTTTTCTTTCTATACACACAAATACTTTATTCTTTCAATACAAACTATTTTCTTATTATCTTTTATTGATTTCTTCGCCTACTATGAGTTCCTCACCTTCTCTCTCGTCACTCAGGTCTCACCTTCTTCAAAAAGTATCCCTACAATTCTGTCTACGTTCTTATTTGCTGATCAGGCCACACTATTTTAATTCCAAAAAATTAATGTATTATAGCATTCCCACCTTTATTTTAGATTAAATATTTATCCATATGTTCTCAAAATATTTTCAACATCAATATCAGAATATTTCCCAGATTTCATTTTTTTTCTTTCTACACACAAATATTTTTCTTCTTACCAACTATTATTATTTTGCATTGATTTGTTTTGCCTACTATGAGTTTCTCGCCTTTTCTCTCGTCACCTGAGCTTCCCCTTTTACACTACCCAGATATATTGCTTTTGCTGAAGCATCCAAAATACTATGATGGTCACTGTTCGAGGTGAAAAAATCAGATTCACAATAGTAGCATAATAATTTTTGAATCAATAAACGTTTTGTGTGTATGTAAAATACACAGAAAAAATATTAAATCAAGTAAATAATACCTTTGTTTAATCTTCAAATTTTTTTAAAATAAATATCAAAGTATTTCGTGATTTTTACATTTTCCTATTTTTTTCTACTCATTCAAATACCTCATTTTTTCAAAGCAAATTATCATTATATTATTATTTTTGATTTTTTTGCGTATCATGACGTTTCTCATTTTCTTCCAGTTGAGCAAAGATGAATGAAAAACTAATTATGCGAACAGTACCTAAAATTTTTTTTCATATACCTGTGGATCAGCTTTCATAAACGTATCTGCAAATAAGACCATTTGTACAGAATTGTTGAACTTTTGACCTCTAGCATGGATATGCATATCTTCCCACAATTGTTTCACTATCTGCAACTATTCCGTTTTTGGTTTAAAATGTTTTGCAAGCTCCCACACTTGTTTATACTATACATCATTATTTCACTTTTACATATCTGGATTAATTTGGCATTCCTTTTTCAATTGAATAAAATGATCATTGTTATATTCTCAAAATATCTTGATCATAAATATCAGAGTATTATTTTAATTTTGTGATGTTTTTTTACACACACGATTACTTTATTATTTCACTAAAAACTATCATTTTACTATATTCCATCAATCATTTCGCGTACTTTGAGTTCTTCATTTTCTTTCTGGTCACTCAAGTTTTATCTTTATTTATTGAAACAATATTGAAGAAGGTGAGACTTGTGTAACAAGAGAAAAGACGAGAAGCTCAATTCAAAATAAATAAAAGAATAAATTAGTTTATATTAAAATAATAAAGTTTTTGTATGTATAAAAAGAAAAGAGAAAAATATAAAATCAGGGAAATATTCTGATATTTATGTTAAAAGAAAAATTTAAAATTAAGAGGTTTTTTCGCAATACCCAAAACCTGTCTTAAACTTAAAATTAAAAAGAAATTGTTCCAGTTATGCAGAATAATTTCTGTCATACACCTGTTGATTAGCTTTTACAAAAGTACCTGTAAATAAAGCCATATATACAAAATTTTCGGGATACTTTTTACCTTCAACAAATATATTTTATTTGTATAATTGTTTTCCTATATAAACAAAATAATAATAATTCACTGTCTTAATTAGCCAACAGATTTTTTAAGTGTATTTTTAGCCGTATAAAATATTATACGGCAACATTTTAGTCAGGAATATCAACGTCGTGTAACATAAACGTACTAGTGCACATCGTTTAAAAAATTTTATTAATTTTAGTACGTAGTGTAAAGTCAAATTTAATTTGAATTGATAAAAGCGACTAATAATCTTTTGGAGACGTTGCGTATTTTGTTTGTTGTTTGGTATTTTCATCATTATACAGTGCTATGTGTACCATAATATATTGATATGACAAATTGAATGAAACGTACTTTTCCATGAATCTAGCTGTTTTGATTTAAAGATACATGCATATTTAAGAGGTAAAAAGTATCCAGAAAGCTCCGTGTCGATGGCCTTTTTTGGAATTATTATGCAAGCTAACCAACTAGTATGTCATCAAAACATTTTGCTATAACTGGAATGTGATTTAGATTTGCATAATATTACTCCACAATTATTTCATTACCTATAAACCTGCTTGAATTTCAAAGCCGATATTCAGAATAAAATTCGTTTTAATTTCATTGGGTTTTTTGACATTGTCCCACTATTTTGATAAAATGATTATTAATTGTTTTAAAAATATTTCAACAAAATATCAAGATATTTTCCTAGTCCCCAGTTTTTTTTTATTCATTCACACAACCACTTCATTTTTTCAATTATCTTAGTATTTATTGATTTCTTCGCCTACTTTGCATTCTCTCTCGTCCCTCAGATCTAACTTTCTTTAAAAAAAGCTTTGGAACATGTCTCAGGGCTGTACTTTAGCTAGTGTTTTTGCGTGATGATACAGTACCACTCATCTTCATGGATCCAGGTTTACTGTCTATACAAGTGTTTGGGTGTAAAACACCTAACGCTTAATGAAAGTGGACGTAGATATCAATCTCTTTTCCAACTCAACTTTTAATATAGCTATAAAATTTTTCATTCTCATCCTAGTTTTGATTTATTGGCTTGGTCACAAATAATAAATTTTCAGCTTCACTTAACTGGCAGACGGTTCATAAAATATTTCAAAAATGTGATTAAATTATAACTTGATCTGAAGATGGCACACCATCATATTGATAGAAGGTTTAGAACTCGTCTGCTGCAGGAAGCTCAGGGAGTGCGTGTCTGAATAAGAGTTTACCATGAAAATGGCAAGAGCTAACTCTGAAATTGTGGTCACTAAAACATCTTAAAGGATTTACACTTGCTTGCAATATACCCAAACTAGTTTTAAATTGTGAATTATAAATACCATAATTGAAAAATATATAAATAGGTTAATTTTGTAATACAATGATCTATATTCATAAGTTATTAAGAAAGTATAATTTAAATTTCAGAAATGCCAGAAAATGAGATCTGATTGCAACATATTTGGGCTAACTAATAGGCACTTTCGACATATCTATACACGGTGTTTATATCAGTCCTTGGAAAGTTTGACGCGCACATCAGAGTCACATTGGTACAAAAGATATAAGGCTACTTAAAGTATTTCATTTTAGATATAGATTCGATTTGTTCACAAATTGTTACAAATTTGGCTCATGAAAATGAAACCTGAGCAATAAAAAAAACGTGGAACTCATTGTAGACAAAGAAAAAACATCAACGTGGAATAGTTTAAACCTAAAATAGAATAGTTTGCAAAATAGTAAATACAATATTGGAGCCACCTATGATAAACTTAGAGACTTGAAAGTGAGAAGTATCCCGACAATCCCGTGTCTATGGCATAACTTGCTGACATTTGTATCTATCTTTAAATAAAAGCGTACCGTTATTTTTACTTTTTTACTTAAGATTTTTTTAATTTTATTCTTTATTTAATTTTATTACGTAATATTTCATATAATTTATATATTTATCTTAAAGACTAGATATAATCTATTAATTATAATAATAATAATTATTATTTAAAGTTTATAAGATATTCTTATTCTATTAAATTTTAATATCTATTATTTGGAAAAAACTTTTTGACATCTCTGGATTCTATTTCTTTTTCATTTAGGCTTAAGACTATTTCAACTAAACTTAGACTGATTTTGAGTCTATATATGAACGCTCAACAATTTTTTTTGGCTATCTATCTTAAACCATTCTTTTTGAGCTATCTTTCATAGTATCATATTCATTTTAACCATACTACATTGATATTTTGATGAGATAATTCATTTTATTTTTTCAAAATATCTGTCTATAAATATCAGGGTATTTCATTTGATTTTGCGATTCTCCCTTTTTTTTTCTTTACACACGATACTTTATTCTTTCACTAGAATTTAAAGTATTATCTTATTGGTTTCTTTTTTTACTAAAAACTCCTGATCTCACATCACTCAGATCTCATCTTTTCAAGTCATTTCAAACAGAGAAAAGAGCTATAATCAGACAATCCAAAATCTTCAATTTCTCTGTGTATATTGCCAAAAACAGTCTAATGTAGGGCACAATCATATTTTTGTCAAAAATGGCCGTAAATTCTGGTATTTTTTTCAGATTCGACAAGGGTAGGAATATCACTATCATATATTTGAAGATAGCAGAAAAATTTCCAACAGCAAGAAATTATCAGCAAAAAGGTGAGAAGGTTGAATTTTGATAAAGGAAATACTGGTTTAGTATATTTAAGACAGTGAGCGAGTGAAAAAAATTTGTGAAGGCGAAATGTATTAAACGCATTAAAGAAAATGAAAAATTATAATAAAAAATATGGTCTTTTCAACTAAATGGAAACATATTCTATCATTGCCATGATATGGACAATGGATATTTTAAAACGTTCGTTGCAACTAAATATCTCAAGTGGCATCATATTAAATTTTAGTGTCCATGCTACTTACAATGGATACATCAGCAAGTATGAGAATATTACCTTGCTTTAAAATGCTTTTAAAAATATTTCCATCTCCATTATTTTATTGTGGCATTTCATCATCTTCATTAGGATACAGTAGTGGAATTTTTCCATTCTTGACAAATGTTAATTTCTGTTGCATGCTTTAGTTATGCTGCGTAATTTGAAACTACTGGTTCAAATTTGAAGTTGCTAATGTATTATATGAAAAAAGTGAGATCGGAGCGACGAGGAAAAAGGCAAAAAGCTTGTAGTAGGCAAAAAAAATAGTATGATAATAAATTTTATTGAAAGAATAAAGTATTTATGGGTAAACAAAAGAGAGAATCATAAAATCAATGAAATACTTTGATATTCATGTTATAATATATAGTTTTTTACTTTTATCGAAATACAGAGGAAGTGTCAAAGTATCCCAATGCTTTGAAATTAAAATACTAATGGGGCGTGGTTTAAACAGATGTGGAACCTTGCGAAACAGTTTGAACGTAACGCAGACTAACTGCAGATAATGAAATAACTATGAGGCGATCTTATGCAAACCTAAACCAGTCTAAAAATATCTTGGAATAGTCTCAAACTCTACATGAAAAAAATCATTACAGTGATGGCAAATGATAGCACAGATACGGAATTGTCGGAATATTTTTTATTTCCAATAGCATAGTGATTGTCTAGAGAATGTCTGTATTTTAATGATTGTTACTCATTTTTGAAATTGGAGCAAATAGTATTATTTACATTACATTAATTTACACAAATATGCTTTTTGACTGGTGATTTATTTTCATAATTCGAAAATGCTTTTAGGACTATTGATTCCAATTATAAACCTAATTTTTTTTTACCGTACCAAATATCTTTTAATATAAATTATTTTTTATATTTCTAGTGATGGAATTCAATAAAATTGCCGTCAATTTTCATAAAAATATGATACAACTTTTTATGACCTACTCTTTAGATATGTATTGTATTACTGTGTACTATCAAAACACTATAAGGGCATTTGCAAGATAAATATCAGGCTTTTGTTGTAAAGAAATAATTAGTATATATTTTTTTATTTGGAAAAAATATATCTTACCACAATCGTATAAAAATGCACAAGAATTGCATTATTTTTATTAATCAAAATCTTCTAAGTTCGCTCAGTTACTCTCTATAATTTTCTGTTGTTTGAGCAAGAGAACGATAATTGAGCTCGAATTTTTAACAGTGAAGTTTTATTCACAACGGCGTCACAATAAATCATAACTTAATTTTATGAAAAAAAGTCATTAAACCAAATACGATATACTATAAATATTTGAGGGTTAGCGTGGCACAATTAAAATTTGAGGCCTAACGGTAGATTAAAATTAGAAATATCCCTTGTAATATTATAAAGAATATATTATCTGTTAAATAATTTTAATTGTGAAATTAAAGAGTAGCATTAGAACGTTGAAAAATGCTCTAGACAGGAAAAGCTACTTTACATTTTTTGACACCTAGCATCTTATATTTACCGATAACCCATGCCAAATTCTTATACAAGACTATTCTTGTGCTGACAATGAACTTTAATATATATCTTGCTATTATTGCTATAATACACTTAAGTTAAATTATTAGTTAGGGCGTGGTTTATACTTTGAAATTTGGCACTGAAATTAAAGAATTTAACGTTCTGTTATTAGAACCAACTCCAGATCTAAAATAAAAGTTTAATTTGTTTTAAAATCCTTTCAATAAATTCTTTTTTGAGAAAATCATATTTGATTAGTTAAATAAAATAAACACCAATTACATGAAATGGAACAACTCACTTTCTATCAAACTACAATGTACTTAAAAACATCTGTAGAAAATATTTTAGACAGCATGAGTGTTTTGATGCTTCAATTTAATAGTTAGCATATTTGATAGCCAACCATATATTGCAATTCATACCGCAAAGTAGTTTTTTTTTGAATGTATTGGATGTCTATCTGAATACTAATCCCAATATCTTTCTATAATTGAAAGTTGTGTTGTGTTAATGATACAGCTTAGATATAAATGTGTGCTTTTATTAAAGACAAATCTTATCGTTTTGTGCAGTCAGAGTTATGTTTCTAAATGGTACAACGCTCAAATTTGTCTTAGCTTCCATCTAGTAGTATCAATTTGAAATTATATTTTGTTTTAGTTATTCAGAGTTTTCATTTTCACACTGCAAATTTGTATTACTTTCTAATACAAAATATTCGCTATATCTAGTTTTATATGGTAGCTTTTTACTTATTTATAATTTCTAATATATTTTGATGAGGCGCAATATTGACATTCTTTCAAAAGTTGATTTTGTTCTTTATGGCAAAAAGATTCTGGTCCCTAGCAGGATCGAACTGCTGATCTTGGCGTAAACATTGCATTAAGCATTTGTATTAGCACCACGCCTTGACCAACTGGGCCAAGGGACCTAGCAATGAGTATATAGTAAATAATATTACCAAAGTACGTTTTTATAATTCTTCTTGCAGTTCAGTGCTTTAGAGCTATCAATAGTATGAAACTGTATGAACATTTAGTAATTAGCGGAATAGCAAAAACCTTTAATAAGTAGTAGCGAATAAATGATATTATTCTTAATTACAGTTGCCATTGGGAATATATCTCCGCCTCTATTTAAATTTAAATGAATATCTTCTAATGTGTTAATATTGTCTTTACCCACAATATCATAAATATTCCTTTTTGCATAATTTTTCAATGCAAACCATGTGTTTAGAGGGTCAACAGTAATTCTTTCATTAACAAAGGACTGTCTTTGTGACTGAGACAATTTTACAATTTCACTGTTAATAAGTTCAGTTGTTTCAATCTTGGAGTTACTTCCAACTTAATCTATTACACACATTGGAATTAAATATGATACACTTTTGTAAACGTGCACGTAAAGAACAGGTTCACCTCTTGCACTTACTTCAAAGAAACTTGTATTTAAGTTTTTATCTAATATTAACATTGTTAAAAAAAACTAGAAGTTAATAATAATACTGCTGCTGCTGTTATTACTATTGATCAACTAACCAATGTTAATTGGAATTTTAAAATAAACTCATTGATAGATTACTATTGATTCTTGTAGTTCTATTTTTGATTATTCTCTACTGAATTGATGAATACAAATCAAAATGTTTGAGCTATTTAAATCTAAACCAATTGTCATAAATAAAAATACTATGGTATGAAAATCTAGTAGCTCTGTGGCAATTTTCATCGCTCAAAAGCAGAGATATGCAAAATTCTAAAATGCATCATAAATTTATTATTAATTTTGGCCACAATACAGAATCAATCATTAAAAACATTTTATAGATAATTTGTTTTGAGTTTAAACTTCAAACAAGCTAATTAGCTTCTGTAATTTTATAATATGTGTTTATATGCTTTTAAAATAGCTTACCAGAGAGTAAAAAAACATATTCATAGCATATTTCATTCAAAACAGTGTGGCTCTTGTTGAATATTTCTATTAAAATTATACTTTTTAGTTGGATGTAATCAGAACAAGCACTTTACATCTACTGACTTTTCTCCAATTATATCCGTAAATGAAAAAAAAATGGAAAAACGATAATGCTATATAAGAGGACTTAAGTTACATTTATTTTGCATATTGCGTAGAGTTAGGGTTAAATTTAAATCACGCATTTTTAAATTTGTATAATAGTTGAAAATTTTTATTGGAACTAAGAAGAGCTATAAACCAATTGTTTTTCACAAAAAGTGTTATTTAGTAAATTGTTGTACATTACTTCAGTCACTTGCTGTCTATTCATGTATTACTATTAAAAGTGCATATTACTAATACTGATGAACATATTGATAGCTAGCAATTCAAATTATTGACATGATCTTGTAGACTACAAAGGTGCTCATTCTTTGATATGGAAAATCAAAATTTGCAATTTTCGTTTTGTTAACACAGCTAACAGTTTGATATCAAGGTTTACAATTATTAACATTCATATTTTGCACACAGCTATTCAACTTTTTTCAGCAAAATATTAACTCATCAATTTGCTGGGATCAATCTTCTTGTGTCAGTAAGTTTCTTAATTCTTGTTCACAGAATATTATCTTTTCATACACAATTTTATGGAAATTTTAATCTCATAATTTTATTATTTTGCTGTCACTCATCATGGCTCTAATCCGGTTTTAATGATATGCTTCCTGAAAGTTGAATATTGCCTAAAAAGTTTCAGTAAAATCTGAATTATAAATACAAGCCTTACGAAATGAGTTTTAGCATGAGTCCAAGCATGAATTTAATACCAAATTTTACAAGAGTACATTTTTTTTTGTTTTATTATAGTTGGTTGAATAATTTGATTTAAAGTACTTTTTATAAAACTCTATGTATTGTCTTTACACTAAATCATTACAGCAATTATTTCAGTTTTTCAAATATAAAGCAAATTTATTCAAGATATTTATCCAATTTTAAATTTATATACAATTTGTGTTCTTTAAATTCTCATATTTTATTGCATATCTCAACTTTGGAGATATTTTTGTTGATTATCCAATTATGTTCATGATTTTAAAAAACATATTTCAATGTAAGCAGCAATCAATACTTAATTCCGTTAAAACTGAAAAATAAAATTCTTAAAATATATATTTTTTTCATATTGTACTAAATTTTATCACATTTAACGTCAGTTGTCAGTATGCATTTTTCCAATTGTGAATATTTTTCAGAAATTCGTATAATGAAAACGTTTTGTTTTTCAACAGAGAGATATATGCGTATTTGAATGATTACTTGAGTTTTATTTGTAAAGAAGAAATGAATTTTATGAAAAAGAGTTAATGTTTGCATAAAGAAATATTAAGTTATCAGTGTGTTTGTTGAATACCAATATTTTGAAACTAAATGTGTCATGTAAAATTAACAAAAATTTTAAAAAAAAATATTCTAAATATCCATACAAATTAAATTTCTCAAGTGGAATCATTTTAATCAAAGATTTTAACGCCGCTTAATATAATTGCTTACGTAGTTATGTGAAAGTTATTTCACTTATGCATGTCTGTGTATGCAACTCTGTTTGTGTCTGGTTAAGGTAGGGTATTCTTAGCTGTTAGATATTCTCAAGTACAATAGCTTAAAATTTAAGTGCATGAATTAGACAAAGATCATCTGAAATCAATGCTTCATTATATTTATAAATACTTTTATTTGCATTCATTTTATATCAATTTTTTAATTTTAGCATCAGAATTAGAGAGTTTTATCCATTTCAAGTTATTTTCAAAACTAAAAAGACTGAACGTCAATATGCCGAGTTTCTCGAATGGATTACAAATAAATCTACTAATGGAGACTAAATGGACAATATTTGCTTCACTTTTAGACTAAAACATTCCTTGTAAATTATAAAGACACCGTAACAATACCAATACAATGAAATCAAGAGTTGGAACTACACATAAGCCTAAAATTATTTGAATGATTAAATATTACTTTGATTGTACCTAATTATTAAGAGTTAGGCCAATAATAAATTGAAAAATTAAATTGTAGTACAGCACTTACTCTTTCTATATCCATAGAAGTACATGAAATGGGCGTCAATTTGTTTTCAATCAAATAAATATAAAGTTGAATTTTCAATTCATTTAGTGACTGTTATTTGTGTTATTATTTAATAGTCTTTTTCACTCGCATTCATAGCTGTTGAGTTTTACTATTGGCAATTATCATTTTATAAGGTAATTCATAAGTACGATATTTTATTGTATCATTATGATTATATATATTATGAAAAACTTTTGAAGCAAATGGTACTGCTGCCCTCTATCAAAATTTCTGGTAGGTTTTTTTTCTTTTTCAAAAATTGAAAATAGAAGAAAAATGAAGCAACATAGTCAGCTCATATAGATTTAAAATTGTAATAGATCCCAAGCACTTTCAACTGTATTTTCAACCTTAAATTAGTTTTTGACCAATTTGATAAAGATTCAGTTGATTTCAATAAAACTCATATCAATCAAAAAATTTTTTCACTGATTTTTTTAATTGGGTTATCATCATTTTACATTACAGAGATATAAAAAATTTAAATAGTTATAATCAGTGCCACTCAAAATACTTTAAGTCTTTGAATAATATTTCATGTAAAAATAAAGCATGATTAAAATTTGAATCTATTGCAACAATAATTTATCTTTTCCACCTTCAGCAAAGGAATTTTTGCAAAGTGCCATCTATTTATCTATGTAGCACTTATAATACAATTTTATTAACAACACATGTTACAATTATTTTTTTCAGTGTGATCATAGTCTCAAATCAATTTTGTTTATCATCACTGTTGTAAATATATATGAATAGCAATTTAATAATTGATGCTATTTGAATTTTTCAAAATAGAATGCTAAATATATCGATACATGTTACAAAAGTGCTATATATTAATTAAATAACATTTTCCATTACAATACATGCTTTATCAATTTAAAAACTGAGAAGATTACAATGTCAACACAATACTGCCACAGCCTTAAAATATAATAGAGTTTAGTGCTGTAAAAAGTACATTTTTTGATTTTTAACCATGTATAGTGCATCGGTTAGATGTAGAAATCCCAAGATTTTTGCTAGGTATTGATTTACCTTTTTATTTTTCAGTTACATAAGAGACTTGAAAGAGTATTTGTGGATCTAGTTTTTATCAAATAAATGATAATACATGATACTAAATTTATATCAGAAACTAACGTATCAATTTCTAAAAATTTAGTCTATAGTTTTAATGTTTTATGTGAAATAATTAATGTTAATTACTAAAATTTTTAATAAAATGTTCAATTCACAATATTATTGAAGATTTGTTTTTGAAATATTGTGAATATTAATTTAGTTTCTGCCTTTTAATTAAATCAAGTCACTTTCCAGGATGATATATTGTCTCTCCAAAAAATTATAAAGCTTTTTCCCTAAATAGCTATTTATTTAAAACAGGTTTTTCATTTAACTCTATGATTATTAAACCAAAATATTAAATTTACTAATTTTTTGAAATAGAAAAAGCTAAGTTGAAATCATTGTAATGCATGATGAGAAATTTTTGTTTTGATGTAAATTTAATTTAATGACAGCGTATCTATAGCTGTAAAAAATTCTCAAGTTTTAAAATACATTGCTAGTTAGCATTTCAAATTTGGTGATACATCATGGCTTTATTTGGCAACTCTTTTATTATCTACCAAATATACTAAACAACACTCAACTTTTTAATTATTCAGATTGAATCTGTACTAAGTCTTCCATTTTTTTAATACACCAATTAAAAAGACAGCAATATAATATTAAATTTCAAAGATTAAGTTGAGGGCATCAACATTCTTTTATTTTCATTAACATCAATTTCACCAAGTTTCAATTTTTTTTGTTTGTGTCCTCCCGTTAAACAATTCACCAGCTTTTTAATTATTCCATATAGTAAAAATTTTTAGTTAAAATAATATTTTTTCGATAAATTCAGTTCTAGAAATTTAAATAAAGTATCTTAGTTGAATCGAATTTAAGCTATTCGTCAAAATTAATTTGCACAAGTCAACTTCAGACGCTGCTCTCATTTTAAGGTGAATATATTGTGTATATCAATTTCTACTAACTGCAAATCATTGGAGCAGCTCTAGTGGTTAATTATTAAGTAAGTGTGTGATGAAGCTAACAAGGGTCCCTCGTCTGAATTTTTATTGAAGGTGGTACGAAGCGCTTATATTTTTTAAGAAATAGTATTTAATCATAAATTTGTTGAATGTGAAAATTATTTATTGATATTTTTTGAGGAATAGCATTTAATTATTCATTAATTTGTGAAAATTTATTCATTAAAGTATGAATATGCTTTGAGAAATTTCAAATATTTTTATTTTGAGTCTTCAAGTTAAGCTTGTCAAATTAATTGAACTACACTGAGTGTAGTATTGAGAATTTTGACTTTAATTACCAATTTGCTACATAAAAGCCATTCTGTGAAGATCTCTTTTAATACTTATTCTAAGGATTTATCAACTTTATCTCTTATGCTTGCAATAAGAAAAATGTTGACTTCTTTAAAATTGATGCCATAAAACGATCTGATAAAGAATCAGCTAGCGCAGCGATAGATTTATCTGACATGCAGTTTTTCACTTTTTGGTGACATTTTCATAAAAATTACTTGAAAGCTTTTTCTGTTAATTTTATTATAATTTCTATTCTATGAATTACTTGATTTAATTGTCACAATATCATTTTTACTGAAGGAAAGTTTACAATTGAATATTTAATATTCCTCCAGGTTGATAGTTTTTTAATTTATAAACCAAAAAATACATATAATTTAGCTTTTAAAATAAGTCAAAATATAATAAAAGATTAGAAAATATTTAAATAGCATGTAACAAAATAACTACTTGTAAATTGGATAAATTCAATAATGAGGTGCAGAAAGACTAGTAAAAGTTTAAAAAAGATTGAAATATACTTTGGTTTTTCACTTGGAATCAGATTTGCTCGTGAATAAAAGCATTTTTCCAATTCTGAAGTAACCAGAAGGAATGGATTAGTACAAAAGATTCCACTCTTTGTACAATTCAAGTTGGCACAAAGAAGATAAAACTATAGTAATACTGCTCACAAAGATATCTAGGTCCAGCAATCATTGTGTACTGAAATTAGATATCGTTTACCGAGGTTTAAAAGATTGAGATGTATATTTTTATAAATTTTTACCAACAACTCTGATTATCTAGGCAAAACAGAACTGAATTGATTTCAATTGTAGATCTGAGACGAAATGCCAGTTCAAATCATTCAAGATATCCGAGTATTAGTGAATATCCTTTAATAGAAAGTCATTGGCCAATATAGTAAATACTTTTGAGAATAGCCAACTTTTGATGCCTGGTATAATCTCCAATATCTGTTTAGGTAGCACAACTTTGAACTATAATGAACTTTAAACGCTTTTGTTTAGCTTACTTTGTTGATTTAATGTTTTGATTTTTTCTTCTTCAAAAGTGAAACAAGAGCACCTAAAAACTAAACAATGATGATTTCTCTCATCCACAGAGTTATCTCGAGAGAAACCGGCCACCCTTAGAACGCATTCTTGCCGTGATAGACACTATGCTGAAATTACTTGATATCAAAGGCACATCTGCTACTTCGAGTTCTGATTTCATTTACAATAACGCTCTTGGATATGTAGCAGGACGAACTGTAGTGTTACAATGTCAAGAAGAAGTCCAACTCATTAGTCCTTGTCTTGCAAATCAAAAAGCTGCTCTGGTTAGCCAGCTTCAAGAGAAACCTCCGTTCAAAGATTCGCTTCGTCAATCAAGAAAGATCAGCTATTCAGTACAATGTATAGCTTTCAACTCAAGCGTTCTTCTATATGCCAGTCAATCCAACCTCTACATTTACTATCTCGCTGCTAAAACCACCAGTATTATCCCGTTACAAGATCACCATCCATACGGAGTAAAGCATTTAAAGATTTCACCGTGCGGACGGTTTTTCGCAACGTTAGGACCTTCAATTGATGGATATCTATGTATTTGGACTCTTCGAGTCTCTGCAAACTGTCAATCCAGCTTCTCTTCTAAGCATGATGTCTTTCAATTGAACAAATGTGTCTCTTCTAAGCAGGATATCTTTCAATCAAACAAATGCGTCTCTTCTAAGCAGAATGTCTGTCAATCCAACAAATGCATCTCTGAGATATCTGACTTGATCTGGTTTAAAGGACTTTTACTCACTGTTGGTAAGCGCCATCTGAAACTATGGTTCCCTTCGTCTGATCGTTCTAGCAGGCTTCTGAAGGGGAGAAACATTGAATTAGGTCTCTCAGTGTACGAGACATTTTCCTGTTTAGCAGACTGTGGAGAATGTATAGCGGTCGGGAGTGAATCTGGAGTCGTCGGGACTATTCATATTACTACTGATACAAGAGTCAGAAAGGGCAAGTACGTTCCGCGCTGTCGAGTAGCAGAAGGTATAACGGCACTGTGTTTGAATGGCAATATTCTTTGGGCATTTAGCGCGGACGGGACAGCTCGTAGTTGTCATTTGAGTGACCTTTTGAAGACTGATGGCAGCCAGTTGGAAGAATCTCCAATGTGCTTGAGCACTGGATTCTCGCAAATAATAGTATCTTGTTTCACAACTAATCAAGGGACCATGATTGCACTGAATGCTGATCAAGAAATCAATGAATTGGCCGCGGATGATGGAACGCTAACTGCGACATCACAAAGAGCGTCTCTGGTGAGACAGGAAGGCCTATCCAGTAGTATTATTACCTGGAGCAGCAATACGATTTTATCGTGGAGCCATGATTTTGAGAGACCGCAGAGAATTGAAATCGAGAGTGGAAAGACTATAGTTAAGGCTATTCAAGCTGGTTCAGATCACATAGCTATTGGATATCAAGATGGGTCTATACAAATTCTTTCTAATAAGGGAGATATAGTCCAAGAGCTTTCTAGCCATGAAGCCGAAGTATTGGACATTGTTTATGGCACCAATTCAAAGTTCAGTGTTATTGTCTCGAGCGGAAAAGACAATAAGATACAAGTGTTTGTGTTTGATTGTAAATGGGTTCTCTCTCATTCATTTCACGTCAAGGGGATTATCCAGCATCTAGCCATGTCTCACGATCTTTGCCTAGCAGTGTTAACTTGGGATCGCAGCGCATATATTCTTGAGCCAACGGTGAAGGAGAATATTCTTGAGTATGGAATAAAACGAATCGTGAATGTTCGGCAACGGCCATCAGCAGCATGCTTTTCGAAAACGAGGTTTTATATCTGGCACGGAAAGTCTCTATCTTGTTTTTCGTTATACGATCAAGAGTATGTTCGAGAGCATAGCACTGACGATACGATTTCGAGCATGTGCTCGGCTTTTCTCCATGATATAGAGTATATTATTTGTACGAGTCGGTTTGGATTGTCGGTATATTCTGGCGGTCTTCTGGTAAGTCATTCGGACCAAGGAAACGGGACATTTGTTTGTCTGAGTCCTAATTCAGAGGACGAGATATTTGTATTGAGTACAGAAGGGCAGCTGCAGCGATGGAAGTTTTGTCTAGAGACTTGCACGAGGTTGACTGAAGGGTTGAAGTCGCTGAGTTTAGGAACCAGACGGTGGTCGACGAATTTGTGCAATATAGAGAGCACTAGAATTCAGAGCACAGTTCGGCCCAAGACCTCTGATTCACGAATGCAATATAGAAGGAAGTCAGAAATCAAGTTAGGAACGTTAGGAAAGTTGGAATCAGAAAAGTTGAAGTCAGAAAAGTTGGAGTTGAATTCAGGCCAGTTGAAGCCAGAAACGCTGGTCAATGACCGACCAATGTATTCTCATGTCACTCCTCCGCTTACTCCAGAAGTAGATGAATTCACAGACCAGCCGCTCAACGACAATATATCGACAAGTGAGCTTTGCAGAATGCTACGACAGTTGAGGTCTGGAAGTTTTGAAGGAGTTGAGTTGCAAGAACTGAAATCAGAGTTGGAGATGAGTTTAGATTATATACAGAGTTTGTAAATCAAGTAGGATTTGCTTTATTCCATCTAGACTTGATTCCTTTATTCCTTCATCTAGGCCTAGCTTCATTCAAACCTCCCATCACCCTCGTTTAGCAGGCTTCTTTATACTCCAGGAAGCAGGCTCAAAGTCATCAGAAGGATTGGCTCTTAGAACTTTCATCTCAGGAGCACTGACCTTTGAAGCGTCCTCCAAGCCAAGCTCCTCTGCACTTTTAGGAGGCTCAAACATGTTTCTCTTTAAATCTTTTGTGCCCGTCAAACCTGCGTTAAACTCCTTCTTCAAGGGCACAGATCGCCATTTCTCTTCGGCCATCTTGACTTTGAGCTTCAAAACCTCTTGCCGTACTTTATCTTCGTGGAGCTCCTGTAGCGTAGGATAGTGAGGCCGGGCATAGCGAAGCCACTGCATCCATTGCGGTGGACACTTGTAGTCGACCCAGTTCAAGGCCTGGTCCTTATATTCTACAATCCTTCGCAGTCTGTGGGGGTTATTGGGGTCGTGGAATTCCCAGTATGTGTTTGCATCCAGATCATAGCCGACAAAGAACTTTTTTCTGAATGGAATGTGTCTCAAGGATCGCCATTGTAAATAGGCTTGTCGAAATGGTGATACTTTGTGTTTAATGAGGTCCATGGTGGAATTTTTGATTGGGAGGAGGGAGGAATAACTTCAGACCAACACCAGACATAAACACCAGACATTAACACCAGTCAACTCCAGAACATCAATATCAACACCAACATCAACACTAACTCCAGAAACCCTCCAGAAACCCTCCAGAAACCCTCCAGAAACCCTCCAAAAAACCTCCAGAAAACCTCCAAAAAAAAAACTCCAAAAAAAACTCCAACTATTTCATTATCATTATAATATACCAATACCTAAATTACAACGTCTCGTCTTATACTAACGTCTGGACTTGAGACTCAAACTCTCCACCTCAGCTTCCAACTGACGAATCGCAGCATGCGTCGTCTCTAAATCCTTATTAAGACGATCCCGCTCAGATATCAAATTCTGCTCCCACTGTCTGAACCGCTGCTCTTCAACTCGTACCTGCTCAGTAAACATCTTGCGCAACTTGTCCTCCTCCTCCTTGAACTGCGGGTGGTCAAACTTGCGTGTGCGTGCCTCGCCAAACTTGCGTGTCTCCATCTGCTTCGATCGATAGTTCTCGTAGTGAACGTCCTCAGTGTTATGAATCAAATCCAGCATGTGGGACCTGATCAAAAGCAAACGAAGCTTGCGAAAGTCGCAGTGGTCCTCGTTTTCAACCTCAGCTACTCCCCAGAGATACTGTCTGCCCTTCACCACACGCCCGTCAGGAGTCTCAACATCGTTCTCAGAACCAATGACGCTGAACGGAATGGCATCAATCAAAGAACGAATCTGCTCGGCCTCAGCTGGCGTCGTGCTGCGGGTGCCATGTGTGTCCATGGGGTCCTGCTTGTCAATAACAGGCTTGTAAATCTCAATGTTCTGCGCGTCCAAAACCTGTCTGATCCGGTGCTTAAAGTCCGAAATCTCCTGGGGAGAAAGCGTGTCCGCTTTGGCAATGACGGGAATCAAATTGACACGAGTAGATAACTGTCGCATGGCCTCAATGTCAATGGGCTTCAAAGAGTGGCCCGTGGGGCGAATGAAGTACAAACAGGCGTGGACTCTCATGTCGTGAATGTTTCTGCGGTTGGGCTGCTGCTCCTGGCGAAGGTAAGACTCGTGCTGGTCGTCAACAAACTCAATTATGGGTGCCCACGAATCTTTGTTGTTGACGTTGTCGCCAAAACCAGGGGTATCAATAATGTTGAGACGCACTTTGAACCCTTTCTCTTCCAGCTCGGCCTTGGTGATGCCGATTTCAACGGTTTTCTTGATTGGAGTGCTGTGTCTGGCCGAGTTGTCGGTGTAGTTTTTGACTGTGGTTGAAAAGAGCGTGTTGATAAAGGTGGTTTTACCCAGGCCGGACTCGCCGGCCAACATGATCGTAAAAGTAGCACCTCTTTTCGCGACAATCTTGTATCGCTGGTTGGGGAGGTTCAAGACGCCGATCTTGGCCTCAAGGCTCTCGTTTTCAGAGCTGCTTGGGAGGGGAGCGGTAGCCACTGACATTGTAGATGGTGGTGGTAGTAGATGTGGAGGATATAATTAATTTTGGGAAAGGAAAAGAAAAAAAGGGAAAATTAAATGAAAAAAAGGAGGTTTGGACTTAATATTGGAAATTAATGTCACCGCCTAAACGTTCTAATTTAGAGTATGCCGTGGGTTGGATTGTTCTGCCCTTGGAGATGGTGGCAGCTCTTGCAAGTGAACAAGAAGAATGAAGAAAGAAAAGGGGGTTGGAGCTTATTTAAACTATTTTGTCTTTACACACCAACAGGCCCATTTTCAAAACATTTTTCGTGTTACAGTATGGAACACTCTGGATGTGGTGATCGCTGTAAAAGAAATTCTAAATTGCAAAGGCATCAAGCCGTAATTTGGTAATTGGGACTTGACCCTTTAGACTTAATTTTTGGGACTTGACCTTTAACACTTACCCCTTTAGACTTAACCCTTAAACTTAACCCCACCAATCCACATGACCACATTGAATCGAAATTTGTCACTTTACCATTAACCACCCACAATGAAACGATTCATCAGCCCATCAGTGGTGTCTTTACAAAAGAGCTTCATCAATAGAAGTTCGCGTCAATCGCTCGCGCCAATTGCTCGCGTACCCCGGATTTCACCGTCCAATCATGCATCGCGAAACTTTTCAAGCATGCCTTCAAGGTGGCAACAAGCAAAGAATGGCCCCAATGGACCGAAACAAGACGAAAACCAACCGCCAAACCCAAAGCTCTACGTCGCCCTGGGGGCTTTCCTAGGAGGCCTGTTCCTGCTGAACCTTCTAGCAGAGTCCATTTCGCCAGGACTGACCTGGGAAGAATTCCGCACAAACTTTTTGGATAAAGGCATGGTGGACCATATCACCGTGGTCAACAGATCCGTCGCAAAGGCAGTTCTACGAGGAGGCGTGGGACAGTACGTTACGTTCACAATTGGGTCGGTTGACGCTTTCGAGCGTAAGCTGGAAAACGCTCAGATCGAGCTGGAGATCCCAGAGCAAGAGCGAATCGCCGTCAACTACGCTTCGGAAGGCAAACTGGCCTCCAGCATGCTGAGCGTCATGCCCACGGTCCTGCTCATCGGCGGCCTGGTGTTCATCATGAGAAGAGGTGCTCGCGGTGCAGCCGGGGGCATCTTTGGAGTAGGAAAATCAAAGGCGAAGCTGTTCAACCAAGAAACAGACATCAAAGTGAAGTTCAAGGACGTTGCTGGCATGGACGAAGCTAAAATAGAGATTCTGGAGTTTGTCAACTTTCTAAAGAACCCTAAAAAGTACGAAAAGCTCGGTGCAAAGATTCCTAGAGGTGCCATTTTGTCCGGTCCTCCTGGTACCGGTAAGACCTTGGTAGCAAAGGCGACAGCTGGCGAGGCCGGCGTCCCGTTTCTCTCGGTCTCGGGCTCGGAGTTTGTCGAGATGTTTGTCGGAGTCGGCTCCAGCCGTGTTCGGGACCTGTTTAAAAACGCCAGGAAGATGGCCCCGTCCATCATATTCATTGACGAAATCGACGCCATTGGAAAAGCCAGAGGAAGTGGCCAGTTTGGAGGTGGAAACGACGAGCGGGAGGCTACGCTGAACCAGCTGCTCGTCGAGATGGACGGATTCGCTTCGTCTGATCACGTCGTCGTTCTCGCGGGAACTAACAGACCAGACATCTTGGACCCTGCGCTCTTGAGACCCGGACGTTTCGACAGACACATCAGCATTGACAAGCCAGACATTGAAGGAAGGAAAGCAGTCTACAGCGTGTACCTCAAGAAGGTCAAGACGAACCTCGACATCTCCGAGTTGGCTGGCCGGCTATCAGCGCTAACACCTGGATTCGCCGGCGCCGACATTGCAAACTGCGTCAACGAAGCAGCGTTGATAGCTGCCAGGAAGGATTCTCATATAGTAGAGATCACCCACTTTGAACAGGCCATAGAACGAGTGATTGCTGGTTTGGAGAAGAAGTCGCGAGTGCTCTCAGCCGAAGAACGTCGCACAGTAGCATACCACGAAGCTGGCCATGCCATCTGTGGATGGTTCTTGAAGTACGCTGACCCGCTGCTCAAGGTGAGCATCATTCCTCGCGGGCAAGGTGCTCTGGGATATGCTCAGTATCTACCCCCAGACATCCAGCTGCTGTCCATGGAAGAGCTGTCTGACCGTATGGCAATGACTCTCGGCGGTCGGGTCTCTGAAGAGCTTCACTTTGACAGCGTCACCAGCGGAGCCTCGGACGATTTCAAAAAGGTCACTGCTATCGCGACCAATATGGTGGCAACCTGGGGCATGTCCGAACAGATTGGCTGGTTGAACTTTGACGACGGCCAGCAGCGCTTCAACAAGCCGTTCTCTGAGAAAACGGCCACCATGATTGACTCTGAAGTACGGAGAATCATCCACGAAGCCCATACAAAATGCAAGAACCTGCTCACCGAGAAGAAGGCAGAGGTCGGGCTCGTCGCCGAAGAGCTACTGAGCAAGGAAGTTATTACTCGCGAAGACATGATACGCTTACTAGGACCTAGGCCTTTCCCTGAACGCAACGATGCATTTGATAAATATCTGGATAAGAGCAAACTGGGGGACTTTGGCAAGCGATATGGCAGTGATCCTAGTCCAGCAGTTTAAACTTGTACACAGTATATAATTAGTAAACCCGTACTATATATTAAGTCTTGACAGTAGGCTCCTCGCGGCCAATGAACTCCTTCAACTTCAAGAATTGGACGGTGTTGGAAATGCTGGCCTTCAGATAGTCCTGGGCATCCAAAGAGTAGCTGGCGGGATCATTGCTATGCTTTTCAATGTACAGTCTAATGGTGGCGCCAGAAGAGCCGGTACCAGACAAGCGCACAACGATACGAGACCCGTCGCTGAACTTGACATACAAGCCTTGGTGGTCCGAGACTGAGCCATCTAGATCAGTGTAGGAGAAGTCGTCGGCCTCGACGACGGTGACGTCGCCAACCTTGGAGCCAATGAACGAGTCGTGCTTGTCAATGACGCTCTCTTTCAAGGAGGCAATGACCTTTTCAGCGTCTTCAGAAGAGACGTCTTCGTAGTCGTATCTGGTGAAGAAGGTGCGGCCGTAGGTTTTCCAAAAGTCCTGCTGGATGGCAGCGATGGAGGCCTTGGAAGGGTCCTCTTTGGCGACTCCGGCGATAATGTTGAGCCAGGCAATGACAGCCCACAAGCCGTCTTTTTCACGAATGTGGTTTGAGCCGGTACCAAAAGACTCTTCGCCGCAGATGGAGAGCTTTTTGGAGTCAAAAAGCGCGCAGAAGAACTTCCAGCCGGTTGGTACTTCGTAGACGTTGAGGCCCTTGGCTTTGGCGACGTGGTCGAGAGCGCCGGAGGTAGGCATGGAGCGGGCGAGGCCATAGACGCCGTTGGACTTGAAGTATGGGATTTTGTCAGCGTGGTGGGCAATGATAGCGACGGAGTCACCGGGGGAGACGAAGGTGTTGGCACCGTAAATCATGTTTCTGTCACCGTCGCCATCGCTTGCAGCACCAAAGGGAATTTGGTTTTTGTCGACGGCGTCCACGAGGGTGTGAGCGTAAGTTAAGTTGGGATCGGGATGTAGGCCGCCAAAGTCAAGAAGGGGTTTTGAGTTTTGAACAGACGACTCAGGGAGGCCCAATTCCTCTAAAAAGATGGCGCGTCCATAGGGCCCGGTGACGCCGTTGAGTGCGTCGAAGAGGACTTTGAAGTCAGGGTTAGCTTTGATGAAGGCCTTGATGAGGTCAAAGTCGAAGATTTCCTTCATGAAGTCGACGTAGTCTTTGGTGGAGTCAATGATTTCGACTTCGAGCGGGCCGTAGCGCTTGGGGCCTATGGTGGAGAGGTCGACTTGGCTGACGGAGTCGTCGATTTTATATTCGGAGATTTTTGTGGAGTACTCGTAGATCTTGTTGGTGACGCTCTCCGGGGCCGGGCCGCCGTTAGCCAAGTTGTACTTGATGCCAAAGTCGTTCTGGGGTCCGCCCGGGTTGTGGGAGGCGGTCAAGATGATACCGCCGGTGGCCTTGTATTTTCTAATGATGTGGGAGGCAGCTGGAGTAGAGAGGATGCCATTTTGGCCGACAATGAGTTTCTTTACGCCGTTTGCAGCGGAGATTTGGGCAATGATTTGGACGAGTTCAGCGTTGTAGAAGCGACCGTCGCCGCCAATGACGAGCGTAGCGTCTTTGGCACCTTCTGGTATGGACGAGATGATGGATTGGACAAAGTTTTCTGAGTAGTGTTTTTCTTGAAAGACGACTACTTTCTTTCTGAGGCCAGAGGTTCCAGGTTTTTGGCCTGCGATGGGGGAGGTGCTAATAGTTTTGATGGTCATTGAGTATGTGGAAGGTTGGAGGATTGGTGGATTGGTGGACTGGAGGATTGGTGGATTGGAGGAGAATTGGTGGAGAATTGGTGTGAGTAGAAGATTGGTGAAGTGGAAGGGAGGTGAGAGGAAGTAGGTAAAGACACGAGGATCAAGGGGGTTTGGTTTTTCGAAAAGCCCTAAGTTTGGCACATTTGGTGTGGAGGTGCAAAAGTGGAGGGTTTTTGAAAAGCCCTAGGTCTGGCACATTTGGTGTAGAGGAGCAAAAATGGATGCAAAAATGGATAAATATGAATTTTTGTTTAATTTTTGTCATTTTTCCACATTTGTCATTTTTCTATATTTGTATGGTTGCAATTATTGATTTTTTGATTCATGACAAGTTTTTGATTCAAGACAAGTTATGGCAGGTTATGGTGATTTATGGTGATTTATGGTAATTTATGGTAATTTATGGCAAGTTTTAATTCATGTCAAATTCTTGACAAGCTAAATTCACATTCTAATTTTTGTCACATTTAATTCATGTCACATTTTTTGTCAAATTTTTCTAATTTTTGCATCACATTCTTCTCGTCCATCCTAATTTTGCACCACATTCTTCTCGTTTTTTCTAATTTTGCATCACATTCTTCTCGTTATTTCAGTTTTGCATCACATTATTCTCGTTATTCCAATTTTTGTTCATTTAATTTTTGTCGACAGCCGCACAATCAAAATGAGGCTGCAATTTTGTCGGAATAAATGCTGAGACCATTCCCAAAAAATGCTTTTGTGACAAAAAACCTTATTTTTAGCAGCTATGTGTTGTTATGTTCGACCGTTTTAACCTGTTCCTTGTTTATAGTCCCTTTTTTTCTCTCTCACATCTCCTTCCTTCGCCACCTTTGATCACCAGATTCTCTCCAATCATGTCTGACCCTACCAAAGTTCAATTGGACAAGCTCAAGTCCCAGCTACCTGCCATCATTGAGTCAGTAAAGTACTCTGAGCTCTATGGCTACGACCTCACCGTCCTGTCTTCTGACTCTTCCGACCCTAAAAACGGCATCATTCTTGACAGACTTCTCCTGAAATTCTTGGTCGCAAACAAGTTCAACATTGACGGCTCGGTTTCTCAGCTCTCCAAGACCCTGAAATGGAGAAAAGAGTTCAATCCGTTGAGTGCTGCGTTCTTGGAAACTCATGACCCAGAGCTGGATGCTCTTGCCGTCATCACGAAGGTCGATAGAGCCGGTCAAGCTTCTGGCGAGTCTAGAAAGCCCGTTGCTACTTTGAAAGCTGAGCGTGCAGCAGCAGCAGATGCTGTTGAAGCTGATGCCTCCAAGGCTACCTCCAAGACTGCTGATGTTGATGCTGATGCTGATGCTGATGCTGCTGTTGCTGTTGCTGATACTGCTGATGCTGATGCTGATGCTACTCCTTCCAAAGTCAAAGGCAAAGAAATCACTGAAGACAGCGATTCAATCAGAAAGGATACTACTGATTCTTTGGACGTTGATGTCTCTGAAGAAAAGGAAGTCAACGCTTCTACCGCCGCCATTGCACCTGTCAAATCAACCACTGTCGATGAACCATCCACCGAAATCAGTGAGGAAACTTCAGCCAGCGCTTCAAGCTGGATTGTCACTTGGAACCTCTATGGCATTGCCAACTCGAGTGAAAAGCGTTCCGCTTTGTTTTCTGACTTGAACAAGTTTTTGCGTTGGAGATTGGGCGTCATGGAGCGCGGTATCTCGCAACTGGACTTCACCAAGCCAGAAACCTCCTACATGACCCAGATTCACGATTACCGCGATGTCTCCTTCTTCCGTTTTGACTCTGCTTCCAAGTCCGCCTCCAAGGCCGCTGTGCAACTCTTCCAGGACTACTATCCAGAGTTTTTGGACTACAAATATTTCGTCAATGTGCCCTTCATCATGAGCTGGCTTTTCACTCTCAGTAAACTCTGGGTCTCTAAGGAAACCAGCGATAAGTATAGAGTGGTGTCTAACGGTACTGAGCTTGCAGGCCAGTTGGGTAGCTGGATTCCCAAGAGCTATGGAGGTTTAGCTGACGGGCTGAGCGAGTTGGCTGTTACTGATTTCGAGCCATTCAATCCTGAGTTGGTTGAAAGACCTGAGGAGCCTGAACCTAAAGTTGATGGAAAGGCTGAACCTTCCACGATTACCGAAGCTCCCGCTTTGACAGATAAGGTTGAAGCCAAGTCGACATCTGCGGTGAAGGAGGTTGAACCTAAAACTGAGACTGCTGAGTCTTCTGGGCTTGCTGGGCCTGAGTCTGTTGCTGAAGTTCCTGCTACCACCACGACTTTGGAGAAGGAGGATATCAAGACTGCGGAGCCAGGTGCTGTTCCAGCTACTGCTGCTCCAGCGACTGTTACTGCTGCTCCTGCTGCTCCAGCGACTGCTATTTCTGAGCCTGTTAAGGAGCCTAAGGTTGTAGAAGCTGAGGAGACTGCTTCAGTTCCTACGCCTACAACTACAGCTCCTGCTGCTGAGCCAGGTGCTTCTGTTCCCAAGCCCACTGGAACTGTTTAGTTCCTATACTACACTTGTTTTTATATCGTTTCTGAACTCTAATTCTTAATTTTGAACTTGATTTTGCGTAGTGTTGAGGTTGATTTTGATGTTGATTTTGATGTTGATTTTGATGTTGATTTTGATGTTGATTTTGATGTTGATTTTGATGTTGATTTTGAAGTAGACGTTGAAGTAGAAGTATACGCTGAAGTAGACGTTAAAGTACGCTGAAGTAAACGTTAAAGCACGCTGAAGTAGACGTTAAAGTACGCTGAAGTAAACGTTAAAGCACGCTGAAGTAGACGTTAAAGTTAAGTAGACGCTGAAATAACACCTCGTTTATACCTAAACTCCAACTAAAATACTCCAACCATTGATTGTATGAGAAGCTTTAGATACATTAACGACACCTCCATCCTGTGGAAGAGTAACAATTATGCCATCTACGCACCACCTGCCATAAACATCTACGGGATAGTCCTCGGTAAAAGGAGAGACGATGATGCGCGAATCGCTGTTGACAGAAGAATAAAAGACTCTGGGGTCCTGAACGTGTTTGCCATTTTGATAGGGAAGCATGGCGATTTGCGAGAGCTCAGAGTTGGCTACTGCAGGGACCACAACGGCATGTAAACCACCACTGGGAGCGACGGAGAGAGGCGAGATCACGTAGCCCTTTTCGAGCTGGGCGACGAGGGTGAGCAGGAAGTAGGAAAAGGCGCCGGACTGGGAGTCGTCGAGGAAGGACGCGGAGCCGTGGTAGCGCTGGACTCTGTTGACGAGGTTAAGCTCGGCAGCCTTTTGGAAGCGGGCGACGCCAAATCTGCGCATTTCCGGGGAGTCTGAGTCGGCGACGAGGGCGGCATGGAGGCCCCAGGAGGCGACGACGATACAGGACCAGGAGAGCTTGTGGTCCGGGAGGCCCATGGACCCGGGGGGAAAGGATACGGTGAAGGAGGAAAGGGGTTTGGGGGTTCCGAGGAAGAGTCGGGCGATGGAGGCCGGGACTTCGGTCGGTGCTTCGGTCGGTGCTTTGGATGCAGAGAGGGAGAGCGCGTTGCCGGTGCCTGTTGGGATGATAAAGAGGGAGAGGGTGTTGTGGGTAGCTGGAGGGAGGGCGTTGATGAATTCGGAGACGGTTGTGTCGCCGCCAAAGAGCACGATGGTAGGGGTGTCTGTGGAGGGAAGGGAGCTGGCGGAGGTTTTGATGGTTTGGTCGTCGGTTGTTTCAATGTAGGAGTGGATGACGTTTGTAGCTTCTAGTAGGGGCTTTACTACCGAGTAGTAGATGGTTTTAGAGGTTTTAGTGCCGGAGGTGATTGAGTTGATGATTAAGAGTTTATTTAGGTGGGAGGGTAGTTTGTTGATTGAGGGAGAGTTGGTGATGGTATCAGAGATTGATAGGTGAAGGGAGTTGTTTGATTCGTAGATGGAGTAGGTTTTGTTGTTATATGAGAAGCTCATTGTGGAGGTATGGTGATGGTATGGAGAAGGTATGGTGATGGTGATGGTGATAAGTTGATGGTTCAAGCACGTCAGCTGGCACGGCTGAATGGGTAGTGAAAGCGTTTGTATGAGTATGGAGAGGATGGAGAGGATTGTGAGGATTGTGAGGATGGAGAGGATGGTGAGGTTGGTGATGGCTACGATACTGTTGGTAGTTGGATAGAAATTAGATCAACGGTGATCCAACATTCGGTCATGATATTGGTATCATATAAGATTGTTGATATAAAATGGTTTATAGTCAGTTTCCGTTCCAGAATAGTTCCAGTACAGTTTCTACAGTTCTAGCACAGCTCTTCAGATCAACATTGTCTCAGCACGTTCATCAGGGGCCCTTTAGTTATCAAGCAAAGTCAGTTTTCGGATATCCAGGACAGTCAGTTTTCGGATATCCAGGACAGTCAGTTTTCAGGTATCCAGGGCAGTCCAGGGCAGTCCAGCACAGTCCAGGGCAGTCCAGCACAGTCCAGGGCAGTCCAGCACAGTCCAGGGCAGTCCAGCACAGTCCAATCTAATTCCACCACAGCCCAATCTAATTCCACCACAGCCCAATCCAATTCCACCACAGTCCTAGTACAATCCACACTCCACTCCAATCCCAACCACACTCCTCTCCTCCCATTTCAAACCCTATTAGGGCTTCCTCTTTTGAGACTGCGATTCTCACCTTCCAGTTTTGGTAGCTAACTAACTTTTGTGAAATCGCCTCTGCTATTGCATTAACCTAACCCTTATTTTTGCTGAAAATTTCTTCGTGCTTTTTTTTTTTGGGATAATTTTTTCATCCTGTTCTGAATTTCATAGACTCTTCTATCGACAGCCTTCGACATTCATAACTAACTAACCATGGGTATGTATCTCTACTTCCACGATCGGTCGGTGCTTCGCTCGACGGTGTCTACGATGGCCCGCTCGACGACGATGCCTCGCTCGACAACGTCCAAACCTCCTGCTAACCCGTCCAGGTCGTGTTATTCGCAATCAAAGAAAAGGTGCTGGCTCCATTTTCACTTCTCACACCAGATTGAGAAAGGGTGCCGCTAAGCTCAGAAACCTCGATTACGCTGAGCGTCACGGTTATATCCGTGGTGTCGTCAAGTCCATCGTCCACGACGCCGGTAGAGGTGCTCCTCTCGCAAAGGTCGTCTTCCGTGACCCCTACAGATACAAGCAACGCGAAGAAACCTTCATTGCCAACGAAGGTCTCTACACTGGCCAATTCATCTACGCCGGTAAGAAGGCCTCTTTGAACGTCGGTAACGTCTTGCCTCTTTCTGCCGTCCCTGAAGGTACCATCCTCACCAACGTCGAGGAGAAGCCTGGTGACAGAGGTGCTCTTGGTCGCACCTCCGGTAACTACGTTATCGTCATTGGTCATAACCCCGACGAGGGCAAGACTCGTGTCAAGCTTCCTTCCGGTGCTAAGAAGGTCATTTCTTCTTCTGCCCGTGGTGTTATTGGTGTTGTCGCCGGTGGTGGTCGTATCGACAAGCCTTTGCTTAAGGCCGGTCGTGCTTTCCACAAGTACAAAGTCAAGAGAAACTCCTGGCCCAAGACTCGTGGTGTTGCCATGAATCCCGTTGATCACCCTCATGGTGGTGGTAACCATCAACACATTGGTAAGGCTTCTACTATTTCTAGAGGTGCTGTTTCTGGTCAAAAGGCTGGTCTCATTGCTGCTAGAAGAACCGGTCTTCTCAGAGGTACTCAAAAGACCAAGGATTAAATGTAACGAGATGTTTAATATTATTTTCTATTTTGCCATGTTGTTATTTAATTTTGTAGTGAATATAGGGGGATTTGGATTAGTATCAGGGTGGAGATGTAGAGTTGTAGGGTCTTGGAGTTCGAGATTCTTGAGGTTCGACGGACATTCTTAAGACTCTACAGGGTCTATAGGTCTAGAGTTCTAGCTCTACAGACTCCACATCTCTATAGCTACATCTCTATAGCCCTACAATCTAACTCTATATCTCTGTAAACCCTTTAACTCTCATTTTATACGTTACTAAATTAACTTCTTAATATGGCTACATAACACTAACACTCGACGTTCCTTCTTGAAATCTCGTCCTAAATACCCGATTCGCATTCGTAAACATTCCCTCCTTCAAACTAACAACTATAAACTGTGAACCCTTAAACCTCGTCTTGATAAGTTGCCCAATGTTCTGCGTATGACTTAAATCAAGCGCTGCATCAACCTCATCAAGAATATACATTGGAGCTGGCTTGAACTGTAACAGCGCAAGAATAAGTGACAGCGCTACTAACGACCGCTGCCCTCCACTCAGCTCCGCTAACGAATCCTTCCAAACATTCCCTAACGACACCTTCACTTCTAGTCCCTTCGTAATGTCATTCTCATCACAAGCTACCAGCTTGGCCGACGACCCAGGAAGCAAATCCCCAAATATCTTGCCAAAGTCTCCCGTAACCTTCTTCCATGTCTCAACCAACGCTGTCCGCTTGTAGTCGTCCAACGTAACTATCGTCTCTTCAATCTTATGCTTATCCCGCTCAATCGTGCGAATCATCCCCTTCAGCGCCATCTCCTTCTTCTCAACATTCTCAATCATGTTCATGACCTTGATATTCACATTCTTCTTCATGCCTTGCATCCTCTGGCTCAAGTGCCCGTGCTCCTCGCGATACGATCCAATATTCACATTATCGAAATAGTACGGCGTGTTGGGCTTGCCAAAGTACTCCTTCTCCTCCAGAATCCATTCATGATCCCGCTCCAGCTTCGTGATTCCCGTCTCGTACCCGTGCACTTCGGAGCCCAGCTTCTCGACTTGATGCTTAACCTTCTGCAGCTGTAGCTTGTTTTCCGCTGAAAATTTCGTCTTGGTCGCAAGTGCCCGTTCCAGAGCCTGAATCTCTTCGTCCAACCCCATAATCTTGGACTTTTCGTCCTCCAAATGTGCCAGCGCCAACGCTTCTTGCTCTTTCAGCGCAGCGTACTGCTGTTCAATATCACCAACTGATGACTTTAGGTCTGACAATATAGACCGGCTGTCCGCTAATTGTTCTTTGGCCGTCATTAGTTCATCTGAGAGTCTCTCAACTTCAACCTGAATGCTCTGATATTCTGCCTGTTGCTTTGATACTTGGCCTGACTTTGCTCCAACTTCTTTCCTGAGCTTGGAAACGAGTTTCTATCCAAGTGTTAGCACTCCAATCCATATACCCATATAAGTCCATGAATCCATAGATCCATAGATCCATAGATCCATAAATCCAACTAAAATATTAACTTACCTCTAGCTCTTTCAGCTTACCGCTTTTGTTATTGCTAAACTCACCCATATCCTTTTCAATCCTCAGTATCTCTTGCTTTCCCTCTTTCTCAACCCGACTGGCTTCAGCAATCGCATTCTCTAACTCAGTAATCTTCAATGTTCGCTCTTCGTAGCTCTTTAAAATCGAAGCAAATGGTCCTGACTCTATTTGCTGTCTCGTGATGCTAATCTCATGTTCTTTCATCTCCAACTCCTTTCGTAACGACTGACAGTTATCCATTAGTTTCTGCTCTCGATGTAGCTCTTCTCGCACTCGTTGTAATTCTTTTCCAACTGCCTTCTGATTCTTTACCAAGTTATTGTACTTCTGTAACCGGACAAGCAACCCGTTCGATGAATTAGCATTGCTACCTCCAGATAATGTACCCATAGGATCATATATATCTCCGTCCAGAGTTACCGTCTTAACTCTGACACTTGGGTCAAAAGCAACTTTTTTCGCGGAATCTGGATCAGCGCAAATCAACGTGCTGCCAAACACATACTCCATCGCCCTTTGCACTTCATCATCGTATCCAATAAGATCTAGTGCTAAATGAACTTTTCCTGGAGCCAGGTTCTGTGCAGCACCTAGCTTCTGCGCTGAGACCTTGAATGCATTTATTTTGTTCAATGGAATAATCGTCACTCTTCGTTTAAGCTTCCCATGTTGCAACAATTGAGAACCAGTCACATCTGTATCAACAACAACTTGATATAACCTTCCTCCAGCACATACTTCCAAAGCTGTAGCAGCCTCAATTTTATCGTCATCTACTGAAAATAGTTGTGCAACTACTCCTTTAACACTGTCTGGGTTAAATGAGTTGGAGGGACGAGAGTATTGAAAATCAGTATTGGAAACTGTTCTTTTCGCATCATCAACTCTTCTTGCTAGTTGACGAACTTCGTCTAGCAGCTTTGTCTCCTCCTTCTTCAGCGACTCTAGTTTACCAGGAACAATACCAGCTCGTTCAAGTTTCTGTTTCAAAGAAAGATTATGTTTCTGCATTTCTTCCAACTCTGTCATTGCAGATTTTTGTTGGTGCCTTGCCTTCTCAATCTTTGAAGAATCAGATGAATGTTGTTTTTGCAGCGATTCCAAATGGACTTTGGCTTGTTTAGCAGTAGTTGTAGCATTTACAATATTTTGTTTGACTGATTGAAGCTCACTGGCATAACCGGTTTCGTGACCTTCCTTTGAAGACACACCTGTTTGTAAAGATTGAAGAAGCTCTTCCTTTTTGTCTTTTTCAGTTCGAAAATGATCCAGTTCCTTCTTTGATTCCTCAAACGTCTCTTGGAAATTTGCTAGTTCCGCACTCTTATTACCAACAACCTTCTCAAGGTCTTCGACATTTGACTCTAGCTTCTGCTGTCTTTGACTTTCGTCCTTGATACTAGAAGCTTTTAGTTCACCTAACGTCTTGACACGAGCGGATTCGTGAGTAAGTTCCTTGACTTGTTTTTCCAGTGCTTGAAATTTTCCATCCTTTTTGATCTGAGTATCTCTCGTCTTTTTGGCACTTGCAATGTCTTCAGTTAAACTTGAAATTTCAGTCTCCGACTTGTCCATAAGCTTTTCTAAAGATTCACCATGGGATCTCGCACTTTCCAAATTTTCAATTGTTCTTTGCAGCTTTTGAGTATATTGGACGTAGTCAAAAGCAAATACCATCTTTTCAGTTCGCTCCAAGTCGCTTTGAACCTGTTGAAACTCCAAAAACATTCTCTTTTCCGCTCGCAGAGTTTCCAACTTTGGCTCAATCTCTTCATTCAACAAGCCCATGATCTCCTCAACCTTCTTCTCCTTCTTAGCCATTGTCTTGATTGCCTTTTCTCGTCGCTCTTCAAACATTCTTGTGCCTGCTGCTTCCTCAATTAACGCCAGAATTTCAGATGCCTTCATATTAAGAACTTTTGTGATTCTTCCTTGCATGATTAAAAAGTTCGGGTTGTTGATGTTGAGCTGAACACTTTGAAATAGCTGCTGAACCGTCTGCTGCTGGGCTCGATGACCATTGATCAAGTATTTACTCGAACCACCCATAACAACTTGTCTCGTAACACTGATGTGCGATTGATCTTCAAACCCCAACGGGCTATTCTCCTTGTCAAAGTTATCAAACACAATAGTCACAGAAGCCTTCGTGACGCCGGCCTGGCCACGCTTGTAAATAAGATCTTGCAAGTTTTGAGCGCGAACTGTTGTCATTGAAGTGATTCCTAAGACGAAACAGATCGCGTCAAGAATGTTTGATTTGCCTGACCCATTCAACCCTGTAATACAGTTAAAAGAAGTGTCCCAGCCTGATATTACCGTTCTCGTAGCGTATGATTTAAACCCATCAATGATGAGCTCTTCCACCTTCATCGTGAATCAATATGAAATCGTCAAGTTGGGGCAATGTGGTGGTGTCTGTGTGGAGGACAGTTTTTGGGCTTGATCTGAAAATTATTTGGCCTTGTTTTTCTTTTCCGCTTTAGGAAAAAGTGGTTACTATGGCAACACATAGAATCTAATCAGATCAATCAGAGATTTCCTGTTTCAACCGGCAGCCAATAAAAATCTCGGATGATCTAAATTAGATTTGGTCCCAAGACTAGAGATATTAAATAGTTTCTGACTCGCACTTTTTTTCTTTCCTTCTATTTTTTTTCTCTTTTCCACTCTTTACTTAGACAATACGGGATCAGGATAATGTCAAAAGTCTCTTTTACTTTAACCAATTTGGTGTCATACTATACACTATGTATGACCACCATTATGTTCGCAGTGTTCATGTCATCGACACAATCGTTTATTCTGTCGGACATTATTGGCCGTCATTCTAGAAGCGTGAGTATCAGTGCAGAAAGATCATGATACTGGACTGACATGGAAACAGGGCAAAGATCTAGGTAATTTAACGTTTGCTGACGAGCTCGTCACCATCATATTGAGTCCTCTCTGGGGAGTACTGTCAGACAAGATTGGAACCCGACCTGTCGCAGTTTTTGGTACCTTTACTATTGGAGTTACTTTCACATTCTACACCTTTGGACTCGGCCAAAGCGTTTATCCAAATCTTCTTATTCGCAGAATCTTGTTTGCAGTTGGTGCTTCTGGAGCGGGATCTATGATTACTGCGATCTTGACCGAGATCTCTGTCTTTAGAGTGCAGCCAAAGAAGCTGTTCAACAACCTGCGCACTCAGATTCAAACTAAAGTTGCCAAAGCCAGAGGTAGATACGAGCCAGTTCAAAATGATGTGTATAGTGACGACGAAAGTCCCCAACCTGCTGGTGTAGTCAGTCCCTCCAGATCCCACCATGATGAAGAAGGTGGTGAGGTTGATGCTATTGGCGATGATGATGGATTCATGGAAGTCGTTCAACCTGGAACACGCAATGGTACTGGTGCAGCTCTAGTTGGTATGAGCGCTGGCGTTGGAGCTGTTTTCTCTATTTTTGTTCTTGTTTCTTTGCCATTATCTCTTGATCCCTCTCATTCGCACCCCGCCAAAGCGCTCCAGACATCCTATGTGATTGTGGCAGTCGTCGCTATTCTAACCTCCCTATTTCTGTTCTTTGGACTTCACAGAGACAACCAAAAGCCATTGGTACCTAGTGGCGGCGTTGACTTGACCAGCTATTTCAAGTCGCTTAAAGCTGGGTACTTGATTGCGTTGGAAGACAGACGTATTCTGCTTGCCTATGTTTCTAGTTTTGTTGCACGCTCTACTACTATCGTTACCACGATGTTCATCCCACATGCCATTAACATGTATTATTATAACCAGGGAAGATGCGAAGCACCTACCGACCCCAACGCTCCAAATTCCGACATGAAGTTGTCTTGTCCCAAGGCCTATCTCGCGGCGGTGATTACTACTGGTATTGCGCAGACGACGACTCTTTTCATGGCGCCCTTGTGGGGATATACCACCAACAAGTTTGGTCGTAAGAAGACGCTGCTTGCCAGTTGTATTATTGGCTTTGTCGGCTTTATGGGGTATGCGTTCACATACACTTCTAAGGTGAAGGTCAGTTACATGTTTGGATCTTTTATTGGAGCAGCCCAGATTGGCGTTATCATCACTTCCATGTCGCTTTGCACCGACACGAAGCGCGAGACTTCTGGAGCCATTGCAGGTGTCTACACATTTGCTGGTGGTATTGGCATTCTTCTGGTATCGCAGATTGGGGGATGGCTCAGTGACTTTTATGGAGCTTCTGTTTTCCTCGTTATGGCGGTGTTTTACATGCTGCTCGCCGGCTGTACAGTTTGGCAGATGGATGTTGAAGGGCTTATTGATTCTTTGAGGTCTCTGAGAAGCGGAGGAATCAAGTTATAGACATATAGTTAGAATAATGTGAAATATAACGTTTTACTACTGGAGCGACGAGATGGGAGAAGCCCTGGAATAATTGTTTGTGACCTGTCAAACGACTGGGACTAAATAGGGCTCGGTTAGATGCTCCGAATTTATTTTCTTTTATTTATTCCAGTTTCACGTGACTCAGTGGTGATTCACAACGGGTGGTTATCGTAGATAGAGCTTAAAAAAGCTAAGATAAAAAGCTTAGCACGGACTATAAATACTTGCAAGTTCGCTCAAATTTCACAAATTTCCAGGTCAATACGTATCAAACATGGCTTCTTGTAACGAGCCCTGGTGGAATTACGATGATATTCCTACTTGCTCAAGGCAATTGTATGTTCCTCGGAAGCTCAGCTCTTGCTAATACTAACTCTTCTCTAGATACATTGAAAGGATTCCCGCCTATTCAATTGTTGGAATCTCTGCCATCGTTGCCATCTACTCGGTTCTTCCTGAGCTGAGAGCTTTCCTGAGGAATCGCAAAGTCCACAGCGATCCAGGCTACCAGAGGCTTCTTACTTGTCCTGAATCCAGCCAGCCAGATACCTTTGGCAATATCAAACAGCTTTCTGACCTTCACAAAGATTATGGCTCTACCGTCAACTCTGGAGAAGAGATTTCTTCTCCGTTGTTCCAGTCTGCCCAAAACACGTCTGTTTACACGATTGTCCCGTCTAACTATGAGCGTCTCAGACTCTCGCTCGAGTTCCTGCTCACTTCGCTGCAGACTATCTTGTTTGCACTCGCCGCGATGTCTCCTTCATCTATGACTCTGGCCACTGCGTCTTTTTCAGACCTTTCAAGCACTGTCTTCTGGCTCTATGCCTTTGTTCTGGTGGCAACTAGAATTTGGCTCATCAGGAATGGCATCAAGTCTAAAGCTCAATTATGGTATCATTCTACGACGCTCTATCCTCTGTTTTTAGCCATTTCACTGCCTGGACTGAGATCTAGCATAATCCACCCGGGCTCACCGTCTCAAACTTACTTGACTGTCACCCGCTTTATTGTAACTAGTCTTTTAGTAGCTACTAACTTTTCAGCTAGAGTCGGTGATGCTCCTATCAATATAGTTGCTCTGAATGGCATGGAGCCGTGCACGGAGCCAGTTTCCTCAGTATTTGCTCTAATGACGTTCTCTTGGATCACCCCAATGCTGCAAAAGGGGTACAAAACCGTTTTTAAGGTCTCAGACGTATGGGATCTTCCGGAAACCGACAAAACCTCTTATCTTCTCAATCATGTTAGAGGGTTTTCGTCAAATCACAGCTTCTTCTATATTATAGTATTGGCAAATAGGGGATTTTTGCTATGCTCTGTTATGTGGGCTACGATTGAATCGCTGACCATCTTTGGACCGCCGTTTCTCATGAAAAAGATCTTGGAGTATATCGAGCATCCAGAAGATACCCCAGAAAATGTTGCATGGCTTTATGCCATTGGAATGCTGGCAGCTGGGTTGGCTCAGGTTATTGTTGATGGCCAAGGACTAGTGATCTGTCGTCGTATTAGTATTCATGTTCGAACTATCATCATGGGAGAAGTGTATGCTAAGGCCCTTCGTCGTAAGACCCGCACCAAGGCTCCTGCAAAGGAGGAGGAAAAAGAAGAGGAGGAGGAAGAAGAAGAAAAGGAACAGGCCAACAACCATGGAACCATTATCAATTTAGTAGCTGTGGACTGTGTCGCTGTTGGAGAATCTTTTGAATTTTTGTATGATATCGTCAAGGCTGTTCTCACAACTGGTCTTTGTGTCACATTTTTGTACGCAGTTATTGGATGGAGTGCTTTTGTAGGAACAATGTCCATGATTGCATTAATGCCAATCAGCTACCGACTCTCTACTATCTATTCAAAATACCAGGCTGAAATGATGAAGCTCAGCGACAGGCGTATTAATAGTATTAATGAAGTTCTTCAGAGCATTCGAATAGTCAAGTATTTTGCATGGGAGGAAAACTTCAAATTCAAGATTAGAGGTATCCGAGATCGAGAAATTAACTTGCTACAACGAGAGAATCTATTGTGGTCAATATCTGCTAGTGTTTGGTACTTTTCACCAATCATCATTGCAGTATTCTCATTTGGAACGTTTGTAACTCTTCAAGGCAGAGTGCTGACAGCACCAATTGCCTTCACTGCTTTGGCGCTATTCAACAACTTGAAAGGGCCATTGGACCATCTCTCCGAAATCTTGAATAATGTACTCCAAGCAAAGGTCTCGTTTGACCGTGTTACGAGCTTTTTGAACGAGCCTGAAACTACCAAATATAAACAGCTTTCTCATGTTTCCAGGGACCCATCTGCTCCAAAAATTGGATTCCAGAATGCTTCGTTTTCCTGGGAAGAGTCGGACTCTACTAGCCAGACTGATTTCAAGCTGCGTGATATCGACGTGAAATTCATTCCCGAGAAGCTCAACATCATTATTGGCTCTACAGGATCTGGTAAAACATCTTTGTTGCTTGCACTACTGGGCGAGATGGAACTGATCAGTGGACACATCTTCATTCCAACTGCTATGAACCGAGCCAATGTGATTCCAGACGGGCAAACTGGACTGACTGAAACAGTAGCATACTGTTCTCAGCAGGCTTGGTTGTTAAACGACACTATTCGCAACAATATTCTTTTTGGATCTGAGTTCAACGAGCTTAGATATAATGCAGTTCTGGAAGCATGCGCTTTGAGTAAAGATTTGGATTTGTGGGAAGATCGTGATGAGACAGAAGTTGGTGAGAAGGGAATAACATTGTCTGGTGGACAAAAGCAGCGTGTATCTCTTGCACGAGCAATCTATTCAAACTCAAAGCACATTTTATTAGACGACTGCTTGTCTGCTGTTGATTCACACACAGCACTTTGGATCTACGAGAACTGTATTACCGGGCCGCTCTGTTTTGGACGAACAGTGCTACTAGTTAGCCATAACGTTGCCTTGACAATCACGCAAGCAGCCTTTGTAGTAGTGATGGATAATGGACGAGTGACAGGACAAGGTACAGTTGAACAAGTTGCAAAAAGTGGATTACTGGGATCAGATGTATCAGTTCAGAGTGCCAACATTACTCGCACTCAATCACTTGAAGATGTTACTGAGAACTCACTGGTAACTGAAGAGACTGTTAAAAGTTCCAACTCTACAGTTGAAGGTAAGGCCACCCCCAAGGGTAACGCCGGAAAGTTGGTCAAGAAAGAGACAAAAGAATCTGGCCAAGTGAAACTCAAGGTGTACTTGAATTATGCGAAAGCAGTTGGATCACCTTTGTATTGGGTATCGCTCATCGGCATTTATATTTTAGCCCAGGGATTTGATATTCTTCAGTCAGTATGGATCAAGATTTGGACAACTGGATTGCAAGAAGGGTCTAGTCATGGAACACTTTATTATGTTGGAATGTATGCCATTATTGGAGCCTTATTTTCACTGTTTGCAGTTGGACGAAGTGTATATGGCTACTATGGAGGAGTACTGGCAGGAAGAAAGTATTTCGAACAACTACTGAATAGTATACTCAAGTCCAAAATGAGATTCTTTGATTCTACGCCGGTGGGAAGAATACTAAATCGATTTGCAAAAGATGTTGAAACAGTTGATCAAAAGCTTTCGAGGCTTTATATTGGCATTATTGAGTGTGCGTTCAGTGTTGTTTCTACCGTTCTTCTTATTTCATCCATCACTCCAGGCTTCTTAGCAGTTGGAGCAGTTATTGGAATCCTCTACTGCGTGGTTAGCATGTACTATATTACTACTTCGCGAGAAATCAAGAGAATCACTTCGGTTTCGCGGTCACCGTATTTGCAACACTTTGGAGAAACGCTGAGTGGTATTTCTACGATTCGAGCGTATGGACTGATGGACCAGTTTACAGTGGACAATACGATCAAAGCAGACAATTCGAATCGACCTCTCTTTTACTTGTGGACAATCAACAGATGGTTTGGATTTCGAGTAGACGCAGTTAGCAGTTTTGTTTCATTTGCGTGCACGGTGCTAATTGTGCTGAGTGCTCATAGTCTCAACGCTGGCCTCGCAGGAGTATCGCTGACATATGCGCTCTCCTTTAGCTCAGACATCTTGTGGATGGTGAGACTGTATTCCAACATGGAGATGAATATGAATGCGGTTGAGCGTATCGAGGAATATTTGGAGATTGAGCATGAGGCAGAGTCGATTATTGAGGATTCGCGGCCGCCAGTTGGATGGCCCAGTAGAGGCGAGGTTGAGGTGGAGGGGCTTTCTTTAAAGTACGCAGAGAACTTGCCACGGGTGATTGAAGATGTGACGTTTAAGGTCGACTCGTTTTCAAAGGTGGGAATCGTAGGAAGAACCGGAGCAGGCAAGTCGACGATTATCACGTCTTTTTTCCGGTTTATGGAGGCCGATAGTGGACGGATCGTTATAGATGGAGTCGATATTTCAAAGATTGGGCTGAAAGATTTGCGAGAAAACATGGCGATTATTCCACAGGATCCTACGTTGTTTGTAGGGTCGATTAGGAGCAACGTGGATCCCTTTGAGAAGCATAGCGACGAGGCGATATACTCTGTACTTCGACGGGTTCATTTGATCAAGGCTCATGAGGAGATTGGCCAACAGCAGGAGGGCGAGAATGTCAACAAGTTTATGAATTTGAGCAGCCATATAACAGAGGGCGGAGGAAATTTGTCGCAAGGACAGCGACAGTTGATTTGCCTTGCACGGTCGCTGTTGAAGAACCCCAAGATTCTCTTTCTTGATGAGGCGACCGCGTCGATAGACTATGAGTCGGATAGCCAGATCCAAAAGACGATTCGCGAGGAGTTTTCAGAGACCACGATACTTACGATTGCTCATAGACTCCGGTCGATTGTGGATTATGACAAGATATTGGTATTGGATAAGGGCAAGATGGTTGAGTATGCTGGACCTTATGAGCTATTGAAGGATACTGGGTCAATTTTTTATTCAATGTGCGAAAAGAGTGGTGAGCTTGAGACATTGATAGAGATAGCAAAGAAGGTGGAGAGGTAGAAGTAGGTAGAGAGTAAAAAAAAAAAAAAAGTAAAAAAGTAGGTAAAAATGATGAAAAAAATTGATTCAAAAAATAAATAAAATGACAGAAAAATGCTCATGGTGAAAGACGAATTTTGATTTGGGTCCTTGGTATAGTCGACTCCGGAGATGTAGACTCTGCTGAAGACTGATAAATATAATTCCAGGAACCACTCGAATCAGAAACTGAGTCTGCCGTTAAAACAGACGAGCTTGCAAAAAGATGCGGGTTCAAAAGTGAACATTTGTGAAATTTCCAATAAGTCTTCCCGTCTCTCAGAGACACTGTAAAGTATGCAGGTTGTGACTTTTTCGCGCGCGAAGCTTTAACGATTCCTCTAGACATTGTATAACATGTCGAGGAAAAATAAAGAATTGGTCGACAATATAAATGAAAATATCCAAAACGAAATTTCAAGATTTGATCATCTTTAATTAAAAAGATCATGCACAGCAAACAAAAATGATTGAAATATCAAGAATTGAATATTAATGGCAGTCAAACTTTGTGAAACTCGACTTTTCATAATAAAGCGTGCAGACTTTTGGTACCTTAATTCTTCTGAAACTTAGATATTAAGCACCTTTTGACATGCCACGTGACTTGGATGCAATTGAAATGAAACAAAGTTTAATGAAGCAGGATGGGGAAGAAAAGCCAAGTTTGATGAGGGTGAGCAGGAAACCGAATTGCAGAGGAAAGCGACATGGCCGAGAAACTTAAACCTTCAAAAGACAAAACCAAAAGACAGGAGAGACAATCTTGGCGATAGAGCTTGGAGTTCAATCAAATGCAGGCTGGTTTGGAGACAAGAGTTTCGAACCTTGGGAGATGGGATGAAAGAGAAAGAGAATGAAATAAATGAGAATGAAATAAATGAAATAATTCAAGAAAAATGAGAATATAATGACAATGAAAAATAAATGAATAAACAAAGTGAATAGAGTGTATAGCGTGAATAGAATCATGAATAGAACATGAATAGACAATGAATAGTGATTACTTCCATAATAGAAAAATAAACTTCAGACACTATTGTTACATTAAAAATTCATGCATCTTGGTTCTGATTCTCACCGTTTTATCAAACACTCCGATTAGCACATATGATTTTATTCAGATATACAATACTGAATCATTATACTTCTACTTCTCACGAAAAACATCCATGAATAGAGAAAGATAAGAAAAAAATTCATCAAGGTCGTTAAAATACCCCAAGACTCAATGATTCTTCAAGTTGAAATAGTCTTCCTGCTTGGAACTGAAAATCGGGGGAGTATGCAAATATTTGGAATGGTCCGTACAAGTCATTGAAGCAGCAGAGGTCGTTCCTGGTGCAAGCGAAGGCTTAGGACAGTTCGCAAACCTCAATTTGAGAGGCTTCTGCTGATCTTGACCAGTAGGCGCAGAGTGGTTGAGAGAGTTCATAGTAGATATGCGAATCGACAATAAATTAACGATAAACGTTCAGACAACGATAAACGTTCAGACAACGATAAACGTTCAGACAAACAAACGTTCAGACAAACAAAAGTTCAGACTAACAAAAGTTCAGACTAACAAACGTTGAGACAAGATTGTAATGATGCTTCAGAGAAATAAAATAGACAGTAGCGGAAAGATGTTTATAAACAGGACATTTTTAACGCGATACAATATAAGGTGTTGGTTTGGAAATGTTGGTGACAGCAGGCAATGAGAAAACAGGATTCTGAAGTAGTAAGTAGAAAAAAAAAGGAATGGAGGAAATCCTTTGGAATTTATATGAAAAAAAAAAAGACTGTCTGTGAGAGAGAGAACTACAACAAAGGTGTGGTGTAATAATTAATCATTGGTTCAAGGGCCGTAAAACATAACGAAAAAAAAAAAAAAAAAAAAAAAAAAAAAAAAAAAAAAAGAAAAAAATACCACTATGACGTAAAATATCAAGTCAATAGAGATGTTGTGCAACACAACATTTGTTCAGCTGCCTTGACAGATGTCACGTTATTTGGACTAGAGAAAGGATCAGGGGCAGGTGAAACGAGAATGCAGGTCAATTAAAGAGATTAGGGGCTGTGGTATGTAGTCTGTGGTCTGGCCCTGTCTTAGATTTCTCCCGTTGTAATCTTGGTTTTGTTTCTGTTGTAGTTTCTCCACATGTCTTGTCCTCAAACCCCAATCAAACTCTTCATACGTATATCTCAGTATACCATAAGTAAGTCTGATACTCCTTATAGCGTTTTCATACTCTCCACACACGTGACTCCCGGTACTGATAACCAAAAAAAACGGTTCAGCTGCCGTCACAGCCGCGGCGTCTTTACCTATCAGGGGCAATGTGACAACATAGTACTTGTGGTCACTCCAAATTTCTTGTCACAGTTCAGTTCAAATGTTGTGCAGTGTGACTTTTCTGGTGTTGTTGGAACTACTGTCATTCTGTTGCGGTACTCTCAATTGAACTAACAAAGAGTTTCCAAGTAAGCCACGTAAAAGTTTACTAGCTGATAACATGATGATTTCAAACTATCTCAAGTAATAAAGAGATTCCTAAATTGAAACGATATGCGGGATATGACATTTCAAGGGTTGCAAAATAGGGTAACTGTTTCCATGCCAACCAATAAATATATCACGTGACATAGATTTTCATTTACCCTTTCCCTAAGTGTCAAATTATAAGTCTCAAGCTTTTTGTTTTAAGGTGTATTTTTGAAGCATTCCAGTTCCCCAGTTTTTTACTCTTCTTCATCACTCCTGTTTCTGTGATATTTATGGAAGACATTCTGGAACGATTTGAAGACTGCTAATGTTTGAATGGAACGAGTTGAAGACTGCTAATGTTTCAGTTGAACGAGAAGGCATCAACTGCGAGCCGCTGCCTTCTGGAGAGGTGATACTGCCATCTGCTACTTTCCTACTGGAGCCTTCTTTTACTTCGAGTAGATGTTAAGGCTGCTAAAGGTGGTGAATTCTTTGACGTTTTGAAAGAGGTCTATTGCCGGGTTCGGTTCTTCGTCGGGTTCGTGGATCGTTGGTCGGTGTCAGTCCTTCGTCGGTGTCGGTTACGCCGGGTTCGTGGATCGTTGGCCGGTATCGCCGGCTCTATCAGTCGTTCAGTCGTCGGTATCGTCGGTTACTCCGGGCTTGTGGAACCTTCAATCATCGGTATGAACTCCGTATCATTGGCTATCGTGGACTCGGTACTTGCCGTCCCTTCAACTTCTTCCTGCTTCCACTGCTTCATACCGTCGTCGTTCTCTCTTCAAAGGCCTTCTCTTTAAACTTCCTTTCCCGTCATGTCATGCCACGTCCTGTCCCGTCCTGTCACGTCCTGTCCCGCCCTGTCCTATCCCGTCCCGTCCTATCCCGTCCCGTCCTATCCCGTCCTATATCCGTCCTGAACCAAGTCTAAATCGGAGAAAGTTTAAACCGGAGAGATTAAAATGATTGGAGAAATTTAATTACATTTATTTCAACGGTTTTTGAAGACCTAATTTTTTTCGAATCTGACATCAGCCTTTTTTTTTATAATTTTCATTCTCAACCTCCTAAGACCTCCATCTCTCCATCTCTCCATCTCTCTAGAATGCATTCAAACCAAAATGACCCTCCTAAACAAAAAAGAAACCGCGTTACTACGGCCTGCGAAGCCTGCCGAAGAAAAAAAGTAAAATGCGATGGTATTAAACCTTCCTGCAAATCTTGCGCTCAATCCTCCTCTGGCTCTCCGTGCGTATATCCAGTTATAGCTTCGTCGGCCAGCTCCTCCAGCCCGTCAGCCCTCCAGAACGGCACACCAAACAGTCAAACCGCCATCGCGCCCGCTGTCAACGGCGCAAAGGTCTTGAAAGGCAAGGGCGCAAAGCTCAGCATCTTGGACAAACGAATAAAACGCATCGAAAGCCTTCTCGATATCATCAAACCCGCCATCGACACCCGATCTCTACTAAACTTGGAACAAGAAGCCTTAAAAAACGACCCCGACGCCATTGACGACGACGACGACGACGACCCGGACGACGACGATTTGGAGGAACCTGAGCCCACCGACGAAGGACTAAACCTCCAAATCGACTCGCTAGTCGCTGCTACAATCCAAAACTCAACGCCCGACCCGCGACCAATCTCAATGGCCTACGCTGGCTATCTCGGCCTCGAAACCCAGATTCAGGACGCTTGGATCAAAACTCAGTCTCTGCGCTCCCAGCTGCGACACTCAACGCTCCACGCCTGCTCCGTCCCCGTCCCTGCCCGTGTAGACCTTCTGCGCAGAAAAGCTTGCATTCGTGTCGGTTACGAAGCCATCTTCAGCCCGCAAGAAGTGTCCTATTTACTATGCGACCCGGATACGGGCCCTTCTGGTGCTCCTGGAAGACCCATCGGCTTTGCTGATAAAATCGCCCAGCACTGTCTCATTGCCCTTCTACACCCGGAACTCGCTGACGAAAACCTCGGTGCCGCCATGTACTACTTCTTCAGATTCGCCTTGATTGGCAGCTCACTAATTGGCCTGAAAGCCCTCTTTTTGCTAGCAAGATCAACCTGCAAACCCGTCGTGCTCAGCGTAACCATCAGGCTCGCTCAAGAAATGGGCATGCACTCTGAGAAATTCTTGTGCATGAATGAAGACCGAGCCGACTGTGAACGGGCTCGAAGAGTATGGTGGGGTATCTTTTGTCTCGATCGTATCGTCTCTCAAATGACTGGCTTGCCTCCATCAATCGACCCCCATAGTATATCGCAAGCCCTACCAACTTTCACTCCTGAAATTGACTACGATGAATCTACCTTCAAAATCATGCACACTCATATCTCTTTACTCAAATGTGCTAGACCGCCTTCTGAAGTGCCGGATAATACTCCTATTCACACTGTTACTGAGCTCTGGTTCCGTACAGAACACCTGCTACATCAACGTTATATGGATTTCCCCAGTGCATTCAATCATTCACGCCGAATACTCGATATCGCTCTGACGCTAACGGATTTCCCTCGAGATTTCGTCCAGTTCCATCTTTTCCAGGCGCTCACAGTTTACTTATTAGGGTGCTCTGTCGAAAGTTCCGTAGAAGAAAGAGACAAACGCTTATCCAACGTCAAAGAATGGTTCCAAAAGAATCCCGAAGGTATATTGGTTCAAGTATTAATTGATAATATTGCTGAATGTAGATGCACTTTGAATAAACAAGTACCTGAACTCTGGCAGTTGCAACAATTCTGGAATTAATATAATAATAGATTTATTTTTAAAACTCTCCCCATTCATCATCCCATCCTCCAGCCTCAGATGCTTCATCAACAGGTTCAACTTCCTTCTTAGCTGGTGATGCTTTCTTAACTGGATATTCCTTCTTAACTGGAGATTCCTTCTTAGGCCGTATCGGCTTAACTGGTCCTCCCTTATTCATTGTAGCGCCAAAGCTCTGTTTCTTCACAACCAGCGGATTGCCTCGACTTGGAGTATCTACTCTTAAATCTTTAAAATCGTCTTTAAAATCGTCTTCAGGAGGTGGAGGAGGAGGAGGAGTCTGTCTTGGAGTCGAAGTTCTCGAACCCAGTCCAAAAAATGAACTTTCTGATACTGCTCCATCGCCATCTTCTAAAGACTTGATATACTCGTTGAGCTTTCCCATGAAAATCTCCATTGTTTTCGCAGCTTCTTTTCTAACTTGTACTTCTCGATCAATCAAAGCCGGCGCAACAGTTCCAATAATCTTACCGCAGATTTCTTGCGGACCAAAATGGGATTCCAGCTTTGCAAGGGCCTTCAATGCCTCAAGCTTGGACTGAACTGAACTGTCCTTCAGTGCTCTGCCAAAAGCTGCAATCAAGACTGATACTCTTGTCGACTGACTTAGATACTCTGCAATTCCACAAAGAACTTTGGTTGTCGTGACTCTGACCGCTTCCTTGGGATCATTCTGGGTCTTTGCAAGCTGTCTCAGAAGATCTCCGTTTAGCTGGCGGTCGTACAGCTTTGGAGCAAATGATAATGTAGCAGTGACCGTCAGCTCTCGAAACTCTGGACTGTCATCTTTATAACCTGCAGATACTACAGGATATAACTTGTCAGTGACTATTTGCTTGTCCAAGTTATCAATGTACTGAGGCATAGTTTTGAGAAGGCCTGCTCGAACCTCTTTATCATTTGAGTTGAACATTTCTAGTAGAATAGGTAGGACAACTTCTCTAAACTTGTCTACGGGCATGTCCTTTGCCAGGCCGGTGATAATTGACATTGGCTTCACACCAGCCAGTCCCATCTTCCAGTGTACAATGAGCCCAGGAACAACCTTTGCATGGAGGTATTCCTTGGGGAAACCTTTTCCTTCTTGTTCCTGAACACTTTCGAGTCTTTGCAGAAACTCTTGAAACTTTTCAGCGTCCATGAACTCAGGCAGGTCGCTTGCAATGCTGATCAAGTGAGATTTCGCAAAGAGATCATTGCTCAAAAAATCCGCGACGTCCATTCTGCTTCTGGGTTGTCTCATCATGAGCTTGTTAGCCAGTTGGTCGAGTTTCGCGGGGAGTCTTACATGGCCAGCAATGTCTTTGATGAGTTGCCCGAAAAACCAAGAGTCGACTTTAACAGAGAGATCTGATTCCGGCGGAGGGCTTTTGTGAAATGTTGGCACCTGTTGGATATAGTTGTTGTAGAATGAAGACTTGGTGCTTTCAATGGTGATTGCAGTTTCAAAGCCGCCAATAACCCATTCTCCAGCCTGGTTAACAAAGACAGTTGCGAGATTGATATTGCCGTGGATGAGTTTGCCGTCGTTGTGGATGCTGGCGAGTGTTTTCTTTATATGGATGATTAGTCCTTCGAGCATTCATAGAAGACAGCCAACTACTTACTGCAATGGAGTGTAGTCCCCAAGTAATAACGTCTGGCGAAAACCGGTCAATAACGAGATATAATGGGACGACTCTTTCAGTAACGACCATGACATTAGCAGGTGTTGACTATTTGACTATTAGCAGAACGTCCATACCAGAGACTGCAGAGACTTACTTCTTGACTCCAAACCATTTCCATGACGCCAGGAATTCTGAGAGTTCTCAGTAAGCTCTTCATGTTGTCAGCGAGCTCGACGCTGACTGAAGGGGTTTTAGCCTTGTCAAACACAAACGCAGTGCACAGAGAACCATTATCCTGGAGATCTCGTTAGTATGTGAGTCTCAATGCCGGTTGATCAGCCTACTTTACTAGTTGCTTCGTGAGCAGTCCAGATGGTGGGATAGTCTGGCGAAGGAGTGATTTCTTCACCAATTGAGTAGGGCAGTCGATACCCTTTGATATTCGAAATGGTTTTGGATAAAAAGTCCATCTCTATATGGTACAGAAAGAAGAATGGGACAGCTCTACAAGAATCTTTTCCATGGTATATATTAAAACCTAACCCTACTAAAAAGGCTTATAGGGGTTCTACTTGCGAGTAGTTTCCTTCGTTTACTTTTTGTCTGAAGAGGTCTTCAGTGTGGTTGCAGAGGTCGACGAGGTCTTTTAGGCCTTTTTGGAGGGCTTGGAATGCAGTTGATTGGCCGTAAGTTTGGATTCTAATGTTCATTTTAGCTTCAGAGGGATGAGGGATAGAGTAACCGCAGAATTCGACGTCAGGGCTAAGGAGGTTAGTATGGGGAGGGAAGGATGGGAGGAGGATGGAGGAGGATGGAGGAGGTTGGAGGAGGTTGAGGTTGAGATTGAGGTCGATGGTTGATGGTTGATGGTTGATGGTTGAGATTGAGATTGAGATTGAGATTGAGATTGAGATTGAGATTGAAATGAGATTGATATCAAAATGAAGACGAAAGACGACACAAAGACAAAATGAAGACAAAAAACAAAACAAATACAATCCAGATACTCACTTTTTCATGATAATATAACGAAGAGGATTTCCCAGAGTATGATCTTCGTTTTTGATTTGAAAAGATGCAGCTGTTCCGTCTTCTGAAGCTCCAGGAAGCTATTAAAAGTTAGCAATATGACAACAAAAGAAGAATTCACATACAACAATGATTTTATCAGCTTCCAGGACTTGCTCAGTCATTTCAGTATCTTTAGGGTTTTCTGTGTCGGACATTTTGATAATGGTGAAGATGTAGGAAGCTGAAAAATAAAAATTTATGAGTTGGGAGTAATAAAAAGTACCTAACCCTTGGGGTAAACAAGGAGAGTAGAAAAGACAATAGAACAGGCAGAAAAAACAATAGAAAAGACAATAAAACAGGAGACAGAAGAAATACAATAGAAACAGAAACAATAGAAGCAGAAAACATAGAAACAATAAAAAAAATAAAACAATAAAACAATAGAAAACATTAATACTCAGAATAAAGACTATGCTAATCAAAATGCGAATAATGACCTTCCACTTTGTTCCTGCATTTCCAGCAAGACAGTCGAAAGCCCATTTTGAATTTGACCTTTGGAGCAGAAATTAAGGGCAGTTCTTTTTTGACAGATACGGGACTTGGAGGCTCTGGACTACGAGGTTCTGGCGGTGTTGGAATGTCTAGCTTGATCCTTTTGGTCTGGAAACAGGTCAGAAACGGATTCATAAAAAGTCGAGGCTACTCACGTCAATTTTCAATGCTGGTGGATCATGGAACTGCAGTTCTAATTGTCGTTTCAGTGACATTAAGGGGAGTTGGCAAGTGGGGAGTGCGAGCTGGTTTTACTAGTGCTTATAGCGTTTGTTGGTGATGGGGGTGATGGAGATGGTGATGGTGATGGTGATGGAGATGGTGATGGAGATGGTGTTGGTGTTGATGAAGTTGGTGAAGGTGGTTAGTGTTGATGTTGATGTTGATGATGTCGGCTCTGTTGGCTTAGTAGATGCTGATGCTGATTCTGATGCTGATGCTTTGACGCTGATGCTTTGACGTTGATGCTTTGACGTTGATGCTTTGACGTTGATGCTTTGACGTTGATACTTTGACGTTGATGCTTTGACGCTGATGCTGATGCTTTGATACTGATAATTGATACTGGCGTTGACACTGACGTTAACACTAAGGCTAATATTCTCTCCTGCTCTCGCTCAAATTCCTGATCCTCACCGCTATTGACTATGTCAATATTCGCAAATAAAATGGCAGGTAAGTGCAAACGTTCTGGCTTAAAGGTGTCGGCAAACCGCTGCCTAATAAACCGTTCCCCTAACATCACAGCTTAGTCATTTAATTTTACTTTTGTTTCAAAATCACATGATACGTCCAAAATATTTATTGTGCTTAGTAAGAAATTATAAATTGTTAATTTAATTCACGTGACATTTCCAAAATATTGTGATTAGTAAATACTTACTAATTATCAATTTAATCCACGTGATTCTTATCATCTCAATTGCATCAAGATGACTAATCAATTACAAATATCTATTTCTATTATAATTACATGACTAATCAATTACAATACACAAACGTAAGCGCAATTTGGCTTAGCCTGAGTTAGTTTATTTCCCAGCCTTTTAAATTACGACACAAGAAATGTAATCTTGCCTAGTTTGGCAGATTTTCTATCGTTTTTGGTAGTTAGCATCATTCGTGGCCATCAGAGCGGCAAGGAGTTTCGGTTGCTCACATTTTTAATCTTTTTTTTTAATTTTTTTAATTTTTATTTCTTCTCTCCCTTCTTCCTTACACTTCGCCAACTATCAGGATTCTGGGAATTCGTATATATTATTGGTTCTTTGGAAAGTCTTGAATATTGTTCCGTATTGCGAGATTCAGTAAGACAGTTCATTTAAGCTTTTTACCTTTATAACGGCCGCCAGCAACGAGAATTCAGTGTTCAGTCGAGATTTTTCACGATCTTTGGTTTTGAATCGTTAGATTAACGTCAGTTTTACGTTTGAGCTACGTTTATAGTCTACGCTACGTTTATACAGGAAGCAGGTCTACGCTTTACGTCCATACTCCACGTTTACGTCCATACTTCACGTTTACGTCCATACTCTACGCTTCACGAAAGCTCGTTTCACGCTTCACGAAAGCTCGTTTCACGCTTCACGAAAGCTTCAGTTTCACGCTCCACGCTTACGCTCACGCTTCACGAAAGCTCCACACACACCTGAAAAGAACAATGAACTTTGCATTTTTCTTGTCGTTCGCTCTACTGCTCGTCAGATTCTGCAACGCAGAACAGCTCATCAGATCCTCTGCCCTTTTATCGTGCATGGAAAACTCGCAATTCACCGCTTCAAACTTCGACGTCGTCTTCTACAGAGCCAACGGCTCCGTCAACTTTGAAATCTCGGCCATCTCGACGCTCTCCGGCAATTACAACGCGCGCATCTCCGTCATCGCGTATGGTATCAGCATCATCAACGAAGACGTCAGTCTCTGCAAAATCTCCAAACAGCTCTGCCCCATGACTCCTGGCCACTTTGACATCCCGCTGTCCGCCCAAACTCTCGGCGACGACATCATCAGCAACGTCCCGGGCATCGCCTTTGAAATCCCGGATCTCGACGGCGTCGTTCGAGTCACCGTCTTCTCCCCCAACTCCACCGTCCCGGTCGCCTGCGTTGAAGCAACGCTCTCCAACGACAAGACCGTTTCCACCAAGTTCGCGGCCTGGCCTATCGCCGCGCTTTCCTTCGCGGGCCTGCTCGCCTCGAGTCTCATCTGGCTCTTTGGCCATGTCTCCACCTCTGCCCACATCGCGTCCAACATTGTCTCACTCTTTGTCTATTTCCAGGGTGTCGCCGTCATTGGAATGATGGCCGTCGACAGACTCCCTCCTATCGCTGCTGCCTGGACCCAGAACTTCATGTGGACCATGGGCTTCGTCAGTATGCCCTTCATGCAAAACATTCTAAATTGGTACGTCCAGGCCACAGGTGGCTCCTCCACGGACATTCTGCCCAATGCCCAAATCATGTCCATCTCCGTCCAGAAAGTCAAGCGCTCCGTGGCCACCTTCAACGACTACCTCTCGGCCTACTTCACGCCCAATGAAAAGCTCGTCGCCTCTCCGTACTCCAGCACCCACGATTTCGTCAGGTCTGCCACTTACGCTCCTGCCGTGCTCGTTAAGCGTGCTGCCAACACCACCGCGCCAGCAGAAACCACCAATGAAGCGCTCGCCGACTACTCTGCCACGACCCTCGTCCTGCGTGGAATCCAGAGAGTCGCCTTCCTCGCCAATATTGAAATCACCTCGCTTTTCATGACTGGATTCTTGTTTTTCATCATTCTCTGCGTCTTCACCTTCATCATCTTCCTCCTCGCGAAGCTCATCCTGGAACTGCTTGCCAAAGCGGGCGCCATCCAGCAGTGTTCGTTTGTGGAGTACAGAAGTCGCTGGAAAACGGTCACCAAAGGAGTCTTCTACAGACTGGCGCTGCTAAGTTTCCCTCAGCTGACTGTCATTTGTCTCTGGGAGCTCACCAAGCAGGACTCGCCAGCCATCATGATCATTGCCATCGTCAGCTATCTCATTGTGGCCGCCCTCCTGGGCTTTGGAGCCTACAAAACCATCAGCTTGGCCAGACGCTCCATCCAGGTGCACAAGAGCCCTGCATACATTTTGTTTTCCGACCGTGATGCCCTCAACCGCTGGGGATTCCTCTACGTCCAGTTCAGAGCCACGGCCTACTTTTTTATTGCTCCTCTACTGATTTACATCTTTGTCAAGTGTCTGGTCATTGCCTTTGGCCAGGGCTCTGGCAAAACCCAGGCTGTTTTGCTGTTTGTCATTGAGCTTGTGTATCTTGTCATGGTGAGCTATTTCAAGCCCTACATGGACAAGGCGACGAACGGTTTCAATATTGGAATTGCGGCCATCAACTTTATCAACGCTTTGTTCTTTTTGTTCTTCTCGGCCATCTTTGGGCTTCCTGCCTACGTTGCTGGGGTCATGGGCGTTGTGTTTTTCATTCTCAATGCCGTCTTCTCGCTTGTTTTGTTGATTATGATCATTGTGTCGTGTGTCTGGGCCATGTTTTCAAAGAATCCTGAAAACCGTTACGAGCCCATGGGCGACGACCGCGAGTCTTTTATTCCAAACAATGGTACAGAGAAGTCAGCCGTTACCGAGTTGGATGCTCTGGGAGCAACAGCTGTGGATGGACATCGACACATGTATGATGATGAGTCTGATATTGATAGTAAGCGAACTTCTTCTTATGCTTCATATCCCAAGGCCAGTCCTTTTGCTGATGTGAATGCCAGTTCTGTTGCTTTGAGTTATTCGAATAATGGGTCTGCGGTGACTTTAGATAGGTCTCGGTAGTTTAGCTCTTTTTCTCCATTACCAACTTCAGCTTCAGCTTCAACTTCAACTTCAGCTTCAGCACTTTCTCTCCATCACCAACTCCAACTCCAACTCCATCACCAACCCCAACTTCCTCCCTCCCTCCTACCTAATTCTCTCATTTCATGTCCTTCCCTACTACCTCTGCCTCTCTTTATGACTTATTCAAAGACCTCCATCTTTATACCATACCTTGTATACTACCCTTATTTAATTTATATCCAATTATCCCAACTATTCGTATTTCAATGCGCTTTCGCGATTGGAGTCCCTTTGACAGGTTCAGGGCCTGGTCTCAGCCCCATATTTGTTTGGTCACGTGACCATAAATGGCTAATTCCAAATCTTATCCGATTTTTTTTTGATTTTATTTTATTATTTTTTTTATTTTTTTTATTTTTTTTTTATCTTTTAAACCTTCTCTTCTCAACTTTTTTTTTCTATCCCAGCTACACTTCACCAGCTTATTTCCTTTATTCAACCTCCATCCTTTTTTTGTGTAACACCGTCTACAGTTTTTTGTTTGTTGCTCCTCAACCTCTGATGGTTCCAGCATTGCTCCAAAAAGATAACCCTCCGATTCATTTCCCAGACTGGATCCCCAAAGAACCTCACGAAGAGAATTCGCTGAATGTACCGCTCCTCGTGGGCCTAATTTCAGGCCTGGGAACCCTCTTCATTGGGTTCTTGTGCGGAATCCTTTGGTTTGCCATCCTGGGAAGGCGAAGAATCAAACTGGGCGACGACGGTTTGCCTGGCGACTACGACGACGAAGAAGCTGAACAACAGGCCCTCGACTCGATGGACGAAACCTCCAGATACATCTACAATAGAGCAAAAGCATTCATCTCAGCAAACCCGCCAAACACGCTCCCGACAGACATCAGTCTCTCGCAATACATGACCATCCAGGAAAAAGGTGTCTCAGCATGGGAGTTTGAAGTAGACTTTCCAAATGCCAACTGTTTCGTGGAAGCTCGAACGGAAATAGAGTTCTTTGACGACATGACTTGCTGCTCGCAAACAAACCTGCCTGTTCCCCGACAGAACGAAGTGTACTACTGGGAAGCCAAAATGTACGAGAAGCCTGAATCCACGCTCGTCTCTGTCGGCCTTTCAACCAAACCCTATCCTACGTTCAGACTCCCTGGGTTCCATAGATACTCGGTAGCATACGACTCAGAGGGCAGAAAGCGTATCAATAAGCCCTTTGACGTTCCTGTCTTTGGCCCGAGTCTCCAGCAGGGAGATGTCCTTGGTGTTGGCTACAGACCGCGAACTGGAACGGTCTTTTTCACGAGAAACGGCAAGAAGCTGGAGGACGCTTTGCATGGTATGAGACTCAACCTCTTCCCGACCGTCGGTGCAACCGGGCCTTGCAAGGTCCACGTCAACTTTGGACAAGCCGGCTTCGTCTATATTGAAGCCAACGTCAAGAAGTGGGGGCTGGCGCCGGCCCATGGCTCTCTGGCTCCTCCACCGCCCTATGGAGCTGAGCAGGACTTTGTGTTGCTAGAATCTGCTGGAGCTGGAACTTCTTCTACAAACAATACTATTTCTAATAGAGTTTCTGCTCCTCTAATGCAGCGCACGGTCACAAATTCTGATGAAAGCATCATATTGCCACCAAATGCTGACGGTGAGCCAGCAAATCAAGTCAATATCAACATGACCAGCTTTCTACCGGCTAGTGAGCAGCCAGCCAAATATTCTAGACATGCTACTGGTTCTCAAGCGTTAATAGTGCATACTCCGCCGCCGAGTTATACTTCAGAGTCCGAGAGTGTCAGTAGTATAGAAGAAGATTTGGATGAGAGTCATGAGAGTGAGTCTTAATATTCTGAAGTTTGAAAGTATTCAGTATTGATATTTAGTATTGATATTCAATCTCAGTATTCAGTATTCAATCTCAATCTCAATGCTCAGTCTTGTGTATACCATTTTTCTTATTTATCTTTTTATTATCATTTTTCATTCATTATACTCCATAGATATTTTTATTTCTATCTTTATTTTATTTCTATGTTAGATCAAGATCTATATTGTCAGAGATCTATATTGTCATTTTGAAATCAATATTATATTCCACATACTCATCCTTATATTTCACATACTGATACTCCATATACTCATCCTTATATTTCATATACTCCACATACTCATCCTTATATTCCACATTCTCATCCTTATACTCCATATACTAATACAATCCTTCATCTCACCTCTTCTTGTTCTTCTTCTTTCCACCAGTAACAACCTCCTTCTCAACCTGCTCCTCTGCTTCAATCAATGATCCCTCAGTATTGCTCAACACAGATGCCAACCCCTTCACTCTCTTCTCTTCAATCTCTACCCCCCGAGGTCCCAGCGCTGTCCAAACACGACTCAGCTCATTCACCCTATTGATCTTGACCTTCAAACAGGTCCCCGAGACATCATCGTACACTTTAACTATAGCAACTGCCGTCTGCACTACTCCTCCTTGCGATTCCAACGCTCCCTCACCATCAACATTCGCAGACCCAGCTGTCCGTCTACTCTTGCCCTTTCTCTGAAATGCTCGATGCGAATATGTAGTCGATATCCGTGTCTGCTCATCCGTTAGATTCATCCCATTCTCATCCTGCCCTACTTACAGTGCTAGGCCGAGCGCTAATCAACAGTATCGACTGCTCAATAAATCTATCTATCGACTTTATAACGGGCATCTTCCTCGTCCAAAACTCGTCTGGTTAAGTTCAGCGTGGAACCTTTTGTCTTTTTTTCACCTTCTCGCAAACCCCTACCCTGTAAATATATGAATGGTAATATTCAAAAGAGCAGTACATATATAATTAAATTACTATTTTACTTTTTGTTGGTCTTGCCCTTTCTAAGTCCAGTTCCTTCGTTGTCGTTTTCATCGTCATCGCTCAAAATGCTATCGTCGTCATCATCCCACTGCGAATAGCCCTCTTCCTCTACTGTTGAGAAAACAGTCTCGGACTGAGATTGATTAGACGAGGAAGCAGCAGTAGCAGGCTCAGTAGCCTTTGCAGGTTTCTTAGCTTGTCCTTCTTGGTTAGCATTCGAACTAGAATACTGGGGCGGCGGAGACTCTGGTCTGTCCGGGGAACGTCTTTCTGTGCCAGCTTCTGCCTCTTCATCGTGCAACACAAAGTCCTCATCATCGGACTCTCTAAGAGACCCAATCTCAAACTCCTGAGCCTCGCTTTCGTCCTGCGCCAGCTGAGTCGACATGGCAAAGCGACGATTGTTCTCGGTAGGTCTCCAGATAAACGCAATGATGCAGAAGTCAACAAAGTAAACTACATTCAGCCAGCCATCAAGCATAAACCAGCGCGATTTCCAGTGCTCGGTTATGAATTCTAACGGCGACTCGTTGGCAAAGATGAGCGAATTGAAGAAGAAAAACATAAAGATCACAATCACAGACCCAAGTAGCAGCCTCCATAGATTTTTGTACATGAGCGCCTTGACATACTGCTTTCGTTCCTCCAAGAACTTAATCGTGTGGGTCAGAGACGACAGAATCCATACGTAGAATCCAGTCATGGTAAGAGACAGTGGCAGAATCACCAGCAATACCCAAGGGTTGGTACTGTCAGGAGGAACGGTATAAGAGCTGATGGTATACGCAATGGCAAATACAAAGTGAGCAGCAGCAAGCACTCGACACTTCCACATCAGGTCTCCCAGAGAAGGCTTAACAACGCCATAGCCCAAGCACACAATCAGCAGTAGGAAAAAGGTGAAAGCGTTTCTGAACGAGTTGAACACCGACAAGACCACCAAATAGGCCTTGCTGCCGGCGTTTTCGCCATATCGGTTCAGAGTCTCGTAGTAGCCCCAGATGACAATCATTTCAATCACCAAGAACGCACAGATGGCGGTGATATAGTTTTGGACTGGGAGAATGCTAGAGCGGTATCTTGCGTAGGAAAACAGCCAGAATCCAAGGACTACCGCGTACGCAATGGATGCGCCAGCGTAGAATGAGAGCTTAGGGACTTGGCTGGCTGGAAGCTTGCCAAAGGAGTTTTGAAAGTTTGCCAAAACCGTGTACTTGGAGTCCTGGTCGTTGGCAAATGTAGATACGCAGTAGTAGCCAGTGCTGGAGACTGGATAATGGATGAATTTGGGATCCTTCAAGTTGATGCGCTCAGACACTATAGGAGCATAGAGGTCTGAAGTCTTCTGGACAATGAACTTGCCTATATCTTCTTCAGAGCAGAGTGTGTCCTTGACGGCCTGGTCATCGCAAATGTATTTTCTCTAAAGATTGTTAGAATCAGTGTTTAGAATCAGCGTTTAGAAACAACGCTTTGAACCAGCGTTAGAACCAGCGTTTAGAACCAACGCTTTGAATTAACACTTTGAACCAACGCTTTGAATCAACACTTTGAATCAACACTTTGAATCAACTTACCATGGAAATCTCGTTGCCTTCGTCAACAAGAACCCCTAGAGACTCGACGTTTCTGTATTCAAAGACTACAACGGCTATCCACTCGTCGTTTTCTCCATCGTTGGCATTGAATATAACTGCGCTTTGTTAGTTTTCATCAAATACCAGTTGGTTCAAAGGTACTCACCGTCCACGAAGGAATCATAGGGACCCGTCCAATCCTTCTTGGAATACACGCCGTTACACTTATGGTTGTTCACATCGTCCTACAGCCAACGGTTAGAGCTATCGGGAGGCAAACTTAGCAAGCAACTCACCACTTTGAGGATATTGGCCTGAGCTGTTAGAAACAGACACAGAAGGACAATGATATGTGAGAATCTGTTACAGTTGAACATGTTGTTTTTGGAGCAAGTGAATCGTTGGACCCTTTTCCTAGTCTTATAGGAGTCGAAACAAGAATAACTTGCAAGAGGTTCAAGCCAAAGTTATATGAGTGAACAAAGTCGCACTTGTAAGAATTGGCCGTGATGTATGGAGGTTGTAAGGAGATGTTAGTGAAGAAGAAAGAGTTCTGCTGGCAGAAACCCAAACCAGAAAACTCCAAAAATTAGGATTTGCTACATCACAAACTCGATCACGATAAAACAAAATACTAAGTAGAATAAGTACTGAGTAGTCTAGGTATTATTGTATAATACTGTGAACAATAGTAAATACTTTGTAAATACTTTGTAAATACTAAGTAGATAATTGTACAAAGTAAATAAATTGGCAATAGCAGTAACACTAAATTTCATGGCAGTTATACATTCAGTAAAAAAAAGCAGTATTTATAATAAACAAAATTTGAAAACGGTTTTTTTGTGATTATACTGGAATCAGCGATAGCAATGAGCTGTCTTCGTTAAAAGCTTCATTCGACGCCTTTTCTTCAGTACCATCTATTTCGAATTTGCTGGGTTCAATGTCCATTTCGTTAAAATCATATAGCGTTTCGTTCAAACCACTAGAATCAAGCTCCTTCATCCCACTGAAATTAGCAGGAGACGATGCTATCAAAAGACTATTGTTGGTAGTGGCAGTTGTAACAGACTGATTAGACTTTGTGAATTCCAGTGAGATCTCACAGTCACTGGTAATACTCGTATTGTTGGAAGTTGTACTGCCTTGTCGACTCGAGAAATCAAGAAATTCATCTTCTAAAAACATATTGTTACTATGAGTGTCTTCCAAAGCATTGATAATGTAACTAGAGGTAAGGTCAGGAGCAATGTCTTTCTCTGAAACTATTGAAGCTGAATTGTTATTGCTAGAATTGTTGTTATTGTTATTGTCTTTGGAGCTCCATTCTTGGGCAGGCTCAGCAAATAATAAAGAGGTGAAAGTGCTCTCACCGGGCTCGTGTAAGTTTGCAGAGAAAGCCGGCTTCTGTTCGTTATTTGCAAATAGATAGTCATCTCCATTATGGGTGATTCCAATATCTTGATTTGGAGAGTTACCAATGCTTTCCATCTTCACTTCACGCGAAGCCAAGTCTGAAGAAAGATCCAAAAATTCGTCTTCTCCTTGTGCTGGAGCACCAGCCTTTGCTGAGCTCAAACCGATTACCTTCTGAGGATAGATTTGGGCAATTTGTGCAATTTGGGACTTGAATTGGAACGACGGACCAGATAACTTGTGTACAAGAATTGAAGAAGCTTGGGCACGCTCTGAAAAATCTTCGCATGGAACCCAATTTCCCATAGTCTTGTTGTTTTGAATAGAGAAAGTTGGTGCCTTCAAGAGCTCAATATCGACATCTCCAGTATTGGATGCAGAGTCAGACTCATGAATCCGAATGCATTTGACGTCGCTCATTGGGAACTTGATTAAGAATGCAGTGTAGTTGGCAATCATAGTGTACGAGATAGACCCGTCAAGTACAGAAAAGATAGCCTTCAGATTACAAGTGCCAGAAAAGTTTGTCACTACACGCCTCCAGGTACCAATGCTTAGAGAAATGCAAGGAAGTATGATATCTGTGGCTACTTGGGATGAGTCTCGAGGCACAGAGTTATACTCTACTCCTGAGGCCGTCATATAGTTGGCAGCGCCAGTGTGCATGGCAGGACTTTCCATGGGAGACATTAAGGGCGAATTGGCGTAGAAATTGTGGTTGACCCCAAACTGTGAGCTGCCATTGGTATAAGAGTCCCTTGAAGAGCTTCTTCGGGCAAATTGTTTTGCTTTGGCACGTTTGTTTTGGAACCAAATTTGGACGGACCGTTCTGTCATGTCAATTTTTTGGCCAATTTCTTCGCGAGTTTTGGCATTAGGAGTTGAGTTTATCATAAACTCGCTGCGAAGAACTCGAAGCTGTTGAGGAGTAGCTCTTTGTCTCTTCTTGTTTTTCTGTTGCTGGGTAAGAGTTGATTTTCTTTGCCTAACCACAGGTCTTTTTTCGGTGCTATTCATTGGGACGAAGGATGATTCTAGACTAGGCGAGGGTGTTGGAGATGTTTGAAAATTTGAAAACATAAATATGTATATACAGTGAGAAGAAAGTGAATAAAGTCTAGAGTTGGTAGAGAGAAGAAGGTGGTGAAGTTTGCACCTAGGGGTCAATGTTGTTTATATACATTATCATCAGTGTTGTACAACAGACAAACCACTCTGCCCACTGAGGGCTCTACTGGCGATACTTTAGACCATTCAATTAATGCCATTTCTAGCTTCAAGGACTAGCGACATGGACATGATAATCGGCCATATATCGAAGGCTAGTTTTAATGCCACGTATAGTACATGGCTTTCTGTTCTCATAGTTAACCATCGTACGAACAACATATCATGCCTTTATTATTTTGTACCTGAGGGTCATAGTAGCATTAGAATAGAAACCTTTCTGAAGAAAACAACTTCCTTTACCTTCTTGAGTTTTTGCGAGCATTTGTTGGATTTGGGTGAACATGGACTATCAAGTAGTGGAAAGAATGATGCACAGTTTTTCATGTTTGACGGTATATGATATCTGGTGAATTGTTTACTTACGAGCTTATTTGCACACTTGTGAATTTCCTAGTTTAGACAAATGTGTAACTTTTCGAGTGGGACAACTTATTGGGAAGAGTAAGGAATAACCCACAGACGTGGCCAAAGGGCCAAAGTACCAGAGGTTCACCATAGCAGGCACTGTGCTAGTGACCATATGGTATCTTTTTAGTGAGTGGGAGTGAGTGTCTGTGGGAGTGAGCCAATTGTATATTAATGCCAGAGGGTTGGTGATAAGTGAGTAGCTCTAGGGCTTCATGCTGAGTTTGCATGATTTTCGGTTTTTTGTGTAGACCATACAAAGCTAAGACTACAAAGCAAAAGGAATAACAATGGTAATATTCTGAGCGCAAGATGACCAAGGGTAATAGAAGAGAGAGCTACAAAGTTTACTGAGGGCAGATTCGGAAGAGCTGATGACCAAAATGGTTGCATGTCTTGACAATTATCGTGAACGGTTGCTGAGCTCTCAATGCCATTTGGAAAGTTGATGGACGAACTGAAGGTGGGTAAATTAACTCGATATCTGGAAAGAAGGTGACAGAATAATTCTGAACAATACAAGTAAGGGCATTATTTTTGAGCAAGAGCAGATAGGGCTTCAACTGTTCCTGAAAACGATGAGAGTGCCAGTTGCCAACATTCTCTCAGGCTGGAACGTTGAAACAATTGGTTGTGGTGAGCTTTATGCCATCATGCCCACCGCCTTTAGTACCCAGTGCAGGAATTTGTTAGTCTGCCGTATTGGGTTTGCGATTTTCAATTGCTGCTATACCGAATAACTTGACGAGATTCGCTGAGGTATCTGTTGGCGCTGAAGAGCAAACTAGTGAACGAAAGGTGAAGCAAAATACAACACAGTAGCCTGGAATACCGAGCTCTATGCGTTCCAGAATAAGAGATGGATTTGAGGGCTACAAAAAGTCAATTTAATTTGATTCTTTCTTTTCGCGAGGATAAGGTTCACAAAAGTTTCCAGACACTGTTTCCATTAAACTTGAAGTTTATTTCAGTATTGCTTCTGCAAGTGTGGGGGCTTCTAATGGCTTCTATGGCATTTTGCATGAACAAAATGGATTTATTCAGAAAGGATTCTTTTCTTTCATCATCCTTCTAGATTTTTTTCAAGAGGTCTGGAGCGTGTTGGTGTTTGTAGGCATTTTGAGTGCTTGAACTTGAAGGACGTGAACAAAGATCCACGAATATATTTGTGAAAATACATATTTTCCGAGCAGAAGATCAAACATTCTTTGAAAACTGAATCTAAGACAATCGATCTGCGCTTCTGGAAATGCTATCAACATATCGCAGAAAGTCGGGATGGCAAATGGCATTCTGGCATGAAAATGGTGAGGCAGATCCACGTCGCGCCATATGAACCGTGAAACCGAGTATTTCGCAGCGTGGGCTGTTAATACGGAGCCCAAAGGCGGTATACAGGCAAACGCAGGTATATAGTTAAGATGGTATATAGGTAAAGACGGTATACAGCAAGACTTGTAGTACCGAAATTCTCCAAGCATGAATTTCTCCATTAACTATCATAGAATGTGCATACAGAAAGGTGTTGCTAACACAATTGTGTTTAGAGACTGGCAATGTTGGGAGCGAAATTTGAACGAAACAGAATGTATATCTATGTACTAGAAGGTAAATTGAATAAATAGTAATGTGTGTATATTATAGAAAAATGTAGGAAAAAAGAAATGGATTTAGTATATGAAAACGAGCAGAGGAGGTATTAAGCCCAGAATTGTAGTATGTCGTTTAAAGTGCAACCTGTGCAAAAACTTACAAAAGATAGGCAGCAGCAAAAACGGCACCCAAAGCTGGGACAGCAAGAGCGCGGGCACCGTTAGATTGAGCAATAGTGACGGGGCCTCCGGCATTGACAGTAGAGACGGTAGCGACAGGCTGACCAGAGTAAGAGGCGGAAGAGGCAGCGGAGGCAGCAGAGGCAGCAGCACCGTGAGAGTGAGAAAGAGTAGGGGAGGACTTGACTTCAGAGTTAGAAGCAGGGGCCGAAGAGGCAGCAGAGGCAGCAGAGGCAGCAGAAGAAACAGCAGAAGAGGCAGCAGAAGAGGCAGCAGAGGAGGCAGCAGCAGAGTCAGAAGCAGCAGCAGAGGAAACAGCAGAGGAAGCTGAAGAAACAGCAGAGGAAGCTGAAGAAACAGCAGAGGAAGCTGAAGCTGAAGCCGAAGAAGAAGCTGAAGCTGAAGCTGAAGAAGAAGCTGAAGAAGAAGCCGAAGCTGAAGAAGAAACAGATCCAACACTGTAACCTTGCTCAGAGCATTGACTCTTAAAAGCCTTGACGGCATCGTCAGACTGACCAGAAGGACAAATGGAGTTCAATGAACTAACGACCTTGTCAGAGTTCTTCTGGCAAAGACAAGAAAAGTCATGAAGACCGTTAGAGCACTCAGCTTCCTTAGAAACAGCAGCAATACCTGCTAAAAGACAAGCCTAGAATCACAAAGTTAGCCATCAACTGCTGGATCAAAAAGACAAAACTTGGTGATACTTACGGGAGGAGTAGCAATAACAACATTAGCAAAAACCAAAGACATGGCCATAGTAGAGACAGTTGAAAATTTCATTGTGGACGGTGGAAAATGAACGTTGCAATATGTATTAAAGAATGACTGTTCTATCTCTTTAGAGCGAAGGATGGAGGAGGAAGAAGAAGAAGGGAGAAGGGAAAAAAGGGAGAGTGAAAAATAGAAACATTCACTACAGGGCAAAGTAGTCAGGAGTTCCACCACCAAGACAAACCCTATTGTGTTACCAACGGAAAGTACCGTGGGTTCGGGCTCGGGTCAAACTCGCACTTCGAACCGGAACCCGTGACACCCGGAACTCAAACCTCCCACGGGTCCTGGTGCCTCTGCTAGCAATAGACCGATCCACCTCTTCTCTCCGCCAATGCACTCCACGGGACTTTCATATAACACATTTGGTCTGTGATATGTTGCTGTGGAAACACGCTAAACATGTCTTCATCCACATTTCTAGCAACAGTGGTGCCAAAAATAGATTTTGACTGGAGTAGCACATCAGTGCTGTTGAAGGAAATAATGCTGTCATAGTTAAGTAATAGCTGTTGTTGTGATGATCTAGGGTGTAGTGTAGTTTGTTGTTATTGTTCTGGGGAAGTGATGAGTCATATATTTGTAGAGATTATATAAGAGATTTTTATGATTTGTTTACTAGATATTTATTGATTATATAACTTGTGACTTATTATGTAATTTATATGACTTGTAAATTGTAGCTTATTATGTAATTTATATGAATTGTAACTTAGAACTTAGAACTTATTATGTAACTTATATAACTTGAAACTTATTATGTAACTTGCTCATTTAGCATTAATTACATAATTTGCTTCTTTATCATCAATTACATAATTCTGATTATCTATCATTGCTTATATAACTTGCTTATTTTATATTGCTTATATAACTTGCTTATTGTTTATTGCTTATATAACTTGCTTATTTTTTATTGCTTATATAACTTTCGTATTTTTCATTGCTTATATAACTTGCTTATTTATTTTATTTTATTTTATTTTTTTTTTTTTTTTTTTTTTTTTTTTTTTTTTTTTTTTTTTTTTTTTTTTTTTTTTTTTTTTTTTTTTTTTTTTTTTTTTTTTTTTTTTTTTTTTTCATTGCTTATATAACTTGCTTATTACATAACTTTGCTTCTCATTATATAATCTTGCTTCTCATTACATAATCTTGCTTATTACTCATTACATAATCCTCTCTTACAGTATTCCACGTGACCAGAGATAAAGCAGATACAGACACAATCAGTCACACTGAAATCAAATTTTTCAGGCTTCTCTTTTCTTCTCTTCTCACATCGCCATCTATTTTGCACCCTGCTGCCATTAACTGTATGTAGGTCCCATGAAACTGGCCATGTCTATGCTAGCAGGCAGTGGTATTAGCATGAAAAATACTAACGATTGGGTGTTTATGGAAACAGCATCATGTCTCCTCCTTCTTCTAGCGACAAGAAACAATCTGGTAGCGCCAGAGTGCTTGGTTCTGCCACAGCTGGTATCTGCGAATTGGCGGTGTTCCATCCTGTTGACACGACTGCTAAGCGTCTTATGAGTAACTCTTCAAAGATCACTTCTGCTGCTCAACTGAACCAAGTGATTTTCCGAGCCCACGCTCAAGAGAGTTTTGGCAAGCGATTTTTCAGCTTGTTTCCTGGTCTTGGATATGCTGCTGGTTATAAGATTCTGCAGAGGGTTTACAAGTACGGTGGCCAGCCCTTTGCCAATGAGTTTCTGAGCAACAACTTCCGCGACTGCTTCGAGTCGAACTTTGGCAAGAAGAACGGTAAGGCTCTGATGTCTGCGACTGCTGGATCGCTGATTGGGATTGGTGAGATTGTTTTGCTGCCTCTTGATGTTTTGAAGATCAAGCGCCAGACAAATCCTGAAGCGTTCCGAGGCCGAGGATTTTTTAGAATTCTTGCGGACGAAGGGCTTTCTTTGTACAGAGGCTGGGGCTGGACTGCTGCTAGAAACGCGCCTGGATCGTTTGCACTGTTTGGAGGATCAGCTTTTGCAAAGGAATACATTTACAAGCTTGAGGACTATACTTCAGCTACATGGACACAGAACTTTGTTGCTTCTATCTTTGGTGCTTCAGCATCTCTGGTTGTATCAGCTCCGCTTGATGTTATCAAGACGAGAATTCAGAACAAGAACTTTGAGGCTAAGGAGTCTGGCGTTACTATTTTGAAGAACATGGCGAAGAACGAGGGTATTTCTGCTTTTTTCAAGGGACTTGTTCCAAAGTTATTGACTACCGGGCCCAAGTTGGTTTTTAGTTTTGCGCTTGCACAGACGTTGATTCCTGCATTTGACAAGCTTATTGGGGGAGGGAAGTAGTATTATTGGGTTAGAGATGTTGGAGATGTTTGTTTACTGGATTACTGGATTACTGGTTAACTGGTTTACTGATTGACTGGGAGATATTTACTGGGAGATGTTAACTGGGAGATGTTAACTGGGAGATGTTAACTGGGAGATGTTAACTGGGAGATATTTACTGCGAGGTTGTTGTTTATGGTAATTTTGTATATAGAATTTTATATGCAATTGTACGAATTGCAGGTATTTTGATGAAAATATGGAGGTTAGTGGAGGTGGAGGTTGTATTTGTGAGATTGTAAAGGTAGTTTGTAGTTGGTTAAAATAGTTGATAAAGTTAAGATATAAATGTAAAATAATAAAGATCTAGATCAAGATATTGACCTTATTTGTGAATTACTGAAGAATGTTTTTAAAAGAATTCATTCGTGCTAACAATAATAACAATTGTGCCAACAATAATAACAATTGTGTCAACAATAATAACAAGAGTTAAATCTGAAATCTATAAACAATTGAGATAAATCTATTGTAACTTGTAATATAAGAATTGGTTACAAGTTAACAATTGAGTTTAGTCTATTAGAAGTTGTAATATGAATTACCATCAACTCTAAATACACTTGATTCATTCATTATGAATTCCATAATTAATATCGATACAGTTAATGTCTATAATACGAGAAATTCATATAGTCAATAAAACTCAGTCAATAAAACTCAGTCAATAAAAATCATAGTCAATAAAAATCATAGTCAATAAAAATCATAGTCAATAAAAATCATATCGTCAATAAAACTCATATAATACATAAAACTCATCCCATATTCATCTCTTCATGTCCCATACTACCCCATATTCCATCCCATATTATATCCCATCCCCCCCAATACACCCTACTTGTCCTCTCCCCCATTCCTCCCTCTTGTATCATCAACGTCAACGACATAAAACACTCGTGACCTGGCTGGGGTGCCGTTGTTGTTGGCCCGAAGTGCTCTCGTCGCGCTCGAAACTGCAACTCTTCCTCTTCAAGTAACACGCCGTGCGGCTTTAACGGACCCGGTTCCCATACTGTCAATCCGTTCTGGAACAACAACTCGGACCGACTGTCGTGTTGTTGCGTCAAACTGTTCCTGTGGTTACATCGCGAACTTTTCTATAGTCAACAATGGCCGGTGTTTAGGTCTCAGGTATATATGTCGAAGGCCTTCTCGATTTCCTCCAGAATCATTTCCTCCTCCTCTATCCACGGTGCCTTGGTCGTCAGTCTTATGGTCGTTTGAATCAGTGTTATTTCTCATATATTTATCTTCATTTAGAACTCTTCATCTAGAAATGAGCAAAGTACACTCCGACGATGCCTTTGCTGCTGCCAAAATAGGTTTTGAAGACGATGACATTTTAAGTGACATTAGCAACTTGCGCGTCAGCGGCGATAAGTTCAATCAAGTAATTGGATCTTCTCCTCCAGTCTACTCTGAGCCCTTTCGAAACCTCGGAAGAAGCTCTCATTTGAGTCGCGCGAGCATTTCGTGCCAGATCCCGTCTCCGTCGCGAGCTGCAAAGTGGGATCTGCCGTCTGCCGTCGACGAGTACCCGCGAAACGACTTTTGGGCCCAGGCGAGCATTGTCCAGCCCAGATCCATTTCGCCCATTCGCTCGGATAGCACTGCGGCCATTGAGTCCATTCTGTACAAGCAGAGCGCGAGCGCGTCGCAGACCTTTTCTTCCTACCACCAGAACGGTCCCGAGCCTGCCCTGGGCGCTGGACAGCTGGACCTGGGCTTTCAGCCCGTCCAGGCGTCCAAGTCGGCCTCTTTTCCGTCGCACTCGGCCTCCAACACCGCCCAGGCAGAGATTGAGATGCTCAAGCGCCAGCTTGAGCTCGCGACCAGGAAGATTGACCAGATCCAGAGCAAGTACGGCCAGGTGGCCATCAATGACAGTCCCGAATTTATGCCCATGAAGCCCTTTGGCGACCAGTCGAGCCTGCTCAATGACAACAACCCGCTGAGCCCTCTCGAGCAGTTTGACCGCCGCGACTCGGCCTCCAATGCCTTTGACAGCTCCGCCAAAAACTACAGTCCCGGCGGCTACAACTCCAACATTTGGAGCAACAGCAGCGAGAGTGCAAAGGGCAAGAAGTATGAAAAGTGGTACCAATCGACAACAACTCCCACCATTGGAAGCACCGGACTCTATAACATGAAGTCCGCCAAACCAGAGACTCCTTATGCGGACCAGACCATTTGGCCCGCGCCCGACCTGTCCAACCCGGGCATTTACGAGCCCAGCTTCCAGTCCCGCGGATACACTCCCAAGCCCCAGGCAGCAGACCCGGAGCCCTATGACAATGGCGTTACCCAAGATGTAAGTATTGCTTCAGGCCGTTTTTGTTGAAAACTAACAAGATTCCAGATGTACTATCATATCAAGTATTACAATGAACCTCTGAATTATAGAAGATTACTCGAGAAGTCTGCTACTTGCAATTGGAAGGTGCGTTGAAGAAGCGTCGGTGTTTGTGACCAGTGCTAACTCAGTTTTTAGATGATTGTCGAGCGAATCGTGCGAGACAATGACCAGCAGGCCTCGATATTCCTCCAGCAAAAGCTCAAGATCTCCAACACTGACCAGAGGGCCAGCATTATTGGCAGCATTGTCGACCAGTCGTACGCGCTCATGGTGAACCGCTTTGGCAACTTTTTGATGCAGCGCTGCTTGGAGTATAGCAATCCCTCGCAAGTCAACAGCCTTACCACCTGCATGATTGGGAATGTTTGCAAGCTGTCCATGGACCCCTTTGGCTGCCATGTCATTCAGAAGGCGCTCGACTGTGTAAACGAAAAGATGAAGACAATTGTTGTTGAAGAGATGCTCGAGAACGTTACCGAGACGATTATCCATCGGTATGCGTGCCATGTCTGGCAGAAGCTCTTTGAGCTTCGCTGGGAAGGAACACCTCCCAAGTTTATGGACAAGGTCAATGAGGAGCTTCGCGGAATGTGGGCTCAGGTCGCGATTGGCGAGACGGGAAGTTTGGTGGTTCAAAACATATTTGAGAACTGCACCACCGAGGACAAGGAGCCTTGTATCAGAGAAGTCATTGCGAACATTGACACAATTATCAAGGGACAATGGGGGAACTGGGTCATTCAGCATATGGTAGAGTATGCAGCGGACCCTTATAGACAGCAGGTTGTATCTCTAGTCATTGAGAATTCTCCGGTATACAGTGTTGATCAGTTTGCTTCCAAGGCCGTCGAGAAGTTGTTGAAGATGGGCGAGACTTCGGTGATTCAAAGCTTTATTGATAAGGTTACAGAACCGTCTGACAGACCCAGAATTCCATTGATTGATAGTAAGTACTACCCCGGATTTCGAGACCTAAAAGCTAACGGTTGACTGTAGTTGCATCTGATGCGCACGGAAACTATCTCATTCAGTATATTTTGCAGTGTGGTACTAAATCGCAGCAGGATGAAATCGCCAACCAGATCAAGAAGCATATGGTTTCTTTGAGAGGTTCAAAATGGGGTAGCAAGTGTGCATGGCTAATTGATAGAACGCGAGCAAGTACCAGTGTCGCAGCTCTTTCCAAAGCGATGAAAGAGTCCAAAGATAAAGCATCAAAAACGAGTTTGAGTGCTCCTAGTAACGAATAGTTTATTTATTTTTATTTTATAGACGTTTTTCTTAACGTAAACAAATTTGAATTTCATGTGACTTTAGAAAATTTTCAGCTCTATGGTAGCTGGTATTCAATGAAGCAATTTGGATCCGGTAGATTGAGTTTTTATAGACGGAGGTTGTATGGGGAGATTAGTCGGGTTCTTGAAGGTGGACGGGTTGGACGGGTTGGACGGGTTGGACGGGTTGAGGTAGGTCGGGTTGGACGGGTTGGATTTGCACCTTACTCGTCCAAGCCAGTATTGGATCATGTATCCAAGTTTGTTGATTTGAAATGGGATCGAAACAACCGAGTGTTTGCTGATGATATTGATGTAGAGGCGATATATCAGAGATCGATTCATGTTGGTAGCAAAGGCCCGTCCAAGTCGAAGCGTGGAGGGAAGGTGGTTTCTTTGAGCTCTATAGCGACCAAGGCGATGGAGAGGCAAGAAGGGATTGCTGGAGACGATCAGGTAGAGATGGTTTTTGCTGCTCTTCGCTTGGGAAACGTTTTGAGGGCCAAGCAGGTTCTGTGGAAGGTGCTGGCCAGAGAGAACGCGGTCAAATCTTCGGTGCTTGAAGCGTGCGTTGCTGGAATTCTATCGAATATGAACTTGGTTGACATGGCTGCGTTCATGAAAGAGCTTTCTGAGCGTATGACTGGTTTGTTTCCGCAGTGTTTGGCTTATGTTCTGCATCACGCTTGCGAGTATGAAGACGTCAATATGGGGAACAAGGTGATTGCGGACGTGATAAACAGATGGACTGGAACAGGAAGGAGCGCTCAAGAACTTTTTCGACACTCCGATATGCTGACTCGAGAGAATCTGGATCGAATCAATAGGGTATGTTGGCAGAGTGATCTTTTTAAGTACTAATGCTAAACTGGACTCTAGGTTTATAGTAGTGATGATTTAGAACGCTGGTCTGTGCAAAGCAAAGTGCCTTTCAAGCCAGTGTCACCGCCCATCACCAAAGAGCTACTGGGCAACATCTCCCAGTCTCTAGATGACATTGTCGGATATGTATTAGACGTCGAAGAAATTTTTGGAGTTGAGCTATATGAAGCCAGTAAAGATCAAGACGGACGAGTTAACTACATGAAGCTTTATGATTTAATATCCAGCGACAGTAACTTGCTGCCGCTGTTCGAGAGAGTGTTTGATCATTACAATCGTCACAGACAGTACAGCATAGAGCAGAACATTCTGAGTCTCACGAAGGAAGAGCTTATTGCAAAGTCCAGAGATCCAGAATTCGTGAGCGATCGTTTTAAGCAGTCGCGAGGTAAGTCCAACCTCATGATGTCGGACATTCTATGGGATTGGCAAACATCAATGGAGCAAGCACTGGTTAAGATATTTGACGGAATTGATAAACTAGAACTTGAGATGCAAAGGAAAGGAAAGTTGTCCAATGTCTTGAAGCAGTCCTTTGCTGGCCAGTTGTATGAATACAAAGAGCTATTCCATGAGCTTGGTCCCCAAACTATTGCATTGATCGTAGCTCTCGAGATGACTACTTTTGCCATTAAAGATAGTACGATCACGGAACACTCATCGTCTGCCGTTCATGTTGCTGGGTCTCTTGGACGGGCCGTTGAACGTGCTTATACAGCCGAAATATTTAAACAAAATAAGCGACCCTCCTGCCAACAGTCGCTCAAACAGCTGTCAAACATTAATTCCTTCAAAATGACATCACACGACCGAATTGCTTTGGGCACTCGCTTACTATTAATGGCTCTGGAAAACTGCTTCATTCCTTCTAAAGTAGATGGGACAAAAATGGTCCCTGCATTTTGGCACACTTATGGATTTCAAAAAGCAAAGAAAGTAGGACTGATCAAACTCAATGATAGTTTAAAGGTAAAACTATATTTCGCTGAGCCCAATATAGGCTCTATTGTCTTAGCGCAAACTCCACCTATGCTGGTGAAACCCAGGCCGTGGACTGGAATCAAAAAGGGAGGGTATTGGTACGCCAACCAGTCTCTGTTGACGACACATTCCAACAATGCGCCAGAACAGCACGCGTATGTTAAGGCAGCTATTGACAAGAATCATATGGACGACTATCTCATGTGTTTAGACGATATCAGTAGCTGCGCTTGGTCAGTAAACACGCAAGTTTTGAACGTTTTGTTAGAGATCTGGAAGAGTGGTGAACAGTACTTGAAGATTCCACCGCTTGTTCGAGGAATGGAAAAGACCAAGCTGCTTGAATCCATCAAAAAGGGCGAAAACCCAAGGCTAACTACAGAAGAATACAACCAAATGAACGGCAGGATTGCCTTGGGGTACATTTTACGGACAGCCGAAGTCTATGGAGCTCACGGAGAACGCTTTTATTTTCCATATAAAATTGACTTTAGAGGACGAGTTTATCCCATAACAAACTCAGGATTTTGGCACATTGGTGCTGATCATGTCCGAGCATTATTTCAGTTCTGGTATGGAAAGCCGCTGGGGAAGGACGGGCTGCGATGGCTGAAAATCCAGCTTGCAAACATGTACGGGAATGATAAAGTTAGCAACGATGCGCGGGTTGAGTTTACTGAAGCCAATTGGGAAAATATTGTTGATTCAGTTGATAACACTCTTACTGGAGAAAGATGGTGGGCCAAAGGAGAGAAGCCCTTTCAAACATTAGCAGCTTGCATAGATTTGGTAGCAGCTATTCGGAGTGGAAAGCCAGAATCGTATTGTTCCAGGCTACCTATTTCTCAAGATGGGTCGTGCAACGGGCTGCAACATTACGCTGGCCTGGGAAAAGATTCTGAAGGAGCAAAGCAAGTGAATTTGGTCTGTTCTGAGACACCTCAAGATGTGTATGGGCGAGTACAGGAGCTGGTAGTAGCGAGTATTAACCAAGATGCCAACAAAAAACCTGGAGAGAAAGGCTACGACGAAATGACAGTTCTGATAGCGCAGGATTTGAAGGACAAAGTCACTCGAAAGGTTGTCAAGCAGCCGGTGATGACTAGTGTGTATGGAGTTACAGAGTTTGGAGTTGTTGATCAAGTGGTGGATAAGTTGAAAGACGACAAAGAGTTAAAACGGGTGTCCCTACATGTGTATGGTCGATATATATCGAAAAAGATTCACGAAGCTATCCGGACGCTATTTACAAAAGCACAAGAGATCCAAGATTGGCTTCTGGAGTGCTCGGAGCGAATTTGTAGCAGCGTGAGATGGGATGTGTACGGGGAGGATGGGCTTATAGAAGACAGACGATTTTTGAAAGATTTTGTTACGGTTGTTAAATGGACCACGCCGCTAGGCTTGCCAGTTGTTCAGCCCTATCGCAACAATTCGCTAATGTTGATTCGAACGCCGTTGCAGACCATAGCACTGCAGAATCCATATGAGTTGAGTCGAACAGATACATTGAAGCAGAACCGCGGAGTAGCCCCCAACTTTATCCACAGTCTAGACTCTACTCATTTGCTGATGACTGCACACGAGTGTATTGAGAACGGGACTACATTTGCTGCGATTCATGATTCATATTGGACTCATGCCAGCTCTGTGGAGGAGATGAACAGAGTGCTACGAGAGCAGTTTGTTAAGCTACATAAGGAGAGCTTGGTGCAAAATCTACGAAACGAGTTTTTATACCGGTACTCTGGCTATCTTCAGCATGTGTATATACGACAAGACAGTTCTGCAGCGAAAGAAATCAATCGTCTGCGATCCAGTTACTTTTATGCTAAAGGCGACAAGTCGCCAGACCATGGTAATTATAATGAACAGTCAATTGATGAAGAACAATTTATTAACAAATGTTTGGAATCAGGGATTTTAGAAGAACTGCAGATTCCGAGGAGAGATGAGGTTATGGTTCTTAGACATGAGCTTGGGGAGGAGTATACCAAGTGGAAGCTGGAGAATAGCGAGAGCGAGCGGGATCGCGAGCTTGGGAGTCAGAAGCTGACACCGTCGGTGATTATTGAGAAGCATAAAGAGCCGGTATTTTGGAAGAGAGGAGGAAAGGCTTTTGAGTATGATGAGAGGTTAGATGGTGAAGAGATTGAAGGACATTTAAATAAGAGCTGGATGCGGGTTCTTGTTCCTATTAAGATTCCAAATGTTCCTGAAGTGGGATTGTTTGATATCAATAATGTTTTAGAGAGCGAGTATTTTTTTAATTAAGCATGATAATGAAGTAGATATTACAAGTAATATAGTATTGATTAACAATATTAGGATTTAGAAACGATTAGGATTTAGAAACGATATGAGTATTTAGTAAAAATTTAAGTATTCAGAGACGATTTAAGTATTCAGTAACAATATAAGTATTGATTAACAATATTAGGATTTAGAAACGATATTAGGATTTAGAATATAAGTATTCAGTAAAAGCATTCATATTATAAGTATTCATATTTTGAGTATCAATATAAATATAAATATAAATATAAATATAAATATAAATATAAATATAAATATAATTATCAATATAAATATAAATATAATTATAATTATCAATATAAATATAAATATAATTATAATTATCAATATAAATAAAATATCAATATAAATATCAATATCACAAATATAAAAACAGTTAACAATCAAGATTTTTATATTCATTTTATTCTCCATCATGACCATTATCAACAATCATTATAATCATCATGGCTATTGACCGCCAGTCTATCATAACTATCACCAAGGCTGACTATCATAACTACTAATAACTACTATCATTACTATCATGACTACTGACTATCACCAAGGCTACTATGACCGTCCATATCTCGTACAAAGCTCTAACATCTTTACCATCACCACCATCACCGTTCAAACGCTCATCGCTACTCAAAGCCTTCCAGACTTAAACTGCGTCGGCGACATCTACCGCTGTTTGGCCTAGGGCTTTTCCAACGGTTTTAAACAAACCCAACAAAATTTCAGAACACAAAACTTAAATTTTTCTCAAACTATTTATTATCTCGAACACAAGTCTCGAGCTTTTCTTCTTTTTTTTTTTTCTTCCATTTTTCCTCCATCTTTGTTCCATCTTTGTTCCATCGTTCGCCAGACCTTCCAAATCTTCTAGACCCTCCAGACCTTCCAGACCCTCCAGACTCTCGCATACAAAACCTTATCGCTGCCTGTCGTGCTCGCTCAATCATGTCCAATACCACTGCTAAAGGAGTCTACTTCTCCAGCCCTCCTACAGAAATGTTTGCCATTCCCTCCGGCCTCCCACTTCCCTCAGGATTCCCGACCGACGTCTTCCTCGGTCAGTACTTTGAGTTCTTCATGGACATCAAAGTCCCCATCACCATCGCCGCCGTCTACGCAGCATCCGTCCATCTCGCAAACAGGTTCCGCAAAACTAACAAAGAGCCCTTGGCCATCAGCAAAACCTCCTTGTTCAAGTGGTTCGTGCTCCTCCACAATATCGGCCTCTGCGTCTACTCTGGCTGGACCTGCATCGGTATGACCTCCGGTATCTCGAAAACCATCTACGAGTTCTCCAAAGGTATCGAAGCCGATAGCTCCGTCCTCAGTGAAATCTTCCAAGGAAACCCCGAGCTCATGGCTAGCAAGAGCAGCAGTTTCTGGAGATCCCTCTGCGACACCGAACAAGGCATCTGGAACCAAGGACTCTCATACTATGGCTACTACTTCTATCTCTCAAAGTTCTACGAAGTCTTTGACACAATCATCATTCTCGCAAAAGGCAGACAGTCCTCTCTACTCCAAACTTACCACCATGCTGGCGCCATGCTCTCCATGTGGGCTGGCATCAGATTCCAGTCTCCTCCTATTTGGATCTTTGTCGTCTTCAACTCATTGATCCATACCATCATGTACTTTTACTATACCATCTCTGCATTGAAGATTCCCTTCCCCAGATTTCTTAAAAGGGCTCTCACGACCGCCCAAATCTGCCAGTTTGTCTTTGGAGGCTCGTTTGCGGTTTTGCATATGTTTGTTTACTACTTCAACGTCAGCACTGGCGACTACTGCCCTTGCTTGGACACTCCAGGTAAGGTCTTTGCTTTGGCTTTCAATGTCGCCTACTTGGCTCCTTTGACATACTTGTTTGTCATGTTTTTCATTGAAACTTATGTCAAGGCCTGGAAGAAAGATTCAGCCAACTCTTCAAAGGAATCTGCTCCCAAGCCTTCAGTCTCCAAGCCTGTTACTGATCGCACCAGATCCAAGAAGGCCTAATTCTGTGAGTTTTTGGATTTACTATATATGAGTGTAAATAACGGAAAAAGTTGTTGATTTTGAAATATTAGTTGAATCGTCATTTAATCTGTTTTCAGGTTTAAATCCGGTCTGTCTCCAGGTTTTAATCCGATTTGTCTCCACGTCTGTTTCCACGCTTGAACCCATCAAATCTCGCTCCAACGAAGGGAGTTCGAAACATCTGGGGAACTCCAAAACAGCTGCTTTCCCCAGATGTTCCGAACTCCCAACGCCAACTTTCCTGTCCCGTCCTAAACCTTTTTCGGCCAACCTTTCCCAGCCAACTTTTCTCAGCCAAGGCACATGTCTCAAGTTGCGTCCCTATTTGGACAATCGCTTATGTAATTAGACATATACTGCCCGCATGTCTGATTACATCATCTCGCAGAGAAATTACGGCCCTTGCCCACGGGTCCAGGGCTGGTCTGCATTATCTTGCAAATATAAAATCTGAGTTACTTCCTCTTCTTTTAGTTTTCTTTAAATACAGCCCTCTCTAGATCGTGTAAACTTAGTTTCGTCGCTGGAAATTTATTATTGTTTTCCCTCGTGTTGGTTGTTGTATAGAATAGACTCAGTAGGCTGCTATCAATTCAGTCTGCTAACACAACTCTTTCCGGTCTCTTTATTGCTCCTTAGGAGAGTTCTGATTCATATTGGACTTTGCTAAGCACGAAATGCCACAAGCTCTGGAAAGACTTGTAAACTAATAGAACACTGCTTATACTACTCGATAAACAATGCCTGCTACAGGTAAGACACTTGGTCCTAACTCTGGACTCACAGGTAGAGCTCTCCTATACTTCACGTCGGTATTTGTGAGTTTAGGCGTCTTTCTCTTTGGATATGATCAAGGTGTCATGTCGGGCATTATCACGTCCACATACTTTTTGGACTTCTTCAACCAGCCCTCGCGGTTTGAAATTGGCACAATGGTAGCTATTCTCGAAGTGGGCGCTCTCTTCTCTTCTCTAGTGGTTGGTAAATTAGGTGACATGATTGGAAGAAGGAAAACTATTCTCTATGGTGCACTGATCTTCATCATTGGTGGCTGCTTCCAGTCATTCACTACCGGCCTCCATTCTATGATTCTCGGTAGAACAATCTCAGGTATCGGTGTTGGAATGCTCTCCACCATTGTTCCTGTGTATCAATCAGAAATCTCTCCTCCACACAATCGAGGAAAACTGGCCTGTATCGAGTTTACTGGAAATATCGTTGGCTATGCTTCCTCGGTGTGGGTTGACTATGCTTCTAGTTTCATTGAATCCGATGTTTCCTGGAGACTGCCACTGTTTTTACAATGCGTAATGGGTGGCCTCTTGTTTTTGGGCTCGTTCGTCATCTCTGAGACTCCCAGATGGCTACTTGATAACGATCACGATGAAGAAGGTCTCATTGTAATTGCCAACTTTCATGGAGGAGGAGATATCTACCATCCCCATGCTCGACAAGAGTTCAAAAATATCAAAGAATCGGTGCTTCTTGAACGACTAGAAGGAGAGCGCACTTACGCTCAAATGTGGAAGAGATACAAGCGTCGGGTTCTCATTGCAATGTCTTCTCAAGCTTTTGCCCAACTGAACGGTATCAATGTCATTTCATATTATGCTCCTCTAGTCTTTGAGCAAGCTGGCTGGACTGGTAGAGACGCCATCCTGATGACTGGTATCAATGCAATTGTTTATATTGGATCAACAATTCCTCCATGGTATTTGGCTGACAAGTGGGGACGCCGCTATATTCTTCTTTCTGGAGCACTGGTGATGGCCGTGTCGCTTTCTTTGATCTCCTACTTTATGTATCTCAAGCTATCGCTAACTCCAAGACTCGTTGTTTTGTTTGTCGTCATTTACAATGCTGCATTTGGCTATTCCTGGGGACCCATTCCATGGCTCTATCCACCTGAAATTCTTCCTCTGCCTGTTCGTGCCAAAGGTGCTTCGCTCTCAACAGCGTCGAACTGGGCCTTCAACTTTCTGGTTGGCGAGATGACCCCAGTGTTACAAATGTATATTACGTGGAGACTCTACTTGGTCCATGCGTTCTTCTGCGTGTGCTCCTTCATTTGCGTCTACTACCTGTATCCAGAGACCATGGGCGTCAACTTGGAAGATATGGACTCGTTGTTTGGAGACAAGTCCATCATGACGGGCACCCCGTCCATTTCGCACTACGGAGCCTTGACAAACGATGTCAGATCTGTTTTTTCAAACGACACTCAGTCGCTCTTGGTCAACAGCGGAATGAACTCTCCAGTCATCCAACCTTCTGCAGCAGCTTTGGCCCGGACTCAGCGTACCGCAAGTAACGCCTCTGCCTTTGGAGGAATCGGCCCAAGTGCTGGTAACTCTGTGTCGGCTTCAGCAACAGCTGCTGCAAATAATGCCATGGCTGCCATTGCCAATACATATCGAGCGAATGGAGCTTCTCACCACCTTTCTGACCACGAAGCTTCCGCTGACACTGGCTATGATTCGGGGGATGAAGCACCAAAGTATAACGACGATGCTGCCCTTCAATCTACTACGGTGTCCTCCGTTCTTGGATCCAAGAATGATAACGAGTAACATGAATTTCTTGCTGAATGCTCCATATAAATAAGAATAACATGGAAAATAGAAAAATTTATCAACATTAGTTAAATAAATCATCATCAAAAACATCATCAGCTGAAAAAAAAAAAAAAAATAATTAGTAAAAAAAAAAAAGCACACAACGAGTACATTTCAACTATCATCTATAATTCAATCGTTAGGGAGGAAAAAAAACATCAGCAGCTCTTTTTGTTCACATTTCCTTCTTGACAAAATTAATTCTTGAGCCCAGGAATCAACTTGACCTTGTCCTCAGTCAAAACACCTGGCTTGCCAAAATTCTGGTCAATGTCTAAAATAACCTTCAAAGCATTTCTGCTTCTCAAATATCTAAATGGAGAAAGCTCAGCAGAACGAGGAGTAGATGTAGGAACAGAGTGACCAGCTTCGCTCTCGTTATGTCCTGGGAATGGAAGAATATTGTGCAAGAATTCATAAGCAGCAAGCGTGCAACCAAACTGTGGAGATGAACGGAAAATACGAGCGGGACCACCCTTGAAAAAGGCCTTGAACCCTTCCTCCTTGAAAATAGTGACAGCAGCATGACGAAGACCGTGGTATGAAGTGTGGCCAAGCTTTGCTTCAGTTTGTAAACGGGTTTTAATGACATCAAAAGGAGTAGTAAAGTATGCAGCAGGCATACCGGCAATTGCACCAGCAATAAGAAGTTGGCCAACTCCAAGCTTCTTGTTGGGGCCCTCTCCAAAGTAGTCCTTCTTCAAATGAGCATATGTGGGAAAGTAAATAGCAGAGAAAGGAACATCACGAAGTAAACAAGCAGAAGCACCCTTGTACAGCCCAACTAAACCAAGATTACGAACAATCCAAATGGCAGATCTCTTTGGGGCATTCTCAACAGCTTTCGCAACCTCACCTTGCATTTGCAAACGAATCTTGACAATCTCCAATGGATTGGTGAAAATAACCTGACAAGCACCAGCAGTACCACCAGAAAGGATTTCAGACCACACGCTAATGGAACCGTCAGACCTTGTGAGCTTGCCTCTGACCAAGTCGTTGACGGTAAGCTTGATGGCCTTTTCAGGAGCCACACCAACGAGCTGAGGACCAAGACCAGAATAAAGTCCACGGAACCCTTCTCTGGAAACAACCTTTTGGAAACAGTCCCACGAGTTCTTGTACAAAGTGGTTTGCCCAGGAGTGGAAGTCCTTTGATTTTGCATTCTGGTCTTGACCAAATCAATGGGATAGACAACGGTAGCGCCAAAAGAACCAGCAACTGCTCCCAAACAAAAGTTGTAGACAGACTCAAAAACTTCACCGACAAAAGAGTGAGGATCAAAGAAAGCATTCTTAGCAGCGGCTACTTTGATTTGGGCATTCTTTTGATAGACCTCTAAGGGATCTTGCCAAGTAGGATCCAGCACTCTTCTAAAGTCCTGAATGTTGAGACGGCCAGATTTGTTATTAAGAGAAGCAAAGTGAAATAAAACATCTACTTCCAAAGGAGTAAAAAGGGAGAATTTGGTGGATCTGGCAGATTCGTTAATGAAATCTTCACGGGTGATTGAGCCGTCTTTGGAGTTTTCTACAGCCTTGGAGACAATAACATCAACCATATCAGTTTGGTGAATGACATTCAAAAAGGCACGGACGACGGAATAAGAAACTTTTTGGCTGTTTCCAATGTTGACAAGAGTGTGTAGGGAGGATAAAATGTTATCAGAGAGTTTATGAGATGCAGTTGAGGTGATGATGGACTGAAATTGTTCAGGAAGAATGTAGCCAGTGTTTGATGGATCGTACTGTTGAAAGGCTTGACGAACACGTTCACCAGAAAGACCAGCCAGCATCTGCGAGAACTGGTGGTAGGTCAAGGAATGGCGCTGAGAAGCGTCGCCGACATATAAAGAGGCCCATTTCGAGTTCCAGTCAAAGGCGAGGGAGTCTTTTGATTTCAGCGCGTTGTAGGTATCAACGAATTTGTTAAAGTTGACTTGGCCGGTTCCTTCGTGGTCAAACAAGCGAAAGGCGATTTCATATTCAGCGTCCGATTTTTCGAGGAGCTGTTCAAAGGCCTCCCAGTCGGCGGCAGAGACCCTGCCTTGTTTTGAGCGATCTGCTACTCGGAAAAGGACAGCGTAAGACTGTCTTTGGATTTTGCGGTAGTCTTCGTTTTCTGGGGCGACTGCGTTGACAAAGTCGTCTACAGAAAGGAATTTCTGGCCATTTTCTTCAATGGACGCGTATTTTGTGAATGCTGCCGAGGATTCAAGAGGCATTGTGGAGGAGTTCTAAAGAATAGAGAATCTGGAGGGCGACGAGTTAGAGACAGGAGGAAAAGAATGAAGAGAGAATAATTCTAAATTAACTAATGAAAATTCCAAAGGGGCGTTTAAAAGTGAAATCTGGAATCTACCATTTCAACCAAAAGAATTGGTCATAATGAGCAAAAAAAACAAAGAATAGGGTTTTTCCGGAATAGAGAGGGCAAAACAGTAGAAACTTACTGCCAAATGAATTGAAAATCTATCCAAAATGATCTGTGTACGGGAGATTCTAGAAAAACAAGAATTGAGCAAAAAAAAAATTGCAACAGAAATGTAGAGTCGTTGGAGCTGGCGAATCGGCAAAACCAGAGAAGAAGGAGAGGAAGGAAGAAAAAGGGCAGATCTGGAGGTTTATATAGAAACCCAGAAATTTCACTTCGTTTGTCTTGTTGTGTGAAAAATCTATTCGCAGTCAGCCACAGAGCAAGTGTAACAGTACAAGCGGGGGACGAGAGTTGTTCTACACGCCGGTTTGTGCCTGTGAAGAAGGGAAAAAACTTACTTCATCTGCAGCATCTTACCTCATCATTAGCATCTTACTTCATCGGGCACTAGACGTTTTTGGAATAGAGGTTAGGGTTCTATAATTGTGGAGAGAAGCGAGCATTCTGGGGTGACAGACTTTTGGCTGAGAGACTTGGGTGAACTGATTTCTGGGTCAAAGGCTGAGCTCTGGTTAACATCTGGCTGACAAGCTGAACTAGTTTCTGGATCACTTCACTGACCTCTCACTGAACTCTCACTGACCACTGACCACTGACCACTTTTCACTAACCACTGGCCACTGACCTCTCACCCTCTGACCTCTACCAATTACCCAGCACACTCCAACCTATTTCATTGGCCAGCAGTAGTCTAGCTCGGCCCGACCTGGGGTATCTGGCCTAGCAATCTAAACGGTAACCAGAAGAGTCACCGAAGCTGCGCCAGGAGTGCGTTCGCGCACTGCAAGTCTTTGTCCGATCCCGTTCCTTCAGCGGAGTAGTTATCGTCGCTCGAAGCTGGCACGGTCGTCAACTAGCACGTCGGGGACAACCGTGACGTCCCAGTTAACACCCGTGCCAGTTCCAAACTAGACACAAGTCCTGCTTTCGACCTATCCAAATCGTCTATTATTTCATATATTCTGCCCTCGTTGCACTCCGGGTCTGTTCAAATAAATAATTAAGTACTAATCTACTAACTCTCGCCGTCTAGCATTATCTTTCATGTCCAGACTCGCCTGTCTCAAGTCAGCGTCCTCCTGCTCCTCCTTCATCGCAGCATCTGTGTCCGGGTCAAATCCCATCAGGTCTGGCGGCACGTCCTGCATCTGGATAGAGGGCGCGCCATTCAGAAACCTCAGCTGCTCCATGATCTGGGTCTTGATCGACTCGAGATACTTGCGCGTGTTCTTGTTGTCAATCTTGCCCGACAGATTCGGGTACAGCGAGTAGTCGGGCCCAAAGTACTTCACAAAGGGCATCGCCGCTGGCAGCCGGGCGTCCAGCTGGACGTCGAGACAGACCGACGTCTCCAAACACCACAGCCGCGAGACGTTGCGCGGCGTGTACCCTCCTCCCCCCAGCACCAGCAGCGGAATGTTGAACGACTTGACGAAGCTCACGCACTCCGCGTGCGCCTTCGTGTTGAGATTGAAGCACCCGAGTCGGTCGCACCCGAGCGAGTCTGCTCCACACTGCAGCACAATGGCCCCCGGGTCGTACGACGCCAGAACCGGCTCCACGATACTCTTGAACAGTCTAATATATGCATCGTCCTCTATCCCGTCCCGCAGCGGCACGTTCAGCGAATAGTGCTTGCCGTCGCCAGTCCCGATCTCGTCCACGTTGCCCGTCCCGGGGAAATAGTCGCCGTTGTACTTGTGGAACGACAGCGTCATGACTCGGTCTGTCGAGTAGAATGCTTCCTGGACACCGTCGCCATGGTGAACGTCGATATCAATATACAGCACACGAGGAAAATACCGTAGCAGGTTCAGAATCGCCAGCACAATGTCGTTCATGTAGCAGAATCCGGAAGCTTCGAACTTCTTCGCGTGGTGCAGCCCTCCCGACCAGTTGATGGCTATATCCGACTGCTCGTTGATGAGCTTCCGGGAGGCGTCGATCGAGGCTCCGGTGTTGATTGACGAGTAGTCGTAGAGCCCGTCGAAAATCGGGCAGTCGTCCCCAATATTGAACTTCTGTAGCACGTCCTTTTGGAATTCCTTGACGTTGTTTGGAGTCACTCGCTCCAGAAAGTCAACATACTCGTCGGCATGAAACTGTACCAGCTCTTCTCGCGTAGCCCGTCGAGGCTTGTAGTAGTCCATCCGTTCGTGTAGCTTGTATCCAAGAACCAAGTGGTCCGTCAGCATGAGTCTAAACGGTTTCATCGGGTGTCGCACGCCAAAGTGAAATCTCGAAACCTCTTCGTTAAAATGATATGAAACTTTAGGCTTCCATGGCGTTAGAAAATCTTCGTATAAAGGCTTATTCTCCACTGTCTTTGCGTCGTACGATATTGTAGCTTCTTCCCACGTAGTAACGACCATTGTATCTCGTCTGCCAGCCTAAACAGAAAAGTATCAATCCCCTTATAGTCAAGAAGGAAGAAAAAAAAAATCTAGCAAAATATATTCCCTTCTTAAAAGTCACGTGACTCATTAGTATGTGCCACCACCACCAAAATATTTCGAGGGCTCGCCTCTTTTTTTCTACTTACACCATTGCAAACTACAAACAGAGGATTTAATCACGAAACATGTCTGGTAAGAGGAATTGGTGAACAGGCGTAGCTGGAGCATCATACTGACTGAATTGCTGGGTAGGAAGCGCTGGATACGATCGACACATTACAATTTTTTCTCCGGACGGACGACTTTACCAAGTGGGCAAGTAGCACGAGCGATTGAGCTTGTATGGCTGTAGCTAACGAATTGTTTAGAGTACGCATTTAAGGCCGTAACGTCTGCGAACATCACTTCTTTAGGTATTAGAGGTAAAGACTGTGCTGTCGTTATATCTCAGAAGAAAGTTTCTGTAAGTATTGCGAGGAAGCCTGATGGGTTGGGAAGCTAACTGGAGTTTAGGACAAGCTGCTTGATCCTGCTTCTGTGTCATATATTTACAAAATTTCGCCAGGAATTGGAGCTGTTTTGACGGGCCAAAGTCCAGATGCTCAAGCCGCGATTTCGCGTGCACGCTCTGAAGCTGCTGAGTTTCGCTATAAGAATGGGTATGAGATGCCATGCGATGCTTTAGCAAAGCGGATTGCCAATATCAATCAGATTTATACACAAAGGGCTTATATGCGACCTCTTGGTGTTTCGATTACGCTGATATCGGTTGATGATGAGTTTGGTCCTCAGTTGTATAAGTGTGATCCTGCTGGATATTATGTTGGATATAAGGCTACTGCCACTGGTCCCAAGCAGCAAGAAGCGATGAATCATTTGGAGAAGAAGTTGAAGAAGAAGGAGTATGCTCCAGGAGATTGGAAGCAGGTTGTAGAGCTTTCGATTACTGCTCTTTCGAATGTTTTATCTGTTGATTTCAGGAAGAATGATATTGAGATTGGGGTGGTTGGAATTGATGGTGATAATACGTTCAGGAAGCTTACTGTTGAAGAAATCGATGAGAGATTAGTATCAATTGCAGAACAAGATTAAATTTGTATGTAATTTATAGAAATGGATTTATTTTTATTTTTATTAATTTTTTATTTATTTTTATTTATTTTTATTTATTTTTATTTATTTTTATTTATTTTTATTTATTTTTATTTATTTTTATTTATTTTTATTTATTTTTATTTATTTTTATTTATTTTTATTTAATTGTTTTATTTTATTTTATTTATTCTTAGTTCCACTCTGTTTGTTTACTTTTCTACACTCAAAAACGCTAATTTTCCTCGAATTCGTTTCATTCCTCTTCCATATTTATTTTTTGTACTTTTGTTCCTCTATAGCTCTTCTAGTAGATTTCAACTGCTTCTAGTAGATTTACTACTGCCCCTAATGCTCTCCTCCAACTCTTCAAGAGATTCGGTTTCGTCGTCTCCAAGCAGGTCTTCCTCATCGCTCTCAGGCTCCTCTTCCTCCTCTCAAAGCAGCTACTCTGACTATGGAAGAAGAGAATACGCAGCCTCCCAATTCACCCTCCTAGAAGAACTAGGTAGCGGAAGCTTTGGAGTCGTCTACAATGCCCTCGACAAGTATGTCCTTCCCGTCCATTCTACGCCATGCTAACTCTCCTCCAGCGTGAGATCCGAAGTCGTCGCTATCAAAAAGGTTTGTTTACTTTTTCTCGCAGTGGAAATTTCACAGCATGAAACTAACTATCCCAGATTGACATGGAAACAAGCGAAGACGACATTGACGAGATTCAAAAAGAAATCGCCATCTTGTCAGGGTGCAATGATCCTCATATTACCAAGTACTATGGCTGCTTCGTCAAAGGCCATAAGCTGTGGATCAGTATGTATCTTTTCTTTCATCATCCAGCATTACTAACTCTCCAGTCATGGAATATCTCGGCGGAGGCTCCGGCTTGGATCTCTTGAAATCAGGAACCTTTGATGAAGCTTCCATCGCCATCATTTGTAGAGAACTCTTGCTGGGTCTGCTCTATCTACATGAAAATGGAAAGGTGAGTCTCTCTCTCTCTCTCTTATTTCGCTTCTGCTCTAACCATACTCCCCAGATCCATCGCGATGTCAAGGCTGCAAACGTTCTTCTCTCTGCTAAAGGAGACGTCAAAATCGCTGACTTTGGCGTAGCCACCCAGCTGTCAAACAACCTCTCCAAAAGAAACACTTTTGTTGGAACGCCCTACTGGATGGCTCCGGAAGTCATCCAGCAAGAAGACTACGACTGTAAAGCCGATGTTTGGTCTCTCGGTATCACCGCTATCGAATTCGCCCAAGGTGAACCTCCCCTATCAAACCATCATCCCATGAAGGTTTTGTTCTATATCCCTCAAAACAAACCTCCATCTTTGCAAGGAAATTTCTCTCAGGATTTCAAAAACTTCATTGACCAGTGCTTGAAAAAATCTCCGTCTGAACGTGCTTCCGTCAAAACTTTGCTCAAACACAGATTCATTCGACATGCAGGCAAGAAATCGCATCTGTTAACTTTAATTGCTAGGCGAGCTGCTCAAAAAGCAATGAAATCTTCCTCTGCTTCAAAAGTTTACCAGCCTACTATTGACAATGTCGACAGTATTGATACTGATGAATGGGACTTTGATACAGTTAAGAAGCCGAAGCAATTAGGCCCGCAAACTCCATCCTCTACCAATACTTTCAGAACCAGTCCACCCAGTATAAATGGGACTCTAAAGCAGAAAAAGCCTTATATTGACCATCAACAAAGAGAAAATAGTCTCAGCCCTAGCAACTCCTACAACACAATCAAATATTTGAACAACCAACGTCAATCAAACACTGAAAACCAGCAACAGCACAAACTCAGCCGACCTCGTTCCAAGCCATCTCATCTGGGACTCGGTTCTGTTTTCAATTCTTATTCGTCTACTAGCGATCTTGCATCTGTTCCTTCTCAGTCATCTTACAACAACAATCCAGGACGATTGGTACAAAAATCAATCACAAATGTAATTGATCGTTTAGAGTCTGCTGGATCAACTTCCTCCGTTAAGGCATTTCAAACTATTCAGCGTACTTTCCAAGAGCAGGAAGCTAACGGTCTAACTCCCGCGCTTGAGCTTTACCTCGCGCGAAAAATCATTCAAAATATAAAGGATGACCGAGCACTTTCAGAGATGCTATTAGGAAAAAATGAACATTCAGATGATGGAGTTCGTCAAGGGTCTACATCGTCAGCAAGTAAGCTTCGTCACTCACAATTCAGAAAGCCAGATTTCATTGAAGAAATGCTCCTTAACCGATGGGTAGAAAGTCTCCATGAACGTCATGGAAGCTTGGGAGAAACTTCTGAGATTCGATAGGGCTTTCCAACTAATTCAATCCCAGAAAACAAATGACAATATAAAACAGCAATCATCAATCGAAATTTTAAGTGGACATTCTCATCGTCAAATGGTTCCTATTTTGTTGAATTCTTGGTCGAATACTCAAATTTTGGATAGACGTTTATATACTAGCTAGTACAAATAAGCATTTTTTTTATATGAAGCATTTAAAATATTGTCATATTTCATATTAATTCATGAGCTAATATTTTACTGCGTTTCCAAAATAGGATTCTATATCACAAATTCATATTTACTATGTGTGAAATTGTATCGCAACTTGACAATCTAGCAATACTAAGATGCTTCTTTTTTCTTGACGTTTTCATGTTTTCTTGACGTCTTCAATGCTAATAAACATGTTTGATTTAAATACGAATTTTATTAATAACAAAACCAATAAAAATGCAAGTTGGAATTGGCTGTGTGAAGATGATTGTATTATATAGCGTTAGATCCTAACTGGCTTCTTAAGCCAGCCAGTTCAGTCTCAAGATCATTCAAGCTTTGTTGCAATGGCTCTATCTCATCGAACTTTCGTCTACTATTCGCTTCATTGACCATCCCACTTACAAGAAACTTTTGCTCCTCCAAAACTATTATCTGTTCTTGCAATCGCTGTACTTCTTGAGGTGAAAGACTGCTTGCAAAAGAATCTTCGTCTTTGCCAATTGTAGAAACCTCTGATAACTGACTACTTGCCAATTTATTATGCTTCAATATTTTTGGTAATGCTTTCAATGGAAGCATATGATCTTGAAGAAACTGCGCCGAAACACTATATATCTGTTTTTGCAATCTCTTTTCAGCGTCGGTGTTCACTTTGATCATTAGCACTTTTCTCGATGTGTTATCGAATTGAACAAATAGATCCCAAAGTCTCGTACGAATCTTTGTAGCTTCTTGCAATAATTCAGGCGGGGGAGGAAGATCTGGGTTATTAATTTCTGTCAACATATTTTGAAACTTGGGCAACAGAATGTCTATAGAGCGTTTTAACGGCTTGAGAGTGTCATAAAACTTGAATAATGCAGTTTTTGGCCCTGTCGTCTCTTCCCGAAAGTTCCTTCTTGCAAAAACTGTGTTCTTACAGTCGTAACATATGCGAATGGACATATCATGCTTGGGATTGTGGTTATGGCTGAAGAGCTCTGGACCAAGTTTATTGACCAGAATAGATATCGGCGCATCTCTTGAACACTCGGTATTGTGATTTGCACAAACCACCCTTCCACATAACCTGCAGTGATGCTTTCTTAGAGAATATCCAAAAGAATGCATACATATCGGGCATTCATTTACCAGTGAATCGTCCTCCCAAACGATAATCTGACGTTCTGCAGTCCGTCTTTGATTTGCTTTATTGTACGAAAACAGATTGGAAGAATCACTTGTAAACTTGGGATCCATCAGTACCTTGATCAACTTAATGAGCCGATTTTCCAACTTGTTCACCTCCAAATCATACTTATCAGACCGCACTTGTCGCTTTGCCGAAAACTCTTTCATTCTATCTCGTGTAGTGCCTGTGGTATCTGAATAGGTTGGCCGCGATTTGTAACATGTTTCACAAACTCGACTCCACACGCCAGCCAAAGGGTCGTGCTGTGCATTTCTATTTAATTTCATTTGGTACTTTGTATGCACTGAACAAAATAGCTTGCCGCATTTTCGACAGTTAATGGACCCGTTTCTGGCACTTAAAGGCTTTTCGCAAACAATATCCGAGCATCTGTCAAATCCTGTTGGCTTCTGCCAATGACTGTGAGTGACAAGTATAGTAGGAGTGCCAGGTGCAGTTGGCGAACCAGAAGGCCGTTTCGAGCTAGTAGACAAGCCGTTTTCTGTCAACGTACCAGTATCATCAATATCAAAGAGATCCAGCTTGGAGAACTTGTTGATCGCCGAAGTTACGCTTTGCAGCTGTTTGGCTTTGACCACCTTCTTTTTAAACCACGACTTGATTTGGTCCTCCTCATTCTTTTCGATTTCTGAATGGACATCGTCGATATGCCGGTTGAGCTGCAACAGTGTGACCATGGTTTCTTCGCAAATTGGGCACGTTAGCGAAGAGTTTTGAGTCGATAGCTCATCTGAAGTCACCGAGCTGATTGAATCTACAGACGCAATACTTATCGGGGAGTCTATTCGAGCTGGAGACTCGGAGCCCACGATGGGCGAAGAGATTGCTCCATTTTGTGACTTGAGACTCGTTTCCGAGGACACTCGTAGATGATTAGACTGCTTTCGAATAGCCTGGGGCTTCTTCTGGCCCAATACCCGTCTAGCGACAGGATGCGAAGGTTCAGTGTTGTTTGATGTTGTGGCCATAGTTTAGAAATGCAGTAACTGATAGTGAGAAGGTTTCAATTTCATTAGAAGCTTGTAGAAAGTGTTGAAAAGGCCCAGAGGTCTGGCCGGTATCAGGTTCTGGTCGTGCTACAATGGAAGGCCTATCTGAACGGTGCAGCTTGCTGTAGTGTGTCGGCCAGAGGTTTTGGTCCAGAAAGAAGCTGAGAAATATATGTATCGACAAGATGAAAGGCAAGATGGAGAAGGTTTGAAACAGGACACAGAATTTATCTGCGTGACTAAGCCAACGTTAATATATTACTAATCATAAGGGTACGGGTATAACAAGGTTTCAATGTTCTGTGTTTCTTTTGGATATTTTTTTTTATTTTTTATTTTTTTATTTTTTTTCATTTCGTCTTCATATTCTTCAAGTGAACCATTTTCTACGTGGACTTTCTTACTTGTCCTACCTACTTTGCGACTCTGAGAGCATTTTACGACGCCTCTTCACGGTCGGGTTTCACTGGCCTTTTAACGAACGGCTTGACTTATATACATCTGCTACGCCTGAAGTTGGTCTCGTTTTCAGTATCTTCCACGATCATCAGACTATTTGACGCTCGCTTTTTGACCATTTTGTTCGTGGAAACCAAGCAGTAATCTCTGCTATATCGTTCATACACATTCTTTCATGTCCTTATATCTACTCCAAAGGGCTCTATCAACCAAACCTGTGTGCAAACCTCCCCATTTACCTCGCTCTGCTCTCACCTTGACTCTGCCGAAACTTAACTTTAATCACACCAGTACCAGTTAATGTCTAATACTCTTTCCAATGGTGTCTAGCAAACGTTCTCATAGCTCCAGTCACTCTAGAGACGATGAACGAAACACTACGACAAGACGAAACCTCTCAACCAAAGACGTGATTAAAGAGTTTGTCAAAGCCAACAAGAAAGCCCCAGTAGACGAAATAGACTACAAAGATTTGGGTGCTTTTGACGATTTGCTCACAGACTGTTTTGTGGATAAAGTATGCTCCTTGTATTGTTCCGTCTTCCAATGCTAACTGTCCTTAGGTTTACTATTGGTCCCGTACTAGAAAGATATTACCGTACAAGTCTTCGCGTAATATCAGCACTGAAGACATTCTCAGAATCCTCCGCAAATATGTCATCAACAACGCAGACAACGACCCTGCTCCACTATCGAAAGCTGTTCTGGAGTTTCTGGAACTGCCTGGCATCAAGCGTTTCCTCAGCAAGTTTGACAGCCCCAGACAGATGCTATTCATGCACTATTGTCTTCTATACCTTCAAATATACCAGAAAAACTGTGCCTTTGAGATTAATGTAACTGACAGATATCCCTCGAAATCTACCGAAGACGACATTGAAGAGGAAAACTTGTTTGACGGCAACAAAGATGAAGATATTTCCCACGTCCATATGGAAGGTTGTGTCGTCGCGAGGCAGCATATAGAGAAGGGAAAGTTCATTCCATTCTTGGATGGCTGGTTAGCTGGTTTGGAGGACGATGTAGACGAAACATTCAAAGGAGAAACCGATTTTTCCATCATTCATACTTCTATCGATAGTAACGCGAATCTGCTGCTGGGACCTGCGAGATTCGTTAACCACGACTGTAATCCCAACTGTGCGTTCTCTCGCAAAGGGAAAAAGATCTTTCTGCGTGCTGTTAAAGATATAAACCCAGGCCAGGAAGTCACAGTGACATACGCAAAAAACTATTTTGGCCATAAGAATCGCGAATGCCGGTGCGTCACTTGTGAAATAAGAGGTGTCAACGGGTTTGACTCTACCAATGACTACCCTTCCGATGAAGATTCTAGCGATGAAGATGCCTTGACCAAGTTGAAAAAGAAGCGTCGGAAATTGAGACGGGAAACAAAAAAGAACACATTAATAGACGAGACACAATCTCCCATGCCAGAAACGCTTGGTCCTTTAGACATTGAGTCTTCTGCTGAGAGTAGTCGTTCTCCTTCAACTAGTGTTGAAGTCGACACTCCTGCTTCCAGTATTGAACCTGACAACGACAACAAGCTTTCGCCTGAAGCCTCTGATGTCCCTTTGAAGAGACGACTGAGGCAACGGGAGGGAATTGTTGAATCCACCAGCCATTTATTTGATTTCAAGTTTGAAAACGATGACAAAAATTTCACGGCTACTAAGAAAGAGTGGAAAATGATGTGTCGTAATATGGGAAAAGAGGAAAGAGAATCATTTACTTTCCATGACTTTTTATTAAAAAAACTCTCTGAACAAGAAATGTTTGGAGATTTGCAGCGATTCTACTTTTCATCGCCCATCACTGCAGACCCCAGTTTAACTCTGGATTGTGTAAACTGTTTTACTCCATTTTATGGTCCAGATGATCGCATTGCACCTCGTCGACTGCCTACCAGACTGTGTCCACGATGCCACAGACATGCCAAAATTTTCAATGCGTATTGGCCCTCATTAGAAACACTAAAAGAAACTATTGAATTGTATAGAGCATGGGATTTCACGTCACTGAAAGCCATAGGAGTCCGAGGTGAATTCAATCCTGATACTCGAAGCCAGGAACTGTGGGTTTACAAAAAGAATGAAATGCGAAACAAAGATGACAAGCGGTTCAAGCAGCTGGACGAAAAGAAAGCTCCGATTGTTATTGAAGAAATTAGAACTAGGCCCATGGCTAAAGAGGCAAGCAAGACCACTACAGTGACCAGAAGTTCTTCTAATAAACGAGGTCGAGGAAGGCCAAAAAAGAGCAAGACGCCAGAACCTCCCGAAGAGCCTCCCGCTTCCCTACCAGCTTCCAAGAGACGCGTTGGTAGACCTCGTAAAGGCGAGGCGGTTACAGTTGTGTCAACAGCCGCGGCCACGACTACAGTCAGAAAAGTCGCGACGACTACAGACAGAAAAGTCACGACGACAATAGTTGGAAAAGTCACGACGACTACAGTTGGAAATTTCACAGCTACGTCTAGAGTGAGAAGAAGAGCTTCACCATTAAAACGACGTAGAGGAAGACCTAGAAAAGATGATGATTCTGACGATTCTCCTCTAAATGTTCAAGAAACGGATGAAATGAGCGATGAGCTGAGCTCAGAGAGCGACGAATATTCTGAGGATGAGTTTAAACCCAGCAGCTACAGCCCAAGAAAAGTACCGGTCAAGCCGAGAACGACTCGCACCCGCCATGATTCTGACTCCAAAACCTCAGAGCAAAGTGTATATTACTCAAATGTTGAGAAGTCTGAGATTTCAACCACCGATCATACCAGATCAACAATTGTTAGAGCTTGCCGACACCCCAGGACCAAGACCTTTGGATTGACTACTAAACGAACCAATACTTTTACGCCTTCATGGAAACTTCTCCAACGCATTCAATCTTCACGATATTAATAAAATTTAGTGCAATTATTCACTTTGAACCTCATCATTATCCTCCAGAGCTTAGACAAGGTATGCGAAAAGTTTACCGCTTAGGAAGAGCTCTGCTTCCTGCTCCAGGCGGGTCTTTGTTAGCTTCCTACTGCATGGTGGCCGTTTATTTTGTTCCATCTGGCATATAAAGCAGACTGCGTCATACGCTAACCGCAATGAGCAGCTGTCAAAAATGGCCGGCCCCCAGCTCGAGAAAAGCTGAATTTTATTAAGCTCGTGGGCTGGGTGTTCAGGCAAATATCACCACTAACAACAGAATCAGTACAATTTATGCTGAATCTTGTTATTGTAATTTCAGAATCCTTTATATGGAATGTTTTTTCCCGAACTTTTTTCTTTCTCTTTTTCTCACTTCAGAGATTTTCTAACACTTTATAGATCATCGACATCTCCAGATTTATTCTCCAGATATTTTCTTTGGATTTTTTCTTTGGATTTATTCTCTAGATTTATTCTCTAGATTTAACTTGTAATTTACTTTCACTTTATTGCTATAGTCATGAATGCCCCTCCTCCAAATGGTCCTCCTCCACCCTCGGTCCCCGATGGATGGTTAGCAAAAATGGACCCTCAGTATAATACGTATGTATTCTTCTATTCAGCTTGATTCAACTCATTAACATTTTCCAAAGCTATTACTATGTGAACAAAGCTACCGGCAAATCTCAATGGGAGCACCCAACTGCTCCTCCTCCGTATTCAAGTGGCTCTAATTATAATCAGCAATCTCAACAAGGCTACCAGCAACAACAGCAGTACCAACAATATCAACAGCCAAACTACCAAAATCGTGGCCAATATGGTGGCAACAACGGCTACCCTCCTCAGCAACAAAATCAATATGGAAACTATCCGCCCCAAGGTGGCTACGGTGGCGGATACCCTCAAGGAGGATACGGTCAACAGCCATACCCTCAACAGCAACGAGCCTATCCACAACAACCCGTTTACGTACAACAGGCTCCCAAACGTCAAGGCATGGGAGCGGGAACTGGAATGGCTTTGGGAGCTGGAGGTGGTATGCTGGGTGGTATGCTCTTGGGGTCTGCTCTAAGCCATGCTGGAGGAGGCCATGAATATACCGAAGTTAACAATTATTACGGAGACAACTATGAAGGAAATGACTTTGATGGAGGTGATTTTGGCGGTGACTTTGGAGGTGATGACTTTTAATATTCAGATATATTTTATAATTTACTACTTTCTATCATGTAGGTTCGCGAACGAATCCCCCACATTATCCTGCACATATATCAATGCAGACGCATACAACTTGCAAATCCAGGTACCATTTTTTTTGACAGATTCCAGCATCATCGTTTATATAGGCCTACTGATATTTTAAAGTTTGCATTTTTATATTAATATCGACTATATCATGTTGCTTACGTTTTTTTTTTGTCAAGTTTTTTGTTTTTTCTCTCGTGTTTTATTATCATTTTGATTGCTTGTGTTTACTTGTCTCGATTTCATTCACAGTCACCAAAATGGCCATCTAACTCAGAATAACTTCGCTAGGCTGGTCTAAACAATCTGGCTTAAACAGGTGCATCGCCATTCAGATATGAGAACCCTCTAAACTGTTCTTGCATTGTTGGCGTCAATGTCTTGGTCACAGGTGTTAATGTAGGAACCTCGTTTGTAAACTCTTGATCGAAATTCTTCACATCCGTAGGTGAATCAATTTTCGGTACAAACGGAGGTGGAACTCGGCAGTGGTAAATATCATCAAAATTGATATTGTCGAAATATGGATGTGCCATAATCTCTTCGGCATCTTTGGGACCAGATCCCAATCTCTTTTCAGGCTCGCGTGTAAGCAGACCCTGCAAAATCGATACTGAATCTCGAGGCATATGAATGGGATAGAGTGGTTCATCCAACAAAATTGCATCAAAAACTTCATCATCATCATCTCCTCTAAACGGAGACTGGCCTAAAAGCATCTGGTAAATCAAAACTCCAAAGGCCCACCAATCGACCTCACGTCCATACTTCTGCTCCAACAAAATTTCAGGCGCCATAAACTCAGGTGTGCCACAGAATGTACCCGTAGTGTTTCCGTACGCCATGTTTTCCTTACAAAGACCATAATCAGCAATCTTGATGTGACCATTCAATGTCAATAAAATATTGTCCAGCTTAAGATCTCTGTAAATCACCCCGTTATCATGGAAATACTTCAGTCCCAGTAGAACCTCGGCAGCATAGAATTGGGCACGTCTGGGTGTGAACGGATTCTGCTGAATGTGCCACATTAGATCACCACCGCTAATATATTCCATGACAAAGTAGACTCTATTCTCCGTTTGGAAACATGAGTGAAGATTTAACAAGAATGGATGTCGTTCCTTACTAGCAACCAAAAATACACTCTTTTCTGACCTCAAACTCTCTACCTCATCATTCTCAATAATGAAATCTTTCTTAAGAACTTTGATAGCATATAACTGTTTGGCGTTTCGAGATTCAGCGAGCATAACTTTTCCAAAGTTTCCTTTACCCAGAACTGCCAAAAAGCTAAAGTCATCCAAACCAACCTTTCTTCGCGACTTTTTGGGAGAAGTGTGGTTTGGAACTTGAGTTGATTGACGAGAAGAGTAAGGTGAAGTTGATTGTCTGCCAGGACTGGTGACTTGATAGCTATTTCTGTTACCTGCAGTAATAAGCTCTTGATTACTGCTTTGTGATGCTGAAGGAGAGTGTGTAGGTGTGAAGAGTAAGTTGTTATTTTTGTTTGGAGATTGCTCGCGATTAGGCTGAGTGTTGTGGTGTTCTCCGTAGGGGCTAGTTTCAGTAAACTGTTGACTCTGATTATATTCATAGCCAGAACCAGAGGTGATCTGAGTATAAGGAACAGAAGTGCCAGTAGAGGGGTCTATGGTTTGAGATGGAACATCTTTTCTCTTTACAGGAGCACGAGAGCCAGTGTTTTGATTTGAAAGAGGTTGGTTTCTTTCTTGTTGATTGTACTGGCCGTGATTTGAATATTGGCTCTGCTGTTGTCCGTAGGAGCCTTGTGTTGAAATTTGTTGATGCTGCTGTTGCTGCTGTTGCTGTTGGCCGTATGGTGGCTGACCTGGCTGTGGTTGCTGAAACTCGGATACGCGCTGAGGAGTAGCAGGCTGGTTAACAGAAGATTGGCCTTGGTGATGCGTTAAAAGAAGTTGTTGAGGTTGTTGTTTGTACACGCCTTGCTGAGAAACCGATGGGAACTTTGGAGGTGAAGTAGAGCCTGTGCCATATGGTGAAACCGGACTTGTGGAAGAAGTTTGAGTACTTCCAGTTTGAATAGATGAAGGCTTAAGATTACCGGCAGCTGCTTTTCTATTCTTTGCAACCTTGATTTCAGAGAGGATTTGATTAGCAACTTCCATGGGCATTCCACAAAAGTCAGGAACCAAATGAACACAACTGGCATGGCAAGTAGATCCGCACTCAGTACATTTTCGAACATTCTTCTTACCAAGAGGAAGAATGTAACCACAGTGACAGCACCAATTAGCGCTCATGTTAGTAGTGGGTTCGAATCGATGAGGGATGCGATGGTTGAGCTTTTCTTCCTCGGGATCAGCTTCAGTACTGGCTCTAGAAATACATTTCGTAACCACCTTTGGATAGCACTTCTTGTGACAAGTATATTTACAGTCCAAGCACTGATAACCACCAGCTGATTTCAAAAAGTCACCACACAATGCACACTTCATGATATTGTAGAATTGATGTTGAACAAATTGATGGCCATGCATCTCATGAATCTCATCCTTCTTTTGTCTAATAGCACCTTGACGACCAAGGCCTCCAATTCCATCGTAAGGTCGTTTAGCGCCTCTGCTTGCTTTTTCAAAGCTAAGGGCAAGATGAATTTGGCCAGCAGGCTCCAGAACAAACCAAGAATCAATCGTGATATTCTGGTTATTCGCGTAGCTGCCCTGTCTCAGAGCAGGCGAGTCCATTGAGCCAGAACTGGGGTCGAATCCGTGATTTTCAGCCGGCTGGGGAGTAGCCTGGAATCCAGAAGGAGCAGAAGGGCTGTCAGACTGAACTTTAGAAGCGCTGACCCAGCCAGTTTGGTTGAGCTCTTGCTCGACCTTCTTCCTACGCATAGCTTCAGCAATATCGGAAATACGAAGCCACATAAGACCGACAGGAATGTTCTGATCATTGAGTTTATCATAGACAGTGATTTCAATCTCATTAGCCTTGTCGACAGCAATATCAAACTCTTCATTCCATCGGTTATTGCGAGAAGGTCTTGTTTTGGCACGCGTCTGATCTTCAACCTTGACGGACACTACGCTTTCAGGGCTCTTCATCGGACGAGCAGTAGAGACGTGGTCGACGTCTTTGATTGCGAGACAAGAGATTCTCAGATTTCCTGATAGAGGTCTTCTCAAGTTGGCAACACTCATGCTTTCGTCGTCCCCAAGCTCTTCTTCAAAATCAATATGCATATCAGAGTATCTTTTGCGCGACTTGGTGAGCAGCTGGATCTTTTGAGCACTCTCCATTCTTTTAGCTTCAGCTTCAGCCTTTGACCGCTTGTCACCCTCAATCTGATAGAGGTTGATCATTTTATCAATGCCTTCTTTGTACTGCTTTTCAACGCTGAGCTTGAACTCGAGTTGCTGGAGCATCAATTGGATACGAGGGCCCAGATACGGGGAGTCGTATTTGGCCAAATCCAGTCTGGTGAAATTGGGGCGAGCCGATGAGTGAGAGGAAGTACCGCGAGAAGCTAGGAGAGTTAGTAAATTGCCAGCCAAACTTTATACAAAGAGCACTTACGTGAATGAAAAGGGTCGTTGGCGCTGGGGAAGGTGGTTCCATAGGGAGACAGAGCGGTGTTGAAGTTGGCGTAGTTGTTGTTGATATCAGGAAGGTCTTGAGCGGTGGCACCAGATTCGAGAGCCAGAGAGTTTCTCTTCCTCAGCTGGAGTTGCCTCAGACGTTCTTCGAGATATTCGATATTTTTGGAGCTCTCGTGGATGTTTGTATCGCATTTCTGCTGAACCAATGGGTTGGTAGTGGAGTTTCTTAGAGCTTTTGCACCTTGGATTAGGACTTTTTCACGGTCAATTTTACGTGAAATGTCCTCTATGACTCTGTCGTCAGAGGTAGATAGACTCTCCATGTTGGAACCAGGAGGAGGATGGAGCTAGGTGCGGTATCAGGAGCAGTTCTTGGGCTTGAGGAGAAGTACCGCTTCAAACAGAAGAGAGAGGTGAGAAGTGAGAGGTGTCAAAAAGGTCCTTGTGTACAGGAAAGTCAAGGTGGTGGAAAAGGAAAAGGAAAAACAAAAAAAGCGAGAGGGAAACGAAAACAAAAGGGCAAAAAATAGAATAAGCTGATTGTGACAAAAATTCCAGTACGCATTTATTATTATTTAAACGCCAGGGCAGTAGGGCAGATGGAGCAGAGGGAGCTGTGCCGTTCTAGATGTTGGTTAAGCGGTGGATCAGCTAGCACAGGGAGGTGGAGGTAGGTCAGAGTAGAGAGAGATAGGTCAGAGTGGAGAGAGATAGGTCAGAGTAGAGGTAGTTCTAGGTCAGAGTAGAGGTAGTTCTAGGTCAGAGTAGAGATAGTTCTAGGTCAGAGTAGAGATAGGTCATGGCACAGATAGGTCATAACAGACAGTTCATGGCACAGATAGATCAGAGTAGAGTTAGGTCATAGCAGACAGTTCTAGGTCGGAAGATAGTTCTAGGTAGACAGGTCATAGTAGAGTTAGATCATAACAAACAGTTCCATATCGTGTTTGACGATTGTTGATGCTGCCCATCTCTCCAGTAGCCAATTGTCAAAGCTCAGTGGCCCTCAAAGTTGTTGATTCGTTCTCAAATTTCAATCTTCTTGGTTCTAATGTCTTGCTCTTTCTGTTGCACTTCCTGCCAGCTCCTGTTCCTGTTGCTGCCCAGACTGAAGACTCCAGACTCCAGACTCCCAGTTCACCAGTTCTCTTTAGTTCACCAGCTCTCCAGCTCCCGCTCCAGCTCTAGCTCCCGATCCAGCTCCTGCTCCAGCTCCTGCTCCAGCTCCTGCTCCAGCTCCTGCTCCAGCTCCTGCTCCAGCTCCTCCTCCACCTCCATCTAGTTCATAAAGATTGGCCCACTCCCATTCAACTCATCGTCATCGAAGCTCTGAAAACTGCAACAGGTTTCATGCCTAATTGACAGTATTTTCCGCAAAGAACCACTATATATGAAGGTACTGCTCAAATAGCATGAATAATAAAGTACTTCAACTCTCCAACTTCATCTGGCAATCTGTTTGAGACTTGATCGTGAGTTTCAGACATTGGCTCGAGTCCTCCGAGTATCTTTCTGCAGTGCAAAGACCGTTTAGTATTGAAGTCTGTCAAATCTGATTCTCATTCATTCTGATTCTCATTCATTCGCATTCTCACTGTCAATCTTCATTCTCATTCATTCTCACTCAATCTTCATTCTCATCCTAACTGCTCATCCTAACTGCCCATCCTAACTGCCCATCCTCATCCTAACTTCTCATCCTCGTTCTCTCAACCCTCACCCACCCCATATCTAACTTCAGGCGTACTTATCAACTCTTAAACTTTCTATTAAACTTTCATCAAAGTTTCTACCCATCCAATATGCCCTACCCTCATAACCTTCTCTCCCTCATATCACCCTTGTAGACCTTCGCCAACGCGTCCGCTCGCAAAAAAATCAAAGTTCCCTTCCCCCCCCCCCCCCCACATTTTTCACCGCTATACTCAAATTTACTAGGGCAAGGGTTTAGTTAGTTACCCGGCTCTGAGAAAAAGATTTTTTAATCAAAAAAAATTTTATTTCTAGTTTCCTTGCCCTTTCTGGTCCTGACACTAAACGCCGCCTACCAAAAAGTGCTTCACGAAACACCCTTTCTATCCCGACCTTGACCTGTTTTCAGTCCTCAAAGCTGAAATAGTCCCCTTGGCTCGTCCTCTACGCTCTCGTCCCTCTCGCCCTGCTCTCTACGCCCCAACTCTTGTTCTGCGCCTTCACCTGCCACTCGCCCCCCAAGCTGCAAAACTCGTCTCTCGCCTTGTGTTGTGTCACGTGATATTGATTACATAACATCTTCTTTAGCAGGCACGGCTTGTCTTTTGGAACACGTCTAGCTCGCACCCCGCCGTGTTGTCGACTGGAAACGGTCAAATTACGACGCGTCCTGTTTATTTTTTTTTTCTTTCTGTTTCATAGTTTCTTTATAGACGATTCATTGTTAGCCGCCACCTTTTTTCATAATGATTCGAACTCCAACAAATATAGATTCTACTTCGTCGCGGCCTCCTCATAAAAAAACGCGTCTTGACGCGGATAATTCTGATAACAATGCATCGTCCAACGGTAGTAGCAGTTCTGCTCCTCCTCCACAACGCAATTTGCTCAAAGACGCGACTTCTAACGGCATTTCGCTACGCAATCTTGTCAACTCTGACTCGAAACTACTGCCTTTCTCGTTCAAATCAAAACCTTCTGATATACTCACCATGCATGACGATAAAGACAATGCTCTGGAAGCATCCAAATATTTCCCAGTTGTTGAGCTCGAAAACACTGAACCTCACATTAGCAAACTTCAAAACGACACATTCTTTGACCACAATATAAGTCAAAATTTAGCCATGATACCTCCAAATGCACCAGAACTCATCCCGTTCACTTCAGCTTTATCCCAGGACTCAGATTTTGACTTTGACGATTATGACAGTGACGACGATGAATTCTCTGATTCGGATCGAATAGCCATGACCCATAGTGACCTGCTCGAATGGATGTCCACCAAACTGAACCAAGGGCCTGTCGATTCAGTTTCTCTACGAGTTGAAGTGTCTGCGAGTACTGCCAAAAACTTGAAAATGTACCTTTGGATGAATGGCCCCATGATGTTCTTGCGAAAGTATGTATATTCAGCTTTTCCAGAGCATACGCTCGGTGAGATTCTCGCGACACTGTCTTTTCCTCTCCCAGAGAATCTGGTCGACAGATCAAGCCCAGATGATCTGGTGGATATGGTTAAAATCGCAATAAAATACACTGTTATGCCTCGTCGAAGACTTCCCAAGTCTTTCACAATAGATGCACTGGTAGATATTATTGATAACGCAAAAAATATTATTGTACTGACAGGCGCCGGCATATCAACCTCGTTAGGGATTCCTGACTTTCGATCAAAGTCTGGTCTCTATAATAAACTTTCTTACCTTGGACTGTCAGACCCTCAAGAGGTTTTCAATCTACGGCTCTTCCAGAGTGACCCCAGCTTGTTTTATTCTATTGCCAAAGAGATTTTGCCGGTAACAACAAAGTTCAGCCCTACACATGCCTTCATCAAGCTTTTGCAAGACAAGGGAAAACTACTCAGAAACTACGCACAGAATATTGATAATCTAGAACACTATGCGGGAATCGAACCGGAAAAACTAATTCAGTGCCATGGGTCTTTTGCAACAGCGACCTGTCAAACTTGTGGGTATAAGACTTTAGGTGAGAATATCTTTGAAGATATCCGTAATGCTACTATTCCAAAATGTCCCAAATGTGCTGTGCTTTCGTCAAAGCCAAATGGGAAAAAACGAAGAGCTGCTCGAGATGATAGCGATGATGATGAGTTCTCGTCGAATCCTGTATTTGGAGTTATGAAGCCAGATATAACATTTTTCGGAGAAGCTTTACCTGATCAGTTTGAGCAGACTTTGATTGGAGGTGATGCTGATAAGTGCGATTTGCTATTATGTATAGGAACTTCACTGAAAGTCTCCCCAGTTAGTGAAACCGTACGAATAGTTCCACCCAGCATCCCTCAGATTTATATCTCGAAAACTCCAATATCACACAATGAATTCGACCTTAATCTGCTAGGTCCTTGTGATGATATTATTGAACACTTGATTAGAAAACTGGGATGGGAATTGAAGCACCCTATGCTCAAAAATCAAGCATTTAGTGGAGACATTGCCTACTATGAAGAAGAAGCTACTTATGAATTTACTAATCCTAAAGAATGAATCCTAGAGTTGATATTTCGGGATGCCATCTATCATGAGCAAACATATATATATAATTTTGTATTTCTATATGTTTATCGACAAGCAAATTAATGATCCTCAGTTAGAATAGCATTATAATGGCGTTAAATTTTCAATGGCTATATCCAATGGCTATATCCATCCTTCAATGGCTCTCAATGCATTGTGCAATCGTCTAATACCTTCAGGACGTTTATTCACATCTGTAACAATATCAGCAGACAATCTAGCCAACGAATCAACAAACTTTTCAATAAGTACTCGCTCAGTAGGTGGGATATCTAGATCTTTCAGTTTAAAAGCTGATTGAGACATTCTAAGTAAATGATCTATCGAGGGCTGGCTAAAAGGACGCTTCTCAGATTTGGGTTTCTCTTCAGATACAACGGATGCAAGTCGTTGCGCCGACCGTTTTTGACGAGCAGACGACGAGGAAGGCATTGGCAGAGGAGTGTCAGAGTAATCAATATTTGAAGTAGACACAGAACGGCCAACACGTCTTCGGATTCCAATATCTTCATCACTTCCTGAACTTGCACTAGCATCATGGAAAACCCGGGACTCCTCAGCAGTTGCAGAAGACTCTGAAGATTCTGGAGGAAAAGTGATTGCAGCTAAAGGTGAAGACACACTGCGATACTTGGTGTTCAAGTGTGCCACTTTAGGATTCAGCTTCAATCCTGTAAACGGAGATTGTAGCTGTTGCTTTGCTCCAGGCACAGGTAAAGGTCTCATGGTTGGATGTGAACCAGGAGATATTTTCGGGTGTCCAGTATGGTTTTCATACTGGTCATCAAACTCAGAGTATGACTTTGCAGTTTGAAAGCTTTCATTAGAAGAAACCAAATTTTCAGAACTTGCAATAGCTGCTGCACGAAACATGGGTACAGGAAGATCATGGTCATATACTGGCGTTTTTGTCTGACTTGGAGTTGTGTTCCATGGAGAGTTTGGAGCAGTCCTAAAACCTTCACTTGTGGAAGGTTTGAAATGGTCTTCAGAACGTACTTCTTTACTCAATGATTGGGGATGAGTATGTCTTCTGTTAAGATCAGAGTCACTTCCGCTATCATCTTGTTCTGCAAATCTCACCGGGTATAAATGGGCGCGCGAGTCTGAACTCGAGCGGGAGTGTGGAAAGCGGAAACCAGATTTAGATGGAGGTTCAGGTAAAGGAATCTGGGGAGCATTGGGCTCGACAGGTGTATCCTGTAGCAGCGAGCTTCGATGACTACTTTCAAACTCACTTTCATCAGAGAGAGCCTTTATAGTTTCAGTTCCACCTGGAGAGAAGGTGTCTGAATAGAACTCATGAGATTCAGAAATGACGGGAGGAAGAGGCAGGTCTTTATCAACGTTTGACGGTGAGTCAGATAGATATGAGAATCTTTTGTGGGAGCTTGAACCTCCAGAGACTGGTCGAGGCTTACCGTTGTCGCATTTGGCTTGATTGTGATTGTGATACAGGACACTGCGTTCTTGATCAGAGCTGATTGAAGGAGGACTGGGTTCTTCCTGTAAGATTTCCTGCTGAGTTTGGTCGCCTTTGTTTTGAGAGGCCTTGCGCAGAGCTCTCATGTCAGAGAGTACGGATTCCATTTCATTAGTGGACTTTCTGACCTTTTCAATACTGAGAGAACGAGTGTGGCCAGTGGCCGGGCCTGCAGACTCTGGACGAGCTTTGGGGAAGGAGATTGGGGGCATATTCTGGGGAGCAAATGAAGGAGCAGTGGTGACTTCAGATATCGAAGCGCGCCGATATGGAGGTAGACTCAGAGGATGAGTTTCAGGCGACGTAGAGCTGGGTTGCGAGACTGAGACTTCTCTAGCTTGCTCAATGACGGGAGAGTACTGGGAAATAAGCGAGTTTCTAGCCAAACTCGGTGCAATAGAGGAACGTTGTTGGGCAATACCAGACAATGGTGATCTTGTAGAGGACACAGCAGAGGATGGAGCAGTTGAAGGAATGGGCAATGAGGATGGAGGAACTGAAATAATCAGTGGCGAGAATGACCTTCTGGCACCAATGCTTTGTTTCACGGTAGTGGGGTCTTTGTTTGAGATAAAGTTTTCAGGATTGACATCATTGTCAGGTTGAGGTTCTGGGAAGTCCATATTCTAGAGGCACGAGTGTTAGTAGAGGAACAAAGAGGTTTAGCAACAAAACTGAGCTTTGAGCAGTTCTTTATAAGCGGCATGTCAGTTGAGCTCAAAAAAAAGGGTGGTCGGTATAAACCTTCCTTTTTAGACTTGCAAAGCATTGACAGGCGAGATTTGGATTGAGCAATTGGATTGAATTGAGCAATTGAATTGAATTGAGCAATTGAATTGAACTGAACTGAACAATTGAACAATTGAGAAATTGAAGAAAAATTGAAAAATTGAAGAAGAATTGAAAACAATTAACTTACCTTAATTTTGAGATTATCTTGTGAAGCACGCTCGACTTCACTGTCTAATTCATATGATAAACTCTTGCGAACAAACTGTTTATCAACTGAAATCATTGGAAGACCTGAGTTTTTGGGCGTAACTTCCATTGACCGACTGGCATTACTTGGAGACGATAGAACCAATGTACTATCAGTTATATCGCCAACAGACGGCTGTTTGGTAGGAGTTAAGTGCTCAGCACCCATGACTTTGAGTAGATCCAGCTCAGACATGTTTGGTTCAAACTTGATGGGGATCTCTAGAGGAACAGTAGTAGGAAATGGAGGAAGAGGTGTATCAGTATCATCAGGAGCTTTTGGCTTCTTTTTTCGCCATAGAAATGAAAATATCTTGGAAGGCTGCTGCTGCTGCTGTGGATTCTGTAGATTTGGCTGCTGGCTTTCCTGTGGTTGGTTTTGTTTTGCCGGTTGAGACTCGTCTTTCTTGAATATAACGAGCGACTTGCGAGGATTGCTGGTGATTGCAGGCAGCGCTGGAGTCGTGAAGGCAGAGGTCTGAGAAGTAGGCTGGTGTGAAGCCATGTAATCTGAGTCTGGCGAGGGCTGGGCTTGTCTAGAAGTATGGTATCTGGCTGGCCCAACGCTTGCAAAGCTGGAGGAGCTTTTGTTGACTTCGTTCAGATCAGGCTCATTGGCCTTGATTTGTTCTTCCATGTTGAAGACTACGCCGTCTTCTTGAGAGCTGTAGGGCAATGTGAGGGACACAGGCCGAGTTGGAACTGGCGATACCAGAGATACTGTAGAGGTGATGATGAGCGAAAGGTTTGGGGAAGAGTGAGAGAAATGAAATGGGGCAGCTGGTAGAGGTTTTTCCTCAGCGTATCTGTGAATCGTTGAGCTGCTGCTATTGAGATACCAAACAGGAGCAGACGTTATGAATCTTGTGAGGTCTGAAGCTTTGGAACTTGTGCAAAGCTATCAGAGGGCGATTAGGCGGTTAGCGATGTATTAGCGATTAGGCGATGTATTAGCGATGTATTAGCGATGTATCAGTGATTTATTAGCAATTTACCAGCGATATATCAGCAATTTCACGATTTAAAGATATTTTGAGCAGGTTGGTGAATATTTAACATGTCTGGACGCTGGCTGGTAACAGGTGGATCTGTGAAACTGGATCCTTGTTGAAGGACTGAATTCAGCGGTTGGACGCTTTTTCGTTGATTGCACGCTTGACAGTTGATTGTGAAGCTTAAAGTTAAATTGGGTCGCGATACGGGTAGTTTGGGTGTTGATGGTTCAGCGGCTGGTAGCTGAACACTGGCTTACGGTGTACGGTGGTTTGTGAGTGTTTGGTACAAAGAGCTGGCTTGTTTGAGAAGTTTGTTCTTTCTCAAATGCTTCAGATGTTGGCTTAAACGCTGATTACTATGGTACTTGGACCGAGTTGATAATAACAGCAGCAGCTGAAGAAAAGAAGGTTTAATAGTTCTTTTGGCTGGACAGTTGAAAGAGGACTAAGTTTGAGAAGAGGTAATTCTATATAGAGTTTTGTACCAACGGTGATATTCGCGATGTTCAATGTATAGAACGTTTAGCAGTGTTGATGTTTCGATGATTGTTTATTGATTTTTATTTATTTTGTTTATTATTTATATTGATTTGAGTATAGAATTGAGTATAGAATTGAGTATAGAATTGAGTATAGAATTGAGTATAGAATTGAGTATTGATTTGAGTATTGATTTGAGTTGTAGTTATTGATTTATATTGACTTATATTGATTCATGTAAATTCCATTTAAATCATTCTCTAAATCATTCTCTTAATCATTCTCTAAATCACTCTGTATATCACTCTCTAAATCAAAATCCATCAAACTCATTCAGTTCATGTGGTTGGCAATTTAATGGTAATAGTATATCCTTTCGAGACGCTGTACAGCCAGTCTTTATACTGAAACCTCCATCTCTTGAGTTTATACTACTAGTTTTGCAAAATAACACTGGTACAAGTGTTCCATAAACTATATTCAAGAGTCAACTATATATATCATTTGGCAGCCTGCAAATTTAAAATATTACCATCCAAAGATCAATATTCCAAATCAAGTCAATTAAATCTCTAATTCCTTCTCGTCTAAAACAGTTTCCCCAGACTAACTTAGTTTTCAAGATAATCCGATTCAAAATCAGGATGCATCGTTTAATCCAAAACTGTATTGTCCTTCAGAATAGAAATACCCTTCAGGATAGAAATATATTGTTTAACCGTATACCTTCAGGGGCTCTGAAGAAATGAAACCATGGGCTCTGAAGAAAGCCTTTGACTCGGAAGAAACCATGGGCTCTTCAACCTTAAAACCATCGTTTGGCTATTCATCTCATTTGGATATTCACCATCGTTTATTCGAGATTGAATCAACCTGGAGAAAATGAATATTCAGGACTGAAACCATCGTTTGGATTGACCGTATTATAACTATCCCCATTATTGCCCATGTTTGACCCGTTTAGCATTAATGTCGGATAGCCTCCGTCCCGATCAACAGCTCCAGTAAAGTTCAAGTCATCATCAAAGACATCATCACCGCCTCCTCCTCCTCCACCGATATCATCGCCAACTCCACCGCGAATTCGTGCAAGTGCAATTTCCGCAGATGTCGGCCCAAACACTGTCTCGCTCTTACCCATTTGTCGCTCCAACGAGTGCACAAGCTCTTGCAGCTCCAGCTCGCGGTTGTTCTGTCCGTCAATCACCTCCTGGAGCTCGCGAATATACTCGACACTCCTGGTCAAAATGGTGCCTTTATTCGGTTTACCGTCCTTGGTCAGATTCGTCTGATGGGAGCCGGGAGAGTGAATGGGATCCAGCTTGTTAAGTAGACTATCAGGAACCAACGTAGCCAGATCCTGAATCCGCTCATTCAAATTGTCTCGTCTGCGACGCTCGACAGCGTTATGAGACTCTCGACGGCGTCGCTTCTTTTCCTCAAGAATTATCTGCTGGCTCCGTTCGTCTAGTGAATGCGATTTAAAGTTGTGCGAAGACAGCTTTGTCGGTGCTCTGGCGGGAGACCCAATGTGCTTTTTGACATGCGAGTGGAGTAGCGAGCGGTTGTCGAGCGACGTGCTCACTGGCGAATTGGTCGCGCTCCGTATGCTATGATCTTGAATGAGCCTGAATGCTTGGGGTGGCGAAAAGTTTCCAGAGCGTAAATCGTGTAGGTTTGGAGGGGACGCGATATGGGTCATTCCGTAGGTCTGTAAAGAATTCGCGTAGGCTTCTTGGTTCAGTTTCGTGTTTTGCGACGAGCGTCGCTGGTCCATGATGCTTTGAGTACCGGAGTTTGGGTGAGCCCAGATCGTTTGTTTGGGCTCATTTTTGATGGTATTGGGGTCCAAGACGGCGTTGAAGCCTCCGTAGGGCGAAGTGGTGCTGTAGGTAGCATCGTAAGAAGGATTGATGGTAGCAGACTGGGGGGAGTAGATACTGTTGCCACCAACGCTAAGATTTGCACCACCGACGCTGGAGCTACCAATATTCACGCTATTTGACTGAGGCGTTATAGGCTTTGGGGGCACTGAGGACCCGACCATCGTGAAGCTGTCAAAGTCTTCAGCAGCGAAGTCCGTGACACTGTTGGTCGGTTCCAGGTCTGTGTCGGGAATGAAATATCCGTTGTTTCGTTCGGAGAACGAGTTGTTGAAACCACCTCTGGGTAGGAGGTCAGGGTGTTGGCGTTGAGTACTGTTGCCTGAGTTGTTATTGTTCATAGCGAAGAGGGTGAGTCGCCTTTGAACAAGTTGAGTTCGATAGGGGTGATTTTGTTTTTGTGGTGAGCACAAAAATGAGAAGTAAGAAGTATCTAAAGTAAAATAAAAATAAAAATAAATAAATAAATAAAAAATAAAAAGAAAAAATAATGAAAAGATAAAAAGATAGATAAAAGAGATAAAAATGAATAAAAATGAATAATTAAATAAAATATAGAAATAAATGATATATAAAAAATAAATAAAATAAATAAAATAAATAAAAATAAATAAAAATAAATAAAAATAAATAAAAATAAAAAGATCTCAAATTCTCTAACTTTTTTGGTTTTTGTACTTTTTGCTTTTATACTTTTTGTACTTTTTGGTTCTTGTACTTATTTCGTTTTTGTACTCATTTTTATCTAAATATTCCGTATAAAAGTGCAATTACATCATAATCCTGTCAAAATCCTGTCAAACAAGACAGTTTTTAGGTTCAACTTCCACCCCACGCTCCATGAAAATTAAGTCTACGATATAAGAGTAAATGCTGAAAAACTTCTCCAACAACCATTGAAAAATTAGATTCGGGGGCTCAATTTCATGCTTCTTGTCTTGAGTCTAAATTACGTAGAAGAGCGGAGAAATCACCGCAAGTTAACAACGCAGTTTGAACAGCATTAATTCTCGACTCCATCGAATCTGCGTTCAACGCTATCCCGCTCTTAAATACATACTCAAAAACTAGTCGCTAGTGGCCAGTTACTCAACGCAGCTTTGCGGAACTCTCCTGTTCTCTCGCTCTTAAGCTTCTCCAAAATCCTCAGTCCCTTAGAAGCTACATTGGGCTCAATTCCAGGTAGTTGAAGCAATACTTCAACTAGTACCCGTTCAGCTTCGCCCTTGCCAGCCTCGCTAAGCTCCAACACTCCCTGAACATAATCAAAAACAGAATCGATAGAGACACTCCCAGAAAACTTGTCCTTAAGGAACAACGGCAAGTCTTCAACATCCTCAATATCTGGATAACTCTTGGGTAGTGTGCGCTCCACAATCAGCTTGATAGCTGGTGCAACTACCTGCTCATCCGTAGAGGCTTTGCTAACAGCATTCTTCAATCTCGCTGCTCTCTGTGCCATCCAGAAATCTGTAGCACCGCAGTTCTTGCCCTTGGGAGACACGGCCTGAAGTGCCAAAACGTACTTGTGTTGCAAGAAATAGATGTCAAAAACAATGTCCCAAGTATCCAAAGAATCTGGATATTGTTCCCCCAAAGGTTTCCAGTATCTGAAGGCCTCACCCAAAGGGTCTTCAGTTCCAAGCAGAGCCTTCCCTAAGGGATCCTCATCCACAACAGCTTTAGTACTGTTGGATTCAGCCGTAGCACTGGCGCTTGCCTTTTCAGCTGCCTCCTTCTTGAGTCGTTCCTTTTCTTCCGCTTCTCTCTTTAGTTCCTTGACTCTTTCCTTCTTTGCCTTTTTCAGTGCCCTCTTGCGCTCCTCTTCGCTGAGCAAATCAAACGCCTTTTCGGACTCAATCTCATCCAGCTTCTTTTGCTCATTGTCATGGTAAAGCTCAATGTACAACTTGGTTGTGTCTCTGGCAGCTTTAACATAAGTAGGATGGCGATACACGCTGTCTGAAAACTTCAGTGTATCAACATAGGCTCTAGCCGTTCCCTTGTGCATACAGTAGGTATGGAAGTCGAATTGATCAGTAAAGATTTCATGAAATACCTTGTGAATGCCTTCTAATCTCTTCAATGCTAATCCTCTATCTCCAGTTCTAATGTGCGCTTCTCCCAGTTCTATCAAAACATATAACGTTTGCATATCATGGAAATCTTGGACACCAGTTCCTGAGCTATCATTTCTCGTGAAAAGACTGAGAACTTTGATAGCTTCTTGTATCTTATCGGCTCTCAACAGATATTTACCAGTTTTCGAGTTGATAAATCTATCAGAAGTATCAGTTTCCTGGGCCTTTTGTAAAACTTGGGCAGCTTCAGTCAGATTCCCGGCGTGCTTCAAGATCTTTGCCTTGACCAAACTGAATTCAACATTGTAGTTGTCTGGACTGAGTTTATAGCATTCTTCAATGAATTTCAGAGCAGTTTCAGTTTCACGAAGATAGCTATGGTGTTGAGCAAGATAAAAGGCAACCCAAACCAAGCTCCCGCTCTTTTCCAAAGCCATCTTGTCGTAAATTTCCTTCACGGTTTCCCCAATAATGGCAAGCTTGTCAGCATTTTTGTAGAACGGCTTGAGGTTTACAAAGGTAGAAGGAACGCCTCTTTGAAAGAAATTGTTCAAATATTCAGCAACAGAGAGCTTGAATTCGGGTCCTGACAAGAATTCCAAGGGAATTGCTCTAATGGCATTACTCTTGGGGTATTTTTGGGCTAGTCTGTCGTAGAGAACTTTTCGCAAATCGGTGTTAGAGGGAGAGATGTTGAGGGCTTCTTCAAGTTTGAAGAGATACTCTCTGCAATCAGGATTTCTTTTTACCAAAGCACGGTACTCTCTTTCAGCTTCTTTCTTGCGACCTAATTCCAAAAGATATTTGGCCTTGTATTCCATGACGCTTAAAGGATCTGAGACATTGTCAGCAATGCTCTCCAGATGCTCCAAAGCTCTGGCAACGTCTCCACTCTCGTAAATGATGACATTTTTAAACAATGTCATTTCCGAGTTTTCGAGGTCAGTTTTGGGAAGCTTGGTGTTGATGGCAGTCTCAAATCTGGTCAGTGTGTTTTCGGCTGAAGCAAGATCAGAACTCAGATACTGGGCAATGGCCAGCGAGTTCCAATATTGGCGGTAACCAGGCTTCTTTTCAAGGAGAGCACCTTTAGTGGCTACTGCAGACTTGAATTGGCGAGTTTGGAATTGAAGAACACTCAAATCAGTGCAGACGTTGAGATTCGTGGGATCGATTTGGAATGCTTTAGAAAAAGCTTTGACGGCTTCATCGTAGTTTTTCTCCAGTCGATTGTAGAGGCCATATAGATGCCAGCAAATGTAGCTATCAGGATCAATAGTAACAGCCTTGTTCAGATCTTCTTTGGCTTCGGTTTTCATATTAATGTGATACCTCATCAACCCTCTAACAGCAAGAGTTTCACCGTGGCCTGGATGTTTCTTCAGGATTTGCTCAGTGATTTTATGGGCCTTTCTATACTGGCAAGCTTCGTAAAGCTTGATAGCTTCACGGAAGCTGTTCATATCCTTTGAAGGAAGAGGTTTTGATCCTTTTTTCGACATTTTGAACCACCTGGCAACGATCTGTAGCAAATATGATAGGTGTGGAATAAAGAAGTGAAAAAAAAAAAAATATTTAAAAAAAAAAAAAAGCAGACGACAGTATATGGTAGACGTTTTTCAACCCTATTCTCAACTTTAGTCCTACCAAACCCGTATATACAAATATTCATTAAATCTACTTGACTAAATATTCACAAAGCTGAACTCCAGAATTGTTCTTGTGTCAGATCTTCAAATCTCTTGACCATTGGCTCAAAGGACTCCAAATTTTCTCTTTGATTGAATGCCCTGAGCCTGATGCTACCTGCAACACCAATTCATTCAGTTCAGCCCGTCCCAGAATATCTACGTGCTCAGCTGTATTGGCACCTCCGCGAATATCCATTCTATTAGGCTCATGGGCCATCTCAACGATCTTTATAGGGATTCTGCTGGGATTCAGCTTGGATTGAGGGTCCTTCCACTGGTGACAAATAGCGTGGGTGAGAAGAGAAACAGTACCATCTCCTTCACCAAGAAGAACAGCATTCTTATCGCCTGGTACTATAGAGACGTTGACGGAATTAGGTGTCTCCTCTTCACGATAGTAATAGGCTCTTTCAGTTGGATTGCCGACTCCATAAAAGCAATACACCTTCATATTCGGAGCTTTTGGTAGGGCTGCTTCCAATGGATTGGTCCATTTTCTCGGATCCTTCTCATTGTTTACCAGCTCTTGCTCACTTTGAGCTATTCCAAACGAGTAATTGTCCAGCACTCTTCGCCTGAAATTCTCATCGCAGAGGTCCAACAGGTATTCAATGGATTCGGAGATGGTCAGATTTCTTGCTGACAATGGAGACTTGGGATGCTTGAACCTGATGAAGCTGCCAAACGAACTATAGTCGTTTGTAGACTTGTAACTGAAGTCGTCTGGAGCCGAAGAATGGTTTCCCCATATTGTGTTTCCGCCCTTGGGCAGCATACTAGCGACCCCAGCAAAGTTTCGCAAAAGCATGGCTCGTTCTTTGCGAGAAAAAAACTTCTCCAGCCCGTAAATAGCCATTTGATTGAGCTCAACAGTGTCTTTCATTTCACCGCTCAGCAGGGCTACGATAGTTTTCGGCGTGCCTAGTGAAGACCCTGATATATCGACCAAAGCTTCAATATGGTTATCAACCCACGCTGGCCCACCGTTGCCATAACCTTTTGCTTCAACCCACTTGAGAAAGAAAAACATGACTTGAGATCCCATGGAATGGCTGGCAACTACTGTTTTCTTTCCAGTGTTTGCCAGATTTTGCTCCATCAAAAGCTTCAGCTTGCTAAAGTATTTGTCTCTTCTCTCCAGATCCAAATAGGCCAGTCTCCAGTCATAGGCCGCGACCGTCATTGTATTAATGTCGTAACCGATAGCTGCCAGGTTTTCCAAGATTTTGTTCCATATCCAATACCCAGCGACAAAGAAATCTGCTGCGTCCATTCCCTGAGCAGGTCTCATCTTGAATCCCGGGGGATCTAGGCCAGTGATGGGGTCCAGCGACAGATGCTTCAGCCAGCACGCTTTGTCTAGCAGCATTACTCTGAGCATATACCAGCTACCCCAGAGTCGTTTTCTAAAGTATGGCTGGCTGGGACACTCGGGTGAGCCTTCTGTGCTCCAAGACTCGAGGCCCGTTGAAATAACACCGGGGACGAGCACAATTGGGTGTTTGGGAACCTTTCCAGCTCTTCTCATAAGGGTGCCTACAGCAAATGAGTTCCCAGATAGCAGTTGATCGTGGGTCATTTCAACGGTATGGGCTTCTTTGACAACGCCAATTGGCAGCTTGTACTTCAAATCCGTCACCAGGTCCAGCAGGGAATTGAGGGAAATGTCGTTAATGATATCAGAGTAGTCTTGCTGGTGCGCGGTGTAGCCCGCAAACAACAGGCCGATGAGAGCTCCTAGAGCTGAGCTTGGAGGTTAACATTGAGCTGATGGAACAGGCAGCAGACTTACCAAACATGAATCTCTTTGTGAGGAAGATTGTGAACAGGGAGATCCGTGGATTTGAGTTGAGATGTTTAGGACATTTGGTTTTGTCGATAGTTGGAGTTGTAGAGAAGGTGGTTAATTCTAGCCTAGCAGGCAGCAGTCTGATCTGAGCAGATTGAGTTCTATTTCGTATACTTGTGGTCATAAGTTCATATTTCAAGACTAGATGGCAGAGGAAGGTGTAGAGGAGGATGAAAAAAAAAAAAAAAAAAGATAAAATTTTTAATGAAAGCGTCATGTTTGTGACATGAGAAAGACAGAGCTTGGGATGACACAAACGGGGTTAATCCATAGTAAGTATCTCCAGCTCGTACTCCTCAAGCATCCGCAGACCAATCTCTATAATCAAGCCCAGAATATGGATGTTGGAAATGCTCGAGATAGTGACAAGGCGTAAAACTACTTGTACGATAGATTCGCGCTTGAAACACGAACCACACAGGAACCCGACGCGAAGCTTAATTGATTTTGGCATCACCATATATTCTCACTATATTCACTCCCCAGGCTTTTTAGTAGCAGCCTTCAAGCACTCTTCTTCATATCCAGTTACATGTACATACTCAACACCTTCCTTCCCCAGCTTTTCCGTTCCTACATTGTTGGCAACAAAGGTATCTGGCTCTAATACCCCCACAAACACGGTTTTGATATTGCTGGCCCCCAGAATCCTATCGACACAAGGTAGATTCCCACTCAGTCGCTCGGAGCAAGGCTCCATCGTCGTATAGATTACAGTGCCCTCTGGGATCTCCTTGGTGTTGTGCTTGGTATAGTACTTTTCCAAAGCGCATTGCTCAGCGTGGGTGTTACCAGGGAGCTCACGAGAGTATCCTGTTGACAGAACGGTACCGTCTTTTACGAGAACAGCGCCCACTGAGAACGCTGTTTCGGTCCCTTCGCACTTTTGAGCTTCAGCCAGGGCCATCTCCATATATTTTCTCTGGGGCGCAAGTGCCCACTCTGGAAAGTCGGTAGCATAGCTCCAGGACTTGTCGTTAGCCGAGTATGTCAAAGCGTGAAGCCAGAGATCCAGGTCATTGCTGCTGGGGTCGGAGAACAAGTCAGTCGCGCACTCTTCGCAGGTCTTTCCAGTTAAGACCTCTCCTTCGCTGCGCTCAGCAGTGTCAGATACGGGATTGATCCAGGTACCAGCAGGTCGGGTCCTTCCTATTTCCGATAGCTTTTCAGCAACTATCTCATCTTCGCCAGCACCATCTTTACCGAGCTCTGGCCCCCAGACCCATTCGTTAGAGTAAATGGGGTCATTGGCAATGGGATGGCCCAAATACTGAAGATGGACCCGTATTTGATGGGTTCTTCCGGTGAATGGCCTACAACGGACCACGCTTGTCTCGCCATCGTAGCTGATTCTCTTGAAAGAAGTTTTGGCCTCTTTTCCGTCAGCTTTGACTCTGTTCAAAGCTACTTTTGGCGCTACTGTCATGAGCGGCTGCTCCACCACGATCTCTCCAAGTGGGAACTCTCCTTTCACTCTGGCAACATACTCTTTTTTAACTTCGCGATCTCGTAATAAAGCACCCATTTTGTCTGCACCTTTTCCAGACTTTGCAAGAAACATTAGTCCAGAGGTGAGTCTATCCAAGCGGTTGCAGGCTATTTAAGCATGAGTTAGGAGTCTTTTTTTAACCTTAGACAAGTGCCGAATGCAATTTCAAAAAATTGAACCAACTTACGGTGCACATTTTTATGCTGTTCATGCTTCAGTATCTGGACGACGCTATTGAATCTATATCGGCCAGTGGGATGGACAGGAATGCCGGACGGTTTGTCAATAACGCAGAGCTCATCGTCTTCGAATACAATTTTGATTGGTCTCGACGTGACCGGAGGTTCGTGTTTGTGAGTTCGATGGCTGATTTGATCTCCATTTCGAATAATCGTGTCTAGAGTAGCTACCTTTTTGTTAACGGTTACCTGACCGTTTTCAATTGCTTGCTTGTAGTACGCCGGGCTTCTGTCTCTGAACTCACTAGAGAAGAGTTCCAGAATGTTTCTGTCTCTCCAACGCTGTTTACAAAAGGTAAGATAGGTGAAGTAGTAGGGCGGTACTCTTCTTAGAGGTCCGTCAACAACGTATTTGGCTCCTTGGGCGACTTCATCGGCGATAGTAGTTTCACGGGCCACGCCGTCAATTGAAGACTGTCCAGCTTGTGCTGCTGGGGTTGTTTCGAGGGCATCCATTTGCTGTCTCTTGATTCTGAAGCCATTTTCATCGTACATTGTGACAGTTTGTCTATTGGGTCTTTTAAGTGCGGTAGGAGTTTTGAAACGAGGATTCTGGCACAGGTGTTGTTTAAGAGGTTGTTTAAGAGGTTGTTCTAAAGATAGTGAAGACTGTGAAGACTGTTCCAGAGGTTGTTCCAGAGGTTGTTCTGAAGACTGTTCTGAAGACTGTAAAAACCGTTCTGAAGACTCTTCTAGAGAGCAGTTTGATTCCTGAGCGACAGATTTCGGTTCAGAAGTTGACTTGATCTCCATACTCAGAGATATTATGGTGTGAAAGGTTCGGACACCAGTGGAGATCAGTCTATTGTTAAGGACTCTGGGAACAATCACCGTAGAATATGAAGCGTAGCGACCTTCATTCTATCGTGGGATGTTAAATTTTTCATGAAGCTGACTAAGATTCCTTTTTGGGAAGTCCCAAGTAGTAACAATATGCTGGAAGAGAATCCAAGCTGGAAGGGAGTTTCTAAGAAAAGATAGCTCAAGACTGAAGCGTGGCTTCAAGTAATGAATGAGCTGTTAGCAACCCCGGGAGCAGTGTCGTTCAGTTATCACCTTTTTAACGTTTTCCAGCGTGATCCACGATTTTCCAGGCCCGGTTTTCTGACTGTTTGTATTGATAGAGTTAGTGTTGGGCGGGCTTTTTGCGAAATATATAAGCTGGTATTTCCTCTTGATTCTTCATCACCAAAAACCAATTAAAATGACAATTCTTCGACGACGCAGTGCAGACGATTGGTGGCTGGCATTGGCTAGTTTGGCCTTTCCTCCAGTTGCCATTATTGTCAAGAAAGGATTCTGTACTCAAGAGAGTAAGTTGATTCTGATTCTTGTGAAGGCACCTTTACTAACAGTATATAGTGTTGATTTCAGTCGTCCTATTGCTATTGGGTTTTTTGCCTTCAGTTATATACAGTTGGTACATTATTTCGGAAAATCCCAGTACTCATTCTTATCAGCAAGTAACTTCAGAAAGCGAGTATGGATCTGTTTAATTCATTTCAAGTTTATATATTTCAATAAATCGGTTTTCTATTCAGAGTCGTCTATAAAAACGATCAAGACAATGAATTAAACAGATTAAGGGACTGAATTGTTTTGTTTCTAGATTTGATTTCGTTCCTAGATTTGAGGTTCCTAGATTTGATTCCCAATTGCTTCCATTATTCTGTCTAAAGTTTTGTAGTGATTTTCATGTCTGTTTTTGACTAATTTCTGTTTGTAATTTCTGTTTTTAATTTCTGTTTGTAATTTCTGTTTGATTCCATGTTTATGACTTCTGTTTATGACTTCCAACGGCTGTGCAGAAAATTTCTTTTTCCATGTATAGTGACGATGTCAGCTATGCAGATCTATGCATCACTACCCTGTTGTTCAACTGGTCGAATAAGCTTTATTCTGAATTCAGTATTGTCTTTCTTTAGAAATACTGACAAAGAACCTGACTAATAAACTCTAATAGGGACTCTCCCTTTTAATTTGTTTCCTAATCAAGGCCCTTCATCTGCTCTCTTGCCGTTAGTAAAATACTGCTGCTACTCCCGTCGGTCTTGATCTCAACGGCTTATAGTGTCTGCTATCCGCCACTGTTTTCAGCTGACAATCATCTGTCTTACCTTTATATCGGACCGAAAACTGTAAAAGAGTCTTTTATTTCATTCTCCCACTTCTTCTTCTTCAGATCTTTTCTGGTGCAATGAAGCTATTCTCTTCTTTTTCAAGCGACAGAACTTCGTCTACGACGACGGAGGACTTCGCTCTCGAATCTGCTCCATCGTACACTCCAGTAGAAGGCTTTGCTTCCAAACTATATCAACAGATCCGCGCTCTCTACAGAAAGACAATCCTGCTCCTATGGCGGAATTACTATTCAACTTCCTTCAGAGCTTGGATACTCCCCATTTGCTATGCTATCTTCATGGTATGTTACTCTCGTCCTTGGTCCAACCTTCTATTAACCTTCCATAGGGATATTCTAAATACTTCTACTCAATGGACGCAACGTACGGTATCGCTGCTCCTTACGATATCCCTCTGGTAGCAGACATCATTGGCCCTCGGCTGCTTCCCTACTACTCGACTACAAATGAACTCACCGACGAAATGCGACGAGTCACCCATTTGGCCTTTCAAGGTGTTCCTTCCAACCAGCTCATAGAGCTAAGCAACAGCGATGATATCCTCACGACCTGCGCTCAAAACTTGCAGGGTGCTAGCAAGTGTCTCGGTGCTATTCAGTGGCACTCAATCGACCTATCGTCCTCAGTCCCTGTTTACAACTACACTCTCAGAGGAAACGCCGGCTTAACCTACATTAACGTCAAAGAACAAAGCACGAGCACCGATATTGTTCTTCTGCCTATCCAGAACGCCATCGACTCAGCTATCGCAAACTTCACTCAGCGTGCACAGACATTGCCTTACACTTCGGAAACTCAAGACTGGTATTCCCGCCAAATCACTGAACGCTTCATGAAGGTCATTAGAGACTGGATTTCCCCAGCTTTATATCTGGTCATGATAGGCGTCGTTTACCATCTGTCTGGAGTCGTTGCTCAGGAGCGCCAGTACGGTATCACCAACTTACTGACCAGTATGGGAACTCATCAGCTCTCGCGTATTGGTGCTAACCATCTCGCCTTCTCTACCATGTATGCCCCAGGATGGGTCGCAGTTGGCTTCATCTTTGCGTACATTTACTACAAAGATACTTCACCGGCTATCGTCATCTTTTATCATATCTTTGCTGGTCTCAATCAAGTCTCTTGGTCAATCTTCTTGGGAAACATCTTCAACAATGCTCAGCTCTCCGGTATCACCTCTGCTGGCTTTTCTACCATTCTGGCAATTCTAACTTCCGTGCAAGCCCAGATCACAGGCTCAACTGGAGGTGGCCATGCTTCAGCAACAATATACGTGCTTTCATTCATATTCCCTCCCATGAACTACTGCTTCTTTATTCAAAACATTGCTCGGGCACAGATTGGTAATGTCCCTTTGAATCTCGTTGAGGCTCCTCCTGATTCGAGTGTATTGTCTATCGTCATTTTCATGGCTGCAATTTTCCAAATATTTTTCTTCCTAGGGCTTTCAGTATTGATTGAACGTTTGATTTATGGTACCGTCACTCCTATATTGGAAACCGCTTCTGAAGGCAACGCTGTTCAGATATCCGGTCTTGTTAAAACATATTCTTCTGGTGGTGTCTTTAAGAAGCTCCAGAAGAACCCAAAAACTATTACTGCTGTTGGCGATTTGTCTCTAGACATTGGAACTGGTCAAATCTACTCCTTACTAGGTGCTAATGGATCTGGTAAAACTACAACTCTTGAAATGATTGCAGGCATTCAAAATCCCACTCAAGGCACTATTCAATTCGGTCCAGGCTCCAAGGTTGGTATTTGCCCTCAAAAGAATGTACTGTGGGACAAATTGACTGTTCGTGAACATGTAGAAGTATGGGCCAAACTTAAGGGTGTTCCTGACGAGGCCATTCCAGGTGTATCAGCATATCTAGTTCAAAACTGCGATTTGGCTCCAAAGGCAAATATGTTTTCCAAGCACTTGAGTGGTGGTCAGAAAAGAAAACTGCAGTTAGCCATCATGTTTGCTGGAGGAAGCAATGTTTGTTGTATCGATGAAGCCTCCTCAGGCCTTGATCCTGTTTCTCGTCGTGTTATCTGGGATATTTTGCTGGCTTTCAGAGGGACTCATACCATGATATTGACTACTCATTTTCTTGATGAAGCAGATCTATTGTCTGATCGTATTGCAATACTGTCAAAGGGCGAGCTGAAAGCTGAAGGAACTGCAGTCCATCTTAAAAACTCTTCTGGCCAGGGATATAAGGTCTATGTTTCTCATCCTACTTCAGGTGCCGAAGAAATTCATAATCTTCCAGATGCTTCTGAAGTCTTGAGAATGATTTCTAACCTGGAGGCCAATAACATTGAGTACAGAGTTACCGGTCCTCAGCTTGAAAATGTGTTCTTGAACGTTGCAATGGCAGAGAATGAGGGAATGGCCAACGGTTCTATTAGCAAAATTCCAACAATCACTGCTCAAACCTCTCAAACAAACAATGATATTAAACCGGCTGGCTTTGGCACTCAACTGTGGGCAATGTTTCGCAAACGTTTGATTATCGCCAGAAGAAGCCCTCTTCCTGATGTTGCTTTTTTTGTTATTCCTATTTTGGTTTGTGCTCTTCTTGTCTCGTTTCTGAGGTCTTTCCCAGGTACATTTTGTCAAGGGCCAGGACGGGTCGAAACTCAAGAGTATACCTCTTTTGAAATCACAGATCCTGTAAATATCCCTATTGCTTCCATGTCTACATACGACGACTCCCAACCTGGCCTTTCGCAATTCTTGCTGGGTATGACTTCTTACCAACTAGATCTATTCGACAATGACGAAGAATTAGCTTTAAACCGATCTACAGGTTATATGAGGGATAACACTGTCATTTTGAATACTTACGATGACTGGCGTAGCTATATCGACGCGAATTTTTCAATTGCTGAGCCTGGAGCAATTTTCATTGACAATCCCACAGTGGCATATAAAGCAAACGATGCGGGTGGATTGTATTCAGCACCTTCAATGTTCAATCTATTAACAAATCTGCGTTTGAATGGAACTATGAATATCATTACCAACTTTTCACCGTTCCAAATTCCATGGGTTCAAAACACTGGACAGATTCTACAGTTTGCCGTTTATTTTGGACTTGCCATGTCCGCAGCTCCCGCTTTCGCAGCCTTATATCCAACGTATGAGCGGTTGAGTAAGGTGCGAGCCATGCAATATTCCAATGGCCTTAGAGTTTCTCCATTGTGGTCAGCATATTTGATTTATCATTTTTGCATTGTCTTGGTTATTAGTATTATTGTCACTGCAATAATGGCTTCGAGTCTTCAGTCTATGAATGGATCTGGATATATGTTTGTCGTCCTGGCTCTCTATGGACTTGCTTCAACTCTTCTATCATATGTTTTTTCACTCTTTTGCAAATCCCAATTGTCAGCCTTTGCCTCTGTGGCTTCATATCAAGCCATCAATATGATGATTTACTTGATGGGATATCTGTGTCTGCAAGTTTATGCGTCACCCGAAAGAATTGAATCTCAGATTCTTATTGTTCATTTCACAATTTCACTGATTTCGCCCATTGCTAACTTGTGTCGATGCTTTTTCGTCGCCGTTAACCTGTTTGGAATTTTGTGCAAACGGGACTCTCAAATTACATACATGGGAGATATCAGAGCCTATGGTGGTCCAATTCTATATCTTGTAGTCCAGTGTCTCTTGATGTTTGGATTTTTGATCTGGAATGATGCTCGCACTCATCAAAATTCATCTTGCGGTCTCTCCAATTGGTTTTCTTATAGATCCAAATCCTCCAGGGAAGAGAGTTTGGAGGAAAAGATTTCTGATATTAATACTGATGTCTTGACTGAAACCGAACGGATAGAGAAAGATTTACAACAGTTTGATCACGGTCTGGCGCTCAAAAAAGTATCAAAAACATTCATTACAAAAAAGAATAAAAAGAATACTGTTGTAGATGATGTTTCCTTTGGAGTTGTTGAAGGTGAATGCTTTGCTTTGCTAGGTCCTAACGGTGCTGGTAAGACCACTACTTTTAATATGATTAGAGGAGAATCCTCTATCACTTCTGGTGAGATCTATGTTATGGGAATTCCTGTGTCGTCAAAAAAGACTTCGGCAAGAGCCAAACTCAAAGTTTGCCCTCAATTTGATGCCATGGATAAAATGACTGTGGAGGAGATTTTGTCGTTTTACGCTCGGCTTACAGGAATTCCATCTAAAGATGTGAAAACTCAAGTTGAATACATTATTGAAGCGGTTGGTGTAGAACGATTCAGAGGCAGAATGGCAAGCAAATTAAGTGGCGGAAACAAGAGAAAGCTTTCCTTGGCCGTCTCATTAATTGGAAATCCGAGTGTGCTATTGCTTGATGAGCCTTCTTCTGGTATGGATGCCTATGCCAAACGCGTGATGTGGAGAACTATAGCGAGTGTATCTGAAGGACGGTCCATTGTACTAACTACTCACTCAATGGAAGAAGCTGATGCATTGGCCCATAGGGCAGGTATTTTATCCAAGTCGATGTTGGCTTGCGGTACTACAGAGCATCTTCGTGATAAGTATGGTGATGGATATCATGTACATATTGTTTGCAAGTCTGCACCAAATACTTCTTTAGAAGAAAGTGGCAATATCATTAGATGGTTGCAAGAAATGTTACCAGGAGCTAAGGTTGAAGACAGAATGTATCAGGGTCAAATCAAGATGTCAGTTCCAACGAGCGCACAACAGCTAGAACGAGCGTTAACAACTGATAAAACTCGGCATAATGATACAAGCAATTCTCAACAACTGCAACCAAAATTCCACAAGCTATCAGAGATCTTTGAGTTATTGGAACGCAGCAAAGTAGATATGGGAATTGACTCTTATTCTGTATCACCTACAAGTTTAGAAGAAGTGTTTTTGAAAATCGTTGGTTGTCATAACGAATCTGCATCAAACGACAATTCATGATTTATTTCATGTTTGTCAATGGACAATGTTTTTTGTCTGTTAATATATTTTTTGATATAATTTAATTCTCGTTATTTTCTACTAACTTTCAACAGTTTCAAGATATCTGGGCTTGTTGTTTCTTCTTATTATTTCTTCGTTATTACACAAATAAAAGTTCGACTTTCATACACTTTATAGCATTATCTGGTTTTTCTTTGCCCCAATATAAGTCATAGGAATTAGGAGTGATTTGGGAATTGCAAGCCCAAGCAAGAGACTCCTGGTTATTCTGAAGAAAGTTTGATTCATTTATGGTCCAACCATTTAGTAGAGAAACCTTTAATCCAGGATTGATGAGCTTTGGGCTATTTGTGAGCTTGTTGGTACCATCGACGACATAAAGTTCTGTATCACCAACAATCCCACGAAGATTGTTTTGGAAAGAAATATGAGATTGTGGTTGATCCCGTCCATGTTCAACATTCACAATTATTGTTGATTGATCGTGGTCTGTGATTGAGGCGGTTAGATAATTAGAAGAAGTCTCAATTTCTTTCAAGTGAATATCAGGAACGCTGGGCTTGTAGATTTTAAGTATTCCAGCTCGTTTAGGTTCACGAGTTGCAAATGAGACTGAGCCATCACTCAATTTTTCATCTCCTAAAGGTGTAGGACGTGGGCGTTCAAAACCAATGGGCATAGGGGGAGGGAGTAATGCTTCATCCAGTCGTCTTTGAATTACATCTGGTGTCTCGGCTGGAGATGGGATGTCTGAGGGTATGACAAGAAGAGGAGCACCATCAACAGCTATCGAAGTTAATAGTGTAGCGATTATAGCAGAGAATATCATTTTTTTGAATTTGATTGACTTTGTTTACAAATATTGGATATAGCGGTGAATATATATAGCTGTGAATATACTGAGCATGAACAATAGTTGGAGGAGTTATGGTCAAGAGATGTCAATTAATTAATATAGACCTATCATGAATAGTTGAATGAATAGTAAAAAGATCAGGTTAAGCAAAGAACCTAGATTATTCTACATATTATTCAGTTCTAATTAATCCAGATATCATGAAAAGTTGGAATAGCATAAACAAGTAAAATTTATCAGAAGCATTTGATCTTTATGGAATCATACAGGGGAGGCTATTCATCAAGAAAAGTGTTCAAATAATACTCGAAATACTCCTATTTATTTCGATTTTTATTTCAGTTTTTTATTTCGAGTGTTAAAAACAGGGCAATTTTTCAATTGAACAGAAATTAGAAATAATTTGAAATATTATTCATTTGAGTTATCCTCTATCCAACTCATGGAATGGTCCTATTTCAGGTTGACCATCCTCCATATCAATGCGATCACCAAATTGCGCTTCTGGCTCCTTCACAACTCTCATGATTATTGTTCATAACTAGAGCTTCCAACTATCATGCAAATTTATATTGGCCCTTGCTTGTCAAACTCAGAATACAATTTTATTTTTTATGATTAACTAGCATACCCTACATTAACTTGAACAAATTTAATGACTGCCTGGAACGTTAGCTCCAACAACCTTACCTCCAGCAACACCAGATCCCGGGGTCCAACCACCTGCAACTGATACAGCTGAGACTTCATCATTGAATTTTTGAAGTCTGGCTTCAAGCTCAGGTCTGAATGCTCTGATCATACCTTGAACGGGCCAAGCAGCAGCATCACCCAAAGCACAAATGGTATGTCCTTCAATTTCTTTAGTAAGCTCGTAAAGCATGTCAATCTCACGAATGCTGCCCTGGCCAGCACGGAATCTGTCCATAACTTTCAGTAACCAAGTAGTTCCTTCTCTGCATGGAGTACACTGACCACAAGACTCATGCTTGTAGAAGTAAGAGAATCGTTGGATGGCACGAACAATATCGGTAGACTTGTCCAAGACAATAACAGCAGCAGTTCCCAAACCAGATCCCACGTCCTTGAGAGCATCATAGTCCATGAGAACATCACTACAGACATCCTTGGTCATGATGGGGACTGAACAACCACCAGGAATGACACCCAAAAGATTATCCCAGCCTCCTCTGACACCACCGCAGTGCTTTTCTAGTAGTTCACGGAGAGGAATGGACATTTCTTCCTCAACGGTACATGGCTCGTTGACATGGCCTGAAATGCAAAACAGTTTGGTACCTTGATTTCTTTCACGTCCAAAGCTAGCAAACCAGTCACCACCACGTCTCAAGATGGTAGGAGCAACGGCGACGGTTTCAACGTTGGTCACAGTGGTAGGTCTGCCAAAGAGACCGACGCCAGCAGGGAATGGGGGCTTCAAACGAGGCTTGCCAGCCTTGCCTTCAATTGATTCAATGAGAGCGGTTTCCTCACCACAGATATAAGCACCCATACCTCTGTGAATGTAGACGTCAAAGTCGTAGCCAGATCCACAGGCATTCTTACCAATAAGTCCGGCAGCATAGGCCTCGTTGATGGCGGTTTGGAGAATGTTGGCTTCGTTGTAGAACTCGCCTCTGATGTAGATGTAGGCAGCCGAAGCGTTCATACCGCGGCCAGCCAGTAAACAACCTTCGACGAGCTTGTGAGGATCTTTACGAATGATTTCTCTATCCTTACAAGTACCAGGCTCACCTTCATCTGCGTTGACGACCAAGTATCTGGCACCAACGTTCTTTTCCCACCCGGGAGGGTTCATGAACGACCACTTGAGACCAGAAGGGAAGCCGGCACCACCACGGCCACGGAGGCCGGACTTTTTCATCTCGTCAATGATCCATTCGTAGCCCTTGAGGATGATTTCTTTGGTCTTATACCAATCACCCATACGCTGAGCGGACTTTAGGTCGTGTCCGTAGTTGCCGTACACGTTTTGGAAGATTCTGTCTTGGTCCTTGAGGCCGCCATACCTACGAGGAGTGCTGTCTTGGGCGGTAGCGAATTGTCTTCTGTTAATGCGGGTTGATGATAATGCGATAGGAGTGTGTTTTCTAGTAGCTGGTTTGAGCGCGTTCAAAGCACCCAAGCGTCGGGAAAGCATTGTGTGGTATGTGATATGAATGAACAGTCGGCGGTGATAATGTCGACTGAGTCAAGTTGAATCGATGGAGATGTCGACTGTTGTAGCGGTAGTTGATGAGCTGTGAAAGAGTTTAGGAGAAGGTAGAAAAAATTCAATGGAAAAAAAAAAAATCTTGATTATTGGGTGGATTGATTCTGGCGAATGAGAAGCCGCCTAAAGCCAGACTCGCTATCCACACTCAAGAAATCGTGTGCCCTAACCCTGGAAAAAAGAGGACGGGTAGTGATTAGAGCGAGCGTAGGTGGTAAAGGTAGTAGAGGAGAGGAGGGTTTTTGATGGCAGGATGAGTCGGTGATTTTAGTATTGGAGGTTGATTTTGGAGGTATTTTGATGATTATTTGGTGTTAGAGCTTTGAAGTAGGAATATGGTTTGCTGACAATATAGAAAAATGGTTGATTGTAATTGGATGGTCACAAATTCGATCTTGAATATATTGAATATAAAGGATTCAATATATCAAGTATTCAGTAAAGAGCATATAAAGGATTGAATCGAGTATAAAGAATTGAATATATTATTCAATATCAAGTATTCGATATAGAACATAGTATTCAATATAGTCTTCCTTATATCAAGTAGTATCCAATATAATATTCAATATAATATCCAATATAATATCCAATATAATATTCAATATAATATCCAATATAAAACATATAAAGTAATCCAATTAGTATATGGTTATGAAAAAAACAATGAAAGATAGCAGAAGAATAGTAATTACTGGAAAACTCCATGGAATAAGTTCATGAACTCCATGACAATATCATGAGCTCATTACAATATCATGAACTCATTATAATACCATGAACTCCACAATGATATGACGATAAATAATGAAAGAAAATAAACATTGATCGACTCCTAGACAGCTGGAGGATTGGAAGACGAAGTCTTAACTGTCTTTGCCCAACCTTCAATATCTTTGCCAGTACCTCCAATTGGCCTTTCTACAGATAGATTCTCTAGACCCTTTGCATCTCTGAGCCATTCATGATTAGACATTCCTCCAGCATCAGCTCTTCTCTTGGGATTGGTTTCTAGCATGGGCAATAAGAAACTGGTCAACAACTGGCACTCGTCTGCTGCATACTTGAACTCCTCGAGAACCGCACACAAAGATCTGGGCCTCAGCTTTTGGATATTTCGAAGCTCCCCTCGACGATTGAAGAAACTGGACGACCATCTGCCCGTCAAAATCACCTGCGACGAAATCCTGCCTATTAGCTCGATTATCTGGGCGATATGATCGTCGTCTTTGTTATAATGGTCGCCGGCTTGAGGGTCAAACAGGTAGTCACCGGTCAAGAGCTCGAAAACCAGACAGGCGACGCTCCAAACGTCAGCACTGGCACCCCATTGAGCACCCAGAATAACTTCAGGCGACCTATATTGGCGGGTCTGAATGTCATTTGTGAAATGGCGGTTTGTCCAGCAGGCGTTGCCCAAGTCAGCGATTTTGACAGAAATAAGGCCTTCTTCCAACGCAGTTGTCAGTCCAGGAAGAACTGTTTGGTTCTGGGACGAGGATCTGGACGAAGCAGTGGAGTGTGTGGGGGAAGAAGCACCGACCTTACCGAGAGCCAGTTCAGCCAGCTGCTGAATGGTGATGTCTGCAGATCTGTCTAGGGCGGGCTCCTTTGAGTTGCTCGTAGAGTTAGCAACCGAGTTAGCGACAGAGCAGTCCACAGACGGAGACATTATCAAATCTGAAAAGAAGCCAGACCCAGAGCACCGTCTTAGAGGACTTGGTAGAGGCTGGGAGCCAGTGATGATGGACCGGCTCCTCCTCCGCCTATCGGTACCTTCTTTCCTCCTGTTCAGGTTGGCGTTCCGCTGGGCTCTCCTGCGCTTTTTCTCGTCCTCCTCCTGCTTTTCGACGATTCTCATGATTTCCTCGACGTCGCCGATTTCAATGAGGACGTTTTCGGGCTTGAGGTCAGTGTGAATGACGCCGCACTCCCGGTGAAGATAGTCGAGTCCAAGCAGCACCTGTTTGGTAATCTGCTTGACCAGGACCGGCGGGATTCCTTTGTAGTTGAATTGCTTGATGAGCCCCAGCAGGTTCTCGCCGAGCACCTCAAAGACCATACAAACATGAGTGCCATTAGGGCCCTCGTGGGTAAACGAGTCTAGTAGAGAAACGACGTGGGCACGGCCTGGATGGGCATTGCTTCCAGAGGACGCGCTCTGTAAAAGTTTAATTTCATCTAAAGCAGCTTCAGTATAGTGCGAAGCCGAACGAACGACCTTCAGCGCAACGTGTTTATTGGAGTTGTGGGAGTCCTTTGCGAGCCAGACAGTAGAGAAATGGCCCCAGCCCAGCTTCCGCACGACGATGTAGCGACTGTCCTTGAACCGTTCGCCAACCTGGATGGGATGGTATCCGCCGTTGCAGTAGTCTTTGAGAGACTCTTCGTCCTGGTGGGAGCATTCGTGCTCAGACTCGGACTCGGAGTCGTAGTCCTCGTCTTCGTCGTCGTCGTCGTCGTCGTCGTCGTTTTCATTGTTCCCGTCACGCTCAGAAACCGAAGTGACGACGTCCCGGGGGAGGCTCAGAGAGCTGCCCAGCGTCGGGGTCGGCGTGGATATAGAGGTAGTGCTGTTGCTGGTGAGGGTAGGGATGGAGCTGGAGCTGGTAGAAGAGAGGGTTTTGGCTAGCTCTTCGTACTTTGGAGGCAGATCCTCGTTGTTTGACGAGTTAGAAGAGATGGAGGAGCAGGCCGGGTCGAAGCAGGAGGACGTGGAGGAAGTCGAGGACGTGGAGGACGAATGGGCGTTGATGGGGACTGCTTTGTTCATGGCTGCGGCGAGGTGGTCGCTATGATGGGAGTTCTTTGGGCTCTTTAGGTTCTTTGGCGGATTCTTTGGCGGATTCTTTGGCAGATGGTGGTTATTTTGTTTGCTATGGTGAGGATGTTTGGTATATGGCCAGACAGGATTGTCAGACTTTTGGGCGTAGATGTAGTTGGCGGGTGGGAGTTTTGTGGAGGAGAGGTCGAGACGCAAAGATTCCTTCAGTTTAGTTCTGTCCAAGATTGAGTTTGCAGTGGACCTTGGATCGAGGTCAATATTGGGCGGAGCTGGGGATTCTGCTGGAGCAGAGGCCTCCCAGGCCTGAGAGGGCTTGATGTCGGAGGCTGTTTGGTTGTTGTTTGTGTTTGCCATGGTGAACAGCGTTTTTCATATGGTACGGTCTTGAAGCAGAGGGACTACGGGGAGAACATAAAAATGGTTAAGGGAGATGGTGAGAATTAAGAAGAAAGGAATTATCAAACTAAATAAATAGTGATAAAGGGTTCATGTCAAAAAATTTTGTGCCTGCCTAAACTTGTAGCAGCATCAAGAAGCATTAGGAGACGTCAAGTTTAGTAGACTTATATTTCTACAAAAGTACGTTAACTCACATAAACGTCGAGTTCAGATTTTAGTATTTTCTTTAGATTTATATTTCAAAGGTTTTATATTGAATTTGTGATTTGGATTTGTGATTTGTGATTTGTGATTTTGTGATTCCGAGTTATGATTTCTGATAGTACTATGAGAGTTATGATTTTTGATAGTACTATGAGAGTTATGATTCTATGAGAGTCATGATTCTATTATTCTTACCAAACTCTCATCTAGATTGTCTCAAGCTTACTGGCTACATCGTAAACTGTCAACCAAAAAGCCTCCAAACTGTCAACCCGATTTTAACGCATAACCATTTGCTCACTATTAATGCCCAACTGCTGCACCAACATATCAAGTAAATCTCAGTCCGACCAGCGTAAATCTCAATCGCAAAACTACCTCAAAACCCACCACCACCAAAAATCGCATTCCACTTCTTCCTCCTCCATCCTTACTCCATTATAATGACCGCTCTAGAACTCCTGGCCACCCAATTCACAAACTCCTACAAAGAAGCCAAATATGAAGCCGCCGGCAAACTAATCCCCAAGATCAAAATTGAATTGGCCAAAAACAACTTGATCATTCCATCAAAAGCCATCTCAGTGCCTGATCTCGTAGCTGCTCGTCATGTCCTCGAAACAGCAGTCTTCGTGTCAATTCATCTTCGCGACGAAGCAGAGTTCTCCAGGCTCATTGCCCAGCTTCGCTCCTTTTACAGAAAAGAGCTGCCCATCCCGCCGTCTCCAAACAAAAACAAAATCACAGCTCTCTACCTGTTGGTGCTGCTGTCGAAAAACGAAATCGCTGAATTCCACACTGAACTCGAGGGCTTGACTTCGCAATCCGACACTCTTGAAGTCGAATCCGACCAGTTCTTGAGGTATCCTGTTCTGCTAGAACGCTGGCTCATGGAAGGTGCCTACGACAAAGTCTGGAAGGCCATCACCCAATCTTCTCAAGTCCCTTCGCCTGAGTTCGCCGTCTTTGCTGAGACTCTCATCAGAACCGTTAGAGATGAAATCGCTTTGTCCGCTGAGCATGCCTACGTCTCCTTGCCCATTGCCAATGCCCGTCACGTCCTCTTCTTTGATAATGATCGCGATGTCATTGAATTTGCTAAGGAGCAAAACGGCTGGAATGTACAAAACGGCGTCATTCATTTCCCTTCAACTCAAGACAAGGACTTGGAGTCCATCGCTAATATCGATATCGACTCAGACGCTCCATTGTCTACTTCTGAAAAAATCATTGCCAATGGTCTCGAGTACGCTAAACAAATAGAAACCATCATTTAGCTGAATCATTCAGAAACCATCATTTAGAATCCTGGAATATGAATTTAATTCTAGAATATGAATTTAGCTGGAATATGAATTTAGCTGGAATATCAATTTAGCTGGAATATGAATTTAGCTGGAATACATTTAGCTTAAAACCTGGCTTACCAAACCATCTGGCTGGATCTGGCTGGAATACGAAACCATCTGGAATAAACCATCTGGAATACCATCTGGAATAACCCATCTGAAATAAACCCTCTGGAATAGCCCATCTGAAATAAACCATCCGGAATGAACCATCATTTAGCTATTAATATGCATTTTGATGAATTATTATTGTAACATCTATTCAATCGAGGTGACTGATGAAGCATTCTGCAAAGCTACCTTGATAGCGTGTGAGAGTCTGGTATCTTCAATCTTTTGTAAATTCGCAGCGACAAACGCCAGATTAATGATGTTTCCCTTGAATCCACCAGCTACTTCAGCATCTGTATTCCTTTTGGCTGCATGTAGCAAACTGTTTGATAGCTTTTCAAGAACATCGGCCAATCTAGACATTTGTTCGAGATCTTCAACTATCAGGTCTTGCAAAACATTGCGAGGAGTTGCTACTGCCTCAATCGTAGACAAAACACCTAAAATCTTACAAGCCTTCAGTGTGTAGACAACATCAATTTGACCACCGCGCTTTGTCAAAGTGTAAAGGTAGTCAATTGAGATCTTGCCCATCTCCGTCACAGATTCAAAAAGCTGGGGATGGTCCACCAGAGTTTGGACCTTGTCTACCCCGGAATCTAATGCAACTATAATATTATTTTTCACTGAAGGTTCATCTTCAATCCAATATAGTTTGGCCAGAACATCATGAACTAGTGTCTCAAAGATTTTTGCTGATTCTTCATTCAACGGCCGTTCAAGTGTCTGAAGAAGGCCGTTTGCAATTGATACACCTTGCGCTCTCAAAGCTGGAAATAGCTTCTGACCGATGAGCTTCTTAACCAGCTCGACACCTCCATACTTGTGCACTAGGGCAATATGAGCTGGATCTCTTCCAGAAATTAATGCTTTTATCAAATGAACTCCTTGAAGTGCAAATGAATCTTTTTCTTCCTCCACATAGTAATGGAGAGCCCTTTTGACAATAGAAGGATATGTGTTCACCAACTCAACAGCCTTCTCGCGCGAATTGGTCATATTCCCTAGCATCAAGAAAACAATACCTTTCACCAAGCCATGACCCTTTTGATTCCCTTCAACCTTGGTCCAAAGGTACTTTATCGCCGCTCCATCGAATTTGATGTTCTCAACAAAGCTGTCATATACTGACAAGTTTCCAATCAGTGCCAAAGAGTTCTTGGTCATTTCTACGTTATCCGACTTTCTAAAGTCATTAGCAAGCAAAAACAATGTCTTCATATACTCAACCAGTTTGATTTCATGGCCAATCAAAGACTCTTCATACTCTCCATTCTTTGACGAAATCAACTTGACTGCGACGCTGACTGCAATTTCAGCATCTTCCATTGTATCATCATTGGCCGCTCTGGTATTTGCCAGGTCCAAAAGCTCATCTATCAAATCAGTAGAATATTCAGCACTCTCATCATTGTCTTTGGCATCAAAGAGTCTATTAATGATCTCCAAGAACAGTGAAATATTGAAATCTTCGTTCTCATTGCCAACTCGAAGCGCGGCTTGCAAAGCGGTCGGCATTTCGTTTGTATTTTTCAACGCAATAGCTCCCAGATCTGTTTGAGTTAGTTATAAGATCAGTTGAATTAAGTTGAATTAAGACAGTTGAATTAAAATCAGTTCAAGATCAGTTAAGTTGACATACCATAGTCATTAATGAGATTGTATAAAGTAACCACCAAAATGTTCAAATAGTCAATTCCAGCTTGGGGAGTGATACTTCGCACACATTTGTTCAAGAATCTCCTATTCTTGTCGACAATAGATCGATTCTCATCTAGTCGGATGTCAGTATATGAGCTTAAATGGTTGCGATTCACTTACCATTGTCAGCAACAAAGTTGGCAATAACCTTTAGAGCTTCTGTACGAAGCTCCAGATTGTCGATTTCAACAAAATACTTCATGGCTGATTCCGCAATTCTCTGTGAACCATTTGCACTCCTTTTCTCAGCTAAAAAAAAATGTCAACTCAAGTCCTAATGAACTGCCGCTCTCTTACCTTCTCTAAACTCAACTGAACTAAGCTTCAACTTTTCAGTTTTTTGCTGAATCGTAGCAGCTTTGCTCAATTCTGTAGCGAGTGTAGTCAAATCAGCCATGTCTAAAGTCTAGTTCGTTAAGATGAAGAAGAAAAAAAAAGGATTAAAAATATTTGGCAATGATTCTTGACGGGACTAATCTTTGAGTTTCACTTTGTCCCACTATATTTTCCAATTTGTACCTGCCTACAAACTTAAGGCTTCTAGCCATCAAGTTAGGACGACGTGAACCAAACGCCCTTTATTCAAAGAAACAGCAACTGGATTATGCCTTGAGAACTGGTTTTGTTCTATGAGAGTTTAGTTACTGATACCAAAGAACAATACACAAAGAACCAGGCTGCTATAGTGATTGTATCTTGTTCTAGCAACTAGCGACTTATAGCAGCAACTTCTTCCAACATCAGTTACTCTGAACAGATATAAAAGGCCTTTCTTCTGAAATCACAAACTCCAGAATATGCAGCCAATGCCAAAAACTCTCATTGAAACCTTCAAAACAACTCTTTCTAGACCTTTTTTTGTCTCAAACAGTTTCTCCCACTGCTCCTCTCCCTTCTACGGCTTCTCACAGACAACTGCCATCTCGCTTAAATGCGTAGTTGGCCCATATTAATGGCAATTGCCGTTAAAATTAAAAGTCACGTGACTATGATTTTGTGAACAGGGACGGCATGGTAAATAAATTGGTCGTCTTGGAAAATCTGAATCCATTTCAAACGCTTCATCTACCAACATTAATCTCCAGTACAGGTCGACATTGCAATATTACGAGACGCAATCTTTTCTTAGCAACCAGTGCTAGATACCAGTCATAGAATGGTGTCTGAGAAAGTAAACGAGGTTCCAGCATTGATCATCTCTGGACGAGACTCACAGGAGATGGCTCCTGTATCTGTGGTCAATGCCTCAGAGCTAGAGGACAAGCCAGAATCACAGTTCAATCCAGAATCACAGTCCAATTCAGAATCACAGCACAAGCCAGAATCACAGCACAAGCCAGAATCGCTGGTCTTGAAAGACGAGCCTAAGCCAGACTCACCGGTCTTGAATGAGCGTCCTCTGTTGCTGATAGCAGTACTCTTCAAGGAAGCAGCCTTGGACAGTCCTACATTTCGAGCCACCGTCAATCACCTAAGTCGGCAGTTTGAAAATCTCGAGAACTGGTTGGAATCGTTCGTAGCTTCTTTAGAAAAGCTATTCCATGAAATGGAAGGTAATTAGCTCTGCCAATGTCCTTAATGTTCTGTTTACTAACTTTCTACATAGTTCTCCAAGAGCTTGCTAATGATACTATTTCCAAGTTTATGCCTGAGTTTGTAACTCAAGGGCTTGTTGACCATGATTACACCATTCTGGCTATGAGAAGATATGCTGAAGCTTCACGACACTTCTGGACGGATATAATTAAAACTGGTAAGCACAATCAGGCCTCAGTAATTGAGCCTTTGAGACATTTTGTCGCAGTCGAACTCAATAAATTCAAAGAAGCAAAGGCTGTTTTCGACTATACGCAAAATAGATACGATCAACAGCTAGCAAAATACCTGGGCTATTCGAAAAACAAAGAGCCTTCTGTGTTACGAGACGATGCGTTCCAACTAGCAGAGGCCAGGAAGGCCTATATAAGAGCCTCCTTCGAGTTGGGCACTGTTATGCCAGGCGTGCAAGCAAATCTAGACGTCTGTCTCGTCAAAACCTTCTCGTCCCCCTGGGTGCTCAGGCCAAACAAATTTGTTTCTTCTGATCTCACAATGCAAAGGATATCAATTGAAATGCTGAGACTCAAATCTTGGGCAAAAGTCATGAGTAAAAGCTTCCAACCTCTCAACCAAGAAATGGTAACTGCAGCCAAAAACATGCAGAATGCCGCAATCCTCAGGTTCCAGCCCTCTAATGATCTGAATACATACACTCCACAGAACTCGTCATTTTCGCATTTCATTCCTCTACCGGTGGACAAAACAGATGGGCTAAAAGAAAAGCATGGTTGGTTGTTCATGAAGACTTCTAATGGCAAAGGAGCTCGACAAACCTGGGTGCGAAGATGGGTTTTCATAAAGGATGGACTATTTGGAATGCTAAATCTAAGTCAAGACAAGACGTTTGTTCAAGAAAGCGATAAAATCGGTGTTTTACTCTGCCATATCACGTCTATATCCAGCGAGGATAGAAGATTCTGTATGGAAATCAAAACTCAAGACTTCTCGGTCGTCCTTCAGGCTGAAAATTTAATGGAACTATCTTCGTGGTTACAAGTCTTTGAAAATTCCAAGAGATCTGCCATTGAAAGTGACAAAAAGTCCGACATATCTTACGCTTTCAAGCGAATTCCACCTATTGTTGCTGAGTTTTCCAATGCTGATGAATCAACTCCACTGTCTTCTGATGTGACTAGCAGTTCTACTTCAACAATGACTTCGAGTTCAACTATCCTTGGAAACACCATTAGTCTGAAAGAAAACGTTGAAGCGTTAAACACTCAAACTATCATGAGTGCCGGAAATCCTATTGTCAACTCTGATGCCACTGACGCAGCTCGGTCCTTTGGTGTTGCTTTAACTCCATCTCCATTGATAAATATTACCATGCCTACCTCCATGTCTCAAGAGGCCATCTTGTCACACAATTTTATCTCTTCATCAACAGTTCCAACTGCTATCACTGCTAACTACTGGGGAAGTGTCAACTGGTCTCTTTATCAAAAGAATACTCTTTTGCAAAAGACTATAAATGGTGTCGATATTCACAAACCCGTTGGTGCATCTTCTGTGGTTCAGAAAAATATTGGAAACTATCCTTCATATTATCCTCTCGAGCTTCGACCTCAAGATGCTCAGCTAAGAGCAATATTCCATTCTAATGTTGGAGACAGTTTAAGCGATAAGGTGGTTTTGGTATTTAGATGCATTTACAAGCCCAATGCAAATCAACAGATTCCAGCAAGAATCTATGCCACCAGCACTCATTACTACATGTATTCACACTTCTTTGGCATGTCTTCAACGGCTGTTGCAAGCTTAGTTGACTGTGTTAGTGTCGAAACAAAGACAAACGTCAATCATGATATTATGTATTTCATTGACATGAGCGGGACTACATGCTGCACCTTATTCTTGGATTCTGGTAGAATATTACAAAAGCGATTACAATTTCTCATCGACAACGCAAAGTCTCCAAACCCTCTTCCTTTGCAACAAATTATTAAACGGCTTAAAGGTTTTGTTCAGGATATCAAAAAATACGAAGAGGACTTTGAAGATTGTGACAATTTGGATATGGATCCACAATCGCTGGCGATGATAGGATTAGATGATATGAATTCACTGGAAAGAAAATATTTCCAGAGTTATCTTGGTAGAGTATCTGGCTCTAAAGTGAATAAACCACCATCGGCTTCTAGCAATGTTTCAAACAAAAGGAACGGAAATGTCATTGCAGTTGACAATGGAGTACCCGACATGTCGAAATTGATGTCTCATCTTTCGCTGGACAAGGAGTTTGATATTCCTGCAAAAGCTCTGTTCCATATAATGTTTGGAGAGAATTCACCAGTTTTTACGTACCCTGTTTGCGGATTCATTAGAAGAGAGTCAATTGAACTTCAGCCTTGGAAATTAATTGAATCTACTAGAATGGAGCGTCAAATAATGTTCAAGGCTGTAGACCCTGAAACAAAACTGGAGGTCGATAAAGATAGTGCAATGTTTGTCCAGCGCCTGGAGAAAATGTCGGATAATTGTTGCTATATTGTTTATGAAAGGAGAGCTATTTGGAAACTACCGCAGGGTGGAAGTTTTTATACTACATTTAGATATGTTATCTCCAAGGTCACTAGAGGCAGCTCTCACCTAAGTATTTGGAGTAGTGTGGAATGGCTGAAGCCATCGCTATTTAAAAATGTTGCTGAGAGTGTAATCCAGAAGACCTTAAATCAAGAATCTGAGATAATTGCAGACAAGATACTGGAGTGTCGAAAGCAACTTGGTTCGAAAGGCGGTACCACAACAGCAATCAGAATGTTTGGTAAATTGGGCACATCTTTCAATCAAGAACAAATTCCTTCACTTGAAGGTACACTAGATCCTTCGACTCTTGAGTTTGTGCCCGATGATAATAATACTTTTGTGGTTTCTTCTGGATTCCTACAGCGAAATGTTATTGAAGCTATAATGAGTTTGGGAGTAAGTATTCTTGGAAGTTTGTGTCTCTCAATGACCAAGATAACTGTGTTTATTTGGAAAGGTCTTCTCTCAAACCGAGTGATACTGCTTGCTTTGGCTATTTCATGTTTGTTCAACACTTTCTTGATAGGAAGGTCTACACAAAGCTACTGGATGCAGAAACGAACTGAGGATTATGCCAGTGACTTGGGATTGTTACCGGGAGCTGCATCCATTATGAGAAGATCTATTCTATTGAAAGATGTTGAAAATCTTATACTGAATGGCACGCATTTTTCTGTTGAAAGGGCTTTAGATGAACAACTGGGTAAAGGTAATTCTTCATCACTTTGTTATGACAAGTTTCAAACACTGGCGTTGCTGCCCAAGGATGAATTGACTTCATATGAATTCTATGACCCAGAACGAATGACCTTGGAGACGGAGAATCTCAATAGTTCTAGTGATAATTCCATTAAAAACTTTTTTGGGTTCAAGAGTATCATTCCGACTGATCATTGGAGTTTAAACAAGCAACCACTTTTTGCGATTCGAAACAGAATTTATAACATGAGAAGCAGGCTAGGAATACAAAGAAACTCTTTGATGGTAGAATTGCGAACTGTCAATCAAATTGAGACTGATTTATTGATGGCAGAGTGGCATTCATGGGTCCAAGATGAAGTTAGTATTTGTACTCGTGTTGTTCAAGACTTTGCACTTCTTCATAACGAATTCCGATATCATGGAATTGAAGATCGTGCGTATGAAGTAATATCTGGGGAGTCTGAAGATTTAGAACCTGAAGAGGATTGGTTGAGAAGGGTTTCTATGCACCAAGGCAAGAATCAGCTTTATAAATCAGATGCCGAGAGGCTTCAATTTCTAAAGATGATGAGAAAGTCTTCACTAGAAATGAGACAGTTCGTATCAAAATATTGTGTGAGTTGTTTCAAGGAGATGGATTCCGTTCGAATAGATCGTGACAAATTGAATCTATCATAGTTTTTCTTCAGTGTTTTATATAGTTGCTTTTATTTATCTAGGTTGTAAAGATATATGTTAATATTTATTTCATCAGTACGGAGGTTATTCATTTATTTCACCAGTACGGAGGTTAATCTGTACGGGGGTTATTTATTCGTGACTTTACAAAGTCACCTTTTGAGTAACTGTAGATTTTGGAAGATGATTACAAATAAAGACATAAGCAATTATGCAATCACAAGTGACTTTGTGTAGTTACCCGGATTGGAGATAGAGATCTGTTTGAGATTAGGCCGGTACCTGGGCAAGGAAGAAACTGCAGACGTTGGCCCAATTGGGCAGATTTGGTTCCAAATTTGTCACAAAAGCTGACACATTTCGGAGCTGAATCCAGTTTAGCGGATTACATAAAACCCAAAGCGTTTTGTGCACAATATCACTATATAAATAGGGGTGGTGGAACTGTAGATCTAGGTAGGGTAACAAGCGAGACAAACCTTATTAGAGCACAATTTTAGCCGGAACGAGCCGGCTTTCTTGTCTACAAACATAGGCAAGCCACCTGGTTTTTCACTGGCTTCAACGTGGACAAGCGAGTACAAAGCCCAGAGTTATTAATAGAGCTTAAGCGGGCGTTTTTTGTAGCAATTGCTGGAACTTCAAGCGATCGATAGTACTACCACCAAATATATCGTATCGATATCCAGGGTATCTCATAGTAGAAGGTTTAACCAAACAGAATATACATGTATTTCTGGTTGTCATGACAACTTGGATATTAGGCCACTGTATAACGATACTTAGTAATATAACTCAATATGGAAGTTATCCTTAAACACATTGAGACAGTTGTGCCAATTCGGGAATCTTCTCAGAAAAAGAAACTGGCTTTTTTTTTCAGAAATCTCTTCTCTCTTCCCACCTTTTTTTACCTCCCTTTCTTCTTTTCTACCATTTTTCTTCTTCATCACACCCTCTCACCACCTCCACGCCACTCATCTATATCAACTCGTTCTCCTTCTTCCATCTACCTGGTCAACGAGCGAACCGTTTCTCGTGGACTATCCAATTCGACTCGCCTGCTAGACTGCAATTAGAACAGTTCTGCTCAATTTAACTCTGGCTGAAATCACCAACTGAATTTTCAAAGCCATCGGGTCGCGTTCCAAGTTCTACGTCCTTTAAGTCCTTCTGGTCTGCTCTTATTCAGGTGTTTGAAGCGCTCAGCTCGATTTCAATTGTTCACCGAGAAGCTCTTTCGGTATTTCTCACCTTACGGTTCACTGGGTCTATCTTCAAAGGTTTTTAAAGCTACTTGAAAGGTTTGAGCTACTCCAAAGGTTGACTTCAAAGGTTGACTTCAAAGGTTTACTCCAAAGTTTTCTTGCCACGTCCCGTCTCTTACTCTTCATTCGGCATATCTGTAGATTCTCGATTTGAAAACGCGATTTTTTTCCCATTGCACGCGTTTTAATCTCTGATTCTCCCAGAACTCTTTCATCTGAGCCCTTCATTTTATCATGATAAAATCTCAACAATACTCATCATTTCTTCAAAGACCCGCATCACCCTCTATCGCCCATAATTTATTCGTTTCTACGTCCACCATTCATGAAAACTCAACAATGACTGAAAACAAGTTACAACAGCCATCCGCTTTTGAAGCAACGCAATTTGGAAATGTCTTTTCTCCTATCAAAGGCACTACCGTCTCTTCCAACAATGAAAGCCCAATGGCTTCTTCTCCTCCTAATTCTCCACCTACTAGCTTCAACAACGGCGTCAACAAACAGTCTTCGCACTCGACTTCAAATCTGTCGAGTCTCGGTCAGACCGCCAACGCTAATCATGGCTCCATTGCTCATTCAGCATCTGCTTCTTCGTTTTTCCCTTCAGGATCGTTTCCCTTTTCGTCCCAGTACTCTCAAAATTTGAACAGTCTCGCCAACGGAGCCCACAATCTCAACGGCAGCAGCATTACTTCCAACCACTCCTCGTTGAACTCCCTCCATGTATCAGGCAATCCCTCTCACCAGGCTTCTGTAAATGGACTGCCCTCGGCTCCTCCTTCTGCCACTTCAAATTTTTTCCCGAACTCTATTTCCTCGTTCGTGGAAGATTCATCTACTCATCAAGCATCAACAAACTCATTATTCGCTTTACGCGTTTCTAATTTACCGAGAGACATTCAGAGTCGCGAGTTCAATGTTCTTTTCACATTTGCTCCGGACTTTGTTTTTGCAGAACTGCATAAATCTTCCAGCACGGCCGAAGATGGGCTTCCTACTTCAATCGTTGGTATTTCTTATTTCAAAACTCTTCAAGCTGCATCCAGTGTTTTGTCTGTTTTAACTATGAATCCTTTGATTTTCGCGCCAAAAGATCTTTTAAATCGGCCTAATGCTTCGACTTCGCCATACATGATCAAGTGCGACATTCGAAACAACTCCAGATCTAATGATCCTTTGAGACTTTCAGGATTTCACAATAAGAGTTCTTCGGTTGCACATGTCTCTCAGCAGTCAAATAGCTCTACGGGTCCACTAGGAATGCTTCCTCAGCAAGGCCAGCAGCTTCCTGGTCCATTTAAAAATGTTCCTTCTAGATTCATGTTCCCTTCAGGTGGTAACACGTCCAATACTGTTCAGAGCGACCATCCTGTTCAGGGTTTTAGTGAAATGTACGGCGATTCGGGAGTTCTCTCTCCAACAGGCGCTATGTTTTCACCAACCTCTCCCCGAGCTTTGTTCCCTAGTGAAGTAGACTATTTGGGAAGTAGAATGAGTGGAAAGTCACTTTTGTTGGAGTCCCAAGGGAAGGAAGATGAGGAGTACAATAACTTGGTCAAAGCTCCTATGGGATGGTTCTCTAGAAACAGTACGTATGGAGCACCCTCGAGCCCAGTAAACACTCACCCCGGCCCAGTTGGATTTGGATCGAGCACATTGCCAGCAGCTGGTGCTACTTCGTTACAAGGCCAGCAGAATCCTATTCAGCCAATTCAACAGCAGCAGCAGCAACAGCAACAACAACAACAACAACAACAACAACAACAACAACAACAACAACAACAACAACAACAACAGCAGCAGCAGCAGCAGCAGCAACAACAGCAGCAACAACAGCAGCAACCACAACAACACCAACAACAGCAGCAGCCATCTCCTTCACAACAACAAAGTTCACAAACCGCGGTACAAACCAGTCCAACTTCGCAGCAGACTTCAGGTTCCACCAATTCTCAAAAGCAGGATACCAGAGCTCATTCATCTACTTCAGCATCGGCTCAAAACTCTTTTAAACATGGATCTTCGCGGCCTGGTAGCAGTTCAGTTTCGGCTGCTCAAGCAGCACAGACCGCTGGAGCAGCTGCTAACGCTTGGACTGATAAGAGAAGGGGATCTGCTATTAGGGGATTTCAGAGCTTATCCATTGGTAATGGTAGCAATGGCACTGTTGATAACTCTGGTAGTAAGTCTACATCATCAGCAGCCGTGCCATTTTCACCGAACGGGACCCCTATTGGAGCAGGTAATTTGAATATCATTCCTGGTACAAACAGAGTATTACCACCAGCAAATCCTGCTGATCAAAATCCTCCTTGTAATACATTGTATGTTGGAAACTTACCTCCAGATACGATAGAAGAAGAGTTGAAGGAGCTATTTTCAGCTCGTCAAGGTTATAAGAGACTTTGTTTCCGGACTAAAGCAAATGGGCCAATGTGTTTTGTTGAGTTTGATGATGTATCTTATGCTCGACAGGCTCTTGAAAACTTGTATGGAGTTACACTATCTAACAGCGTCAAGGGAGGAATCAGGTTGTCATATTCCAAGAACCCACTTGGAGTTCGATCTCAGCCGAATAACTCGGGTAGTAATGGGGGCACTAATGGAGTTTCTAATTCGACTGGTACTTCAAGACATTCCTCGACGAGTGCTAATTCGTCAGCTACAGCATCAGTCACCGCATCCACTACTGGGATGGTTGGTTTGTCTACCACGAACAATAATGGAGGTACTGGTAGTTCCAGAACCCCTAGCTTTGGAAATGGAAGCGAAACTTTGAGTAAATAAATTTGATTTTTTTTTCTATTTTTTCTTCGTAATTAAATTGTATATATAAGATTTCAACTAGAAATTATATCCAAATGATTTCAATATAGTTGAAAGTAATAGAAAACTATACAGACAGAATTAATGAATTCGTGATAATGTTCCATCGACGTTAATTTTGACAGCTCCAGCTTTCACCAGCTAAAGTTAAGTTAGTAAATAGGATGAAAATAAAGAAAAGAATACTCACAGATGTTTTCAAATCGTCAATCAAGTCATCAGCGTTTTCAATTCCAACACATAATCTGATTAAATCTTCGGGGAACTCTCTAGCCTTTCTAGTTTCTGCATCTATTGAAGCATGAGACATAACACAAGGCATGGAAATCAACGAATTGACACAGCCAAAAGATACAGAAATACCCCAGATTCTTGTGCCCTCTACAATCTTTTCAGAAAGCTCTATAGAGCCAGTTTCAAACGATAAAACAGCTCCAGCACCTCGGGACTGTCTCCAGTGTAAATCATACTGAGGGTGAGAGCGTAATCCAGGATACCGCACCTTGAAGCCAGAAGACTCGAGGAAATCAGCTATTCTTTGGGCATTTGACTGTTGCTTCTCCATACGAATACTCAAAGTCTTGAGGCCACGCTCGAGAAGCCAGCACTCAAAAGGAGCAAGACCGCATCCACTGGCATTGATGACAAAAAATAGGCGATCACCAACTTTATCGTTTCGAACAGAAATGGCTCCGGCCATGAGGTCATGATGGCCCGAGAGATATTTGGTGCCTGATTCATAGACGATGTCGGCGCCTAGTTCTAGAGGAGACATGAGTAGAGGAGAGAGCATAGTGTTGTCGACGACGACCAGAGCTGACGGATTAGCTAGATGAACAGCAGAGCTAAGCTGTTGGATATCAGCGATCTTAATTAGCGGGTTTGTGGGGGATTCCAGTAGGACCATGGCAGTTTTATCAGAGAGGACGGATTTGACAGCCTCGACATTAGTGGTATCGACATGGTGAGCAATGATTCCACCGTTGGTAGCAAGATATTTGACCAGTCTGTTAGTTCCCCCGTACAAGTCGTCGCCGGCAATGACTTCGTCGCCAGGTTTGAGTAATCTGGTGATGACGTCCAGAGCAGTCATACCAGAGGAAACCACCAAAGATCTTATTGCTCCGGGGACGATTCTGGTCAAGTGTCGTTCGAGATGGGATCTGGTTGGGTTGCCACTTCTTGTGTAGTCGTATTCGCCCATATTTGAGAGCGAGTCTTGTTTGAAGGTGGCGGTTTGATACAAAGGCATGCTTGAGGATTTGAACTGGTCGTCGTGTTCTGTGAAGACCAATTCAGTTTCTATCGAGTACTGTTTTCTCGAGCGAGGAGACGAAGGAGTAGGCGATGGGAGATCGTCACCTTGTCTTGCTGGAGCGTTGGCGAATTGGGGGTTTCCAGCGCCTACATCAAGGCTCAGTTGCTGGACGGAAGAAGATAGAGAGTCAGACATTGTTGAAGCGAAAGGGAGGTGGAGAATGAGAGAAAGATTCAAAGAAATTTCAGTTTTATATTTTCCATGACTCAACTCGCCCACAATATTCCCCAGCCAATTTTTGTGTTTTTTAACAAGGGCCCAAATTGCTATGAATCACGTGAATTATAAGCTAACACGGGATACAATCACGTGTAAAAGCGAATATTCAAGCAAGATCATGTGACTATAAGTTGGGACTTAATTAATGAATGAAATGAATAAAATGAATTAAATAAAATGAATTAAATAAAATGGATGGAATAAATAAAAATGATAATAAAAATGATTATAAAATAAATAAAATCAAAATAATTCAGAATAAATCAGAATAAATCAAAATAAATCAAAATAAATAAAATAATTCAAAATAATTCAGAATAATTCAAAATAATTCAAAATAAATAAATAAAAATAAGACCAGACAAAATATGAATTGTTTCATTGGAGATCAAGATTACCTTAAACGGCGGCTTTTCAGCGGGCTTTCACGTAGGGAGCAAAGGCCTAAATAGAAGAGTGCGTTGGTGGTTGCTTTAATGTTTCAAGAGACAATGAATGGAGGTGGATAAGGCACAATGAGATGGAGATGAGTTGGAGGTCTAGAAGCTGAGGATGAAGTTGTGGGCTGGATTGCTTCGATTTGCAGTTTCAGCAAAGTAGAACAATCGAAGTTAACGGTGAACAAAGATGAGACGAAGCTGGAGAATGGTGTCTGATTTTGAACATTGAATATGAAGATTATTAGCAACCATCATCAATAGCCATCAATCAATTCAACACATCCAACCAACTCCAACTTCAATTCCAATTCCAATTTCAACTCCAATTTCAATTTCAACTCCAACTCCAACTCCAACTCCAACTCCAACTCCAACTAACTCCAACTCCAATTAACTCCATCCCATCTAACTAACTCCATCCAACTCAACCCAACCACCCACCCCAAACTCAGTAAATACCCACATCTGCCATCATATGTTCCCACCTGATATCACCACCTACTTCATCACCTATTTCCAATCATTTTCTTGATTCTTGACTTAAAAATGATTCGTGGTCTCCTACTATATTTGTTAATCTGCATACTATACAATAGTCCATATAAGTGAAAACTGTCTCTCCATATGGGTGACAAGATCCAATTGTAGCATCAACAGAATCCAATTGGGATTTCATTGATTCGAAACTGGAATGGTCGGAGTTATAAATACAAAGAGTGCTAATTAGCAGTTGGATTAAAGTGTGCTACTGTTAAAAATTCCATGGTTTTCATTTAATTCTCGTAGCGTTGTTTCATCCTATTCTCGCATCCCCACCATATTGATTTTGATTGATCTATATTGATTCGTATATTGATTGGTTTGAGAATTGGTACTCAAAGGCATAGTCTAGATGTTTTTGTTTAAGATTTCAGATCAAGTTTTAGATTTTAGATCTAGATCTATCCCTGTATCAGCCTTTCATTATTGAGATTTCTGGAATGAATAATTCATGAATAATATAACTTTCATCCCCTATTTGTTCAGAGCTTATTCTAATAGATACATGGAGATGAATAAAATATATAATAAAAATATTGAATAATTGAAAATAAAATAAAATAAAAAATAAATAATTATAAATATAAAATAATTGAAAATGAATATAAAATAAATAAAAATGAATATAAAATAAAAAATAAATAAAAATAAAAAATTAAATAAAAATAAAAAATAAATAAATATGAATATAAAATAATTGAAAATATTAAATAAATAAATAAAAATGAATAAAAAATAATAAATGAAAATATAAAATATAATGGTAATAAATAATTAAATAAATAAATAAATATAATAAAAATTATCAAATATAATTAAAGATAAAAATTAAAGATAAAAAATAAGATAAAAATTAAAGATAAATTAAATAAAAATTAAAGTAACGATAAAATAAAAAAAATAAATATAATGGTAACGATAAAATAAATAGAAATAAAATAATATTAAGTCGCTAGTATAACGGCTCTGAAAAAAAAAAATCTATGAAAAATCAAGAAATAATAACAGAATGAAGTCTTGTGTATGTGTGTGTGAAATAAACGGGTATAATACTCATCATTGGAAACTATCTTGATTTCGTCGTTAAGCAAAATGGTTTCCACTTTTGTGTCTCTTGGGTGCCTTTTTACGACCATCCTAAAGAATTTTCACTCATAACAGGCTCAGAAATTTGTCCTCTGGCACTGCTTCGAGCACTATTCATAGTATTCATCGTGACGGGCGAAAACGGTCCTTGTCCAAAATTATAGGGTGTTGAAGAAACTGTCTGAATACTGTCAGGCGAACTGTATCTAGCAGACCCACCACCAGTTGCAAGCTCTGGTGATGCACTATTGCTATTCAATTCTAATCTCTTCTTCTTTCTGTAATGTTTGGTCAACATGAAAATGGCACCACAGTAAGCTGCTGCTCCTGCAATAGCTCCAACTGCAATACCAACAGTCTTGGAATTAACAGTAGAGTTTCCAGAAACTGGTTGATCCAGTGAACCTGAATCTGGTAATCCCGACTTTCCGGCTGAATCGCCTTGATCACCATTATTATTGTTATTGTCCCCGGTACCAGCACCATTGGCTCCTGCTCCTGATCCAGAAGCAGAATTTCCATTAGTTGGCTCAGCAATTAAAGGAATATTAGGATCAATCAACGAAACCAAAGTCTTAACACTGTCATTTGGATTCTCGTAAATTCGGGAAGTAGGTGTCTTAATCAACGCATCCAAGATAGGTACCTGAATAGTTGGAATATATGCTAATGCAACTGACGCAACATACCCAACCTGCTGTGACTCGTATGGTTCAATACTTCTCATTGATACATTGTTGGTGTCCAAATCAAGACCATAACCAATTCCCTGAGGCAAATATTGGAATATTTGGGCAGCTGAAAGTGGGTGTGCAACAATGAAGGGATAGTTCAATGCCTTTTGGAATCCAATTTGAATCAGAGTAGTATCAGCCGGCTGGTCAGGAGTACCACCAGACGGTGAAATTACTCGAGGCAGCGAAGACGGTAATGTGACAAGAGTGCTGGAGCTAGCTGTACCAGTAGCAGTTTCCTCTGCGGCAGTCTCTGTAGTAGCTGGTTGTGTAATGATTGCATCAGGTAACCAGTTGGAACTGCTTGAAGTAGTTCCCACAATTTGAGTGACAGTTGGCTCTTCAGTAACAGGCACAGTAGAGGAAGGTGAAATAAGGGGCATGTCACCTGATGCCGATGGAGAAGGAATGCTGGTGACAAACGAACTGGAAGGAATAGAGAAAATCGTCGAGTAAGTAGGGATTCCAGCATCGGTAGTAACAAATCCAGAAGAGAAGGAGTTGGATAGTGTAATGTGAGAAGATGATGGAGTGCTGCTGGCAGAAGCACCAGCATCAGAAGCCGAAGCTGAGCTCACAAAACTGGAGACACCAGAAATACCTGATGATTGGGAAGCAGACACAGATCTAGAAGGAGAACCAGATTGGCTCACTACTCCTGAAGAGGCAGCAGAAGTGGAGGAAGCTCCAGAGGGTCCAGATGTGTATGAGACTGAAGAGGCAGCAGAAGATCCAGATGCTACCGAGGAGGTAGCAGAAAGTCTAGATGATGCTGAAGAGGCAACAAAGGATCCAGATGTGACTGAAGAGGCAACAGAGGATCCAGATGCTACTGACGAGGCAGCAGAGGATCCAGATGCTACTGAAGAGGCAACAGAAGATCCAGATGCAACTGAAGATGTAGCCGAAAGTCTAGATGATACTGAAGAGGCAGCAGAGGATCCAGATGCTACTGAAGAGGCAGCAGAAGTAAAGGAGGCTCCAGATGTGAATGAGACTGAAGAAGCAGCAGAAGTGGAGGAAGCTCCAGAGGGTCCAGATGCTACCGAAGAAGCAGCAGAGGATCCAGATGCTACTGAGGAGGCAACAGAGGATCCGGATGCTACTGAGGAGGCAACAGAGGATCCGGATGCTACTGAGGAGGCAACAGAGGATCCGGATGCTACTGAGGAGGCAACAGAGGATCCGGATGCTACTGAGGAGGCAACAGAGGATCCGGATGCTACTGAGGAGGCAACAGAGGATCCGGATGCTACTGAAGAGGCAGCAGAGCGTTCAGACGTGTATGAGACTGAAGAGGCATTAGGAATTGAAGAGGTAGGAGCTAAAGAAGCTTCAGAAGTATATGAAACTGAAGAAGCATCAGGAATCGAAGTAACTGCAGAACCAGAAGCAGAAGCGGTATTACTGATTGAATTCAAACTAGAAACAGGGGTAGGAGAAGAATAAGAGGCGAATGAATCAGAAATTTGGGTTGAAGCCGAAGCGAAAGATTGGGTACCAGAAGCTGACGACGAATCGAAAGATTGGGAACCAGGAGTTGAAGACTCAACTGGAGGACTGGATACTAAATAAGAGCTGGCAGGAGCTGAAGACTCAACTGGAGGACTGGATACTGGATAAGAGCTAACAGGAATTGAAGACTCAACTGCAGGACTAGATACTGGATAAGAACTGACAGGAGCTGAAGACTCAACTGGAAAGCTAGTAGAGAAGAAGACCGAAGGACTAGAAACAGGAATCGACTCGGAGGGATAACTAGAGATCGAGGGTTCTGGAATAGTACTAATAGGAGTGGCGAATTCAGTATAGCTCTCAGATTCAGTAGGAGCACTAGGTGCTACAGAACTAGAGATAAGGGGGAAAGATTCAACGGGAGCGCTTGAGGGGAGCAGACTACTGGGAGTGAACGACTCAGTAGCAATTGGTACAGAGCTGGTGAGAGGTACATATGAATCAGTTGCATCGCTAGAAGGTAGCACGTAGCTGGGAGTGACAGATTCAGTCGTGGGAAGTGCAGCACTGGATTCGAACGATGCAGAAGGAGCACTTGAGTAGGTGTATTCAGCAGTAGGGCTAACGACAGAAGAATCACTTGAGTAAGTGTATTCAGCAGTAGGGCTAACGACAGAAGGAGCACTTGAGAAGCTGTATTCAGAAGCCGAGCTTGAAACGGTGATTTCCGAGATTGAAACGGTGACTTCAGAGGCAGAGCTTGAAACGGGGTAATCAGAAGCACTTGAAACGGTGATTTCAGAAACAGATCTTGAAACAGTGGCTTCAGAGGCAGAGCTTGAAACAGTGGCTTCAGAGGCAGAGCTTGAAACAGCGACTTCAGAGGGTTCAGAGCTCGAAGGAATCACAGAGCTGGCGGTAGTACTGGTAATAGGTGCAAACGTTTCAGTCGGACTGCTATATGAATCAGACTCAATAGAAGTGGGAATAGGAACTAAAGACTCAATAGTAGTTGGAATAGGAACTAAAGACTCAATAGAAGTGGGAATAGGAACTAAGGACTCAATTGTAGAGTATGAAGTAGCTTCAGGGTCATTAGAAATGACCGAGTCTGATTCAGTAAAGGTTGAGATAGCAACAGAAGAGGACCCTGAAGCAGTGGGAGTAGCTGATTCCAAAGTGGAATCACCCTGAGATTCTGTAAAGATATAAGGTTAGAAAAAAGAAAAACGAAAAAAAAAAAAAAAAAAAAAAAAAAAAAAAAAAAAAAAAAAAAAGAAACAAAGGACATACGAGCTGTAGTAGAAATACTGGAGAACAGACTTGGGAAAGCCGAATTGATTTCAGAAAAAATGTCAGAATTGGATGAAGAAAGACTTCTGGTGTTGACAATGGGGGAAGTTGGGGTGGGCTCGACAGAAGTGATTGAAGGCGTGGGATCCGAAGGCAAAACACTCGAATAGAGGTCATTGGTGTTGATGGTGGTGAGAATAGAATAAAGATCAGACGAAGTCGGAAGCTGGTCTGAGGTGGAGATTGTGTTTTCAGAAGTCGAGGAGACCGTAGCAGGAGTCGAAATGTTTACATTAATGAGCTGTCGCTTGACGAACGGCTGCTTGAAGTGTTTGGGACGGTCGTAAAAGTCGAGTTTTTCACTGTGCGAGTGCTGGAACCGATTTGCAAAAGGAATGCTGAACGCAGCAGCAAAGGAGACGAGCAAAAACAAGACGGCCACCGCGTTTGCGAATCTTAGATTGACGGCAAACATGGGTTAAATTAAAGAAGCAGACACGAGAAATAAACAGAAGAAACGAATGGAAGGAAAAGTGTCTTGAGAGAATGGAGTCTAGACAGAGAATATATATAAGAAGCAGTTAGTAAACGTGGAGATCAAGAAAAGGTCTTTGTTTATTTCATGATGGAGTGCGAATGAAAGGAAGAGGTTTGTGGAAAGAACAGTGGACAATAGGATGGAATAAAATTAAAAAAGAGATGTGAGCGATCTAGAGCATTGAAATGCAATCAATATCAGCGAAACAATTGGGCCCTGGAATGGGGGAATCATGCGAGAGAAAGAGTGCCAGAGGCATGAATAAACAGACAGTCGAGAAAGGTAGCACAAAAACTTACCAGAAACAAGCTTTGTTATGATTGTGAATCGAAATAATAAGCGAAGGACGAGAATGTGAGCTGCAGGGCCAAACGACGAAGAATTCAGGCTACGAACGCTGACGCTGGGAGTTTTGAACGGTTTTAGCTTGCTGCTGGAGCTGGAGCTGAAGGTCGAAATATGTAGATTCAAGGAGAACGATGGTTTCAAAGAATGGACCAAGAACGTGAACTGTAAACTTTGATTTGGCGTAACCTTGAAATCGGGCGCACAGATAAAGCGATGAACAAAAGAGTGACTAAGGGTGAATAGAAGGGCAGCAGCAGTACTAGCTGGCGGCGAAGTACGAAGAACGAAGAACGAAGAACGAAGAACGAAGAACTGTCAAAGGAAGAGAATCGTGAAGAAGTGAGAAGGAGGAGGAAGAAAGAGAAAGAGCGACAGAAAAGGAGACAAAATGGTTCTATTGGTAAGGGAGGAAACGGTAAGGACTGAAAAAAGTTCTGGTTCAGAAGGTGTCAGTGCCAGAAATGGACGATCATAATGTGATGGTCCCCACTAGCTTCCAGAATTAGAACAGAAACGAAATTCTAAGTTGTTTGTATGATATTCTTATATAATTTGACAGAACCACTAGTCATAGTAGATACAGTGTGAAGTATATTGTTATATAATCTTTTGGGAGAACAAATACTTGTTACATGCATATACATTCGTAGGCTAAATTCTTTTGACAGCGGAATGAGCCAGGCTAGCCTGTTTTGTTGTGATCTGTGCTTTGGTGCTCTGTGCTGGGTTCTGGGTGTGCTCTGTGCTGGGTTAAGGATTCTGTGGTCTGTGCTGTGCTGGGGTGCTGTGCTAGTTCTTCGTACTAGATTTTCTCTTCTCTCTCTTCTCTCTCTTGTCTCATTTCGTGCTTCACCTTACCAGATCTCTGCACATAATACATGACTAATCCTCTTTATGTCTACATTCCTCACACCTCATATCACTATTGACACCACATTGTGCTTGTTGCCAGCAGTAATCTTATATCCTGCCCACTTTGGAAACGTTGTCTATCTGTAACACAATATTGTGCTTGACCCCAGTCCCCGATTTAGGCTCGCTAGTCCTAATTCAGTCTGTCCTGTTTCCCAATTCAGCATCACTATTATTCCTCCTTTTTGGTAATCTGTTCACCCTTGTTCCTGTTTTTTTCGAAACACTCCCACTTTTTATCATGGAACATGGAATGTGATATTGAGCAGTCACGTGGAGTCACAAAGTTTTAGTAATCACATGATAATCATATGATGAAAATGAATTTAATGAATCACATGATGTATGATAGAAATGAATTTAATGTGTCACATGAAATTTAATGTATCACATGATATATTGTCACATGGAATATCTTGTTGAAATTATGACTACAAAATAATAAAATATCACATGACATTATTTATTACAGAAATATCACATGACTTGATAAATTATCACATGATATCATTTATTACAAAACCAACACATGACTTATCACAGAATCATCACATGACTAAACACTATGAACTACGTTTAATTGGTTCAATGTGGAGAAGCTTTCACCTCCATAACAAAATGCTGAGGAGTGGAAACTTGCTGGTTGGATCATACAGAACCGTGTCTAGAGCCGCTTTTGTGAACGGATTGAAACGTCGATTCACAACGGAGCGTGGTAAGTGCTACGACGGTTGAACTGGTTGCGCAGCTAACTTGTCCCTAGATCCCCTTCAGCAGTACGACTACTTGGTGAACACAGGCCGTCTCAGGAACGATGAGTACCAGCGCGGGATCATCTCGTCGCTACAATCACTGCACTACGAACTGCGCGACTACACGCCGCCGACGGTGCCGTCAGACAAGAAGCTCATGTCGTTGACGTCGGGGCCGAGTGGCAGCGGCGGAGGATTTCTGAGCAAGATCTTTGGCGCCGGAGCACCGGCCACTGCAGCGTTTGGCGTGGGCTCGGGCGACCAGCCAAAGGGCATTTACCTCTACGGAGACGTTGGCTGTGGCAAGACGATGTTGATGGACCTGTTCTACTCGACACTTCCGTCGCACTTGCCGCATCTGCGTATTCACTTCCATGGCTTTATGCAGCACATTCACCGTCTAAACCACGAGCTTCACTCGGTGCACGGGCTGCACTACGACACAGCGCCGTCAATTGCCGGGTCGCTGGCGCGGAACTCGACGGTTTTGTGCCTAGACGAGTTCCAGGTGACGGACGTGGCGGACGCCATGATTCTGCGCCGGATCATTGACATTCTCGAGTCGCCGTCTTGCGGGTGCGTGTTGTTCATGACGTCGAACCGGGCTCCCAAAGAGCTGTACTGGGACGGCGTGCAACGCCAGTCGTTTGTTCCGTGCATTGACAAGATTGAGGAGCGATGCGAGGTGGTGTACTTGAAGTCGCCTACAGACTACCGGAAGCTGGAGCGGCCGTCGCAGGGCACGTATTTCTTCCCGCCTAGCCTTGACAAGACGCTGGATGATGTTCGAGAAGCCGCGACGGAGCACGCAGACAAGTGGTTTGAATACTTTGCGCAGACGGTGACTCCAGCCGTGCCGCTGGGAGCAGACGAGGCCCAGATTGTGGACCGTGCTGTTACAGACTACGAGCTTCAAATCTGGGGCCGGCCGCTCCATATTCCTCTGTGCTATCCGAACCGCGTAGCACGGTTTCCGTTTCCTTTGCTGTTTCATCGGCCGTTGTCATCGGCGGACTATTTGTCGCTTGTTGCGCATTTTCCAGCGATAGTGATCACGGACATTCCAGTGCTGTCGGTTCGGGAGCGGGATGTTGTTCGACGGTTTATTACGTTTTTGGATGCTGCGTATGAGGGTGGTATGAAGATGGCGGTGACGGCGGAGCGTCCGTTTGGCGAGTTGTTTGTGGATGAGGTGGTGAAGTGGGGGGTGAAGGCAGGACAGACGGGCAAGGAGATTGAATTTGGGCAAGGAGATGAGGGAATGTTGGATGGAGAGGGTTTATTTTCTGGAGAGGAAGAGAGGTTTGCGTTTGCAAGAGCGTTGAGTAGGTTGAAGCAGATGGCATCTAAAGAGTGGCATGAGAAGTTTTGATCTATTTTGATGATAGTATGATGGTATGATAGTGTTGATGTTAGTGTTGATGATAGTATTGATGATAGTATTGATGTTAAGATTGATGTTAAGATTGATATTGATGTTGTAAATGTTGATATTGTTAGTATTGACATTGTTAATATTGATATTGTTATTGTTGATGTGGTTAGTATTGTCATTGTTAATATTGTTGATATTGTTATTATTGTTAATACTGTTCTTGTTAATATTGTTATTGCTAAGATTGATATTGTTAATATTGTTCTTGTTAATATTGTTAATACTGTTAATACTGTTAATATTGTTATTGTTAAAACTGTTAATATTCTTAATATTCTTGATATTCTTAATATTCTTAATATTCTTGATATTCTTAATATTCTTGATATTCTTAATATTCTTAATATTCTTAATATTCTTAATATTCTTAATATTCTTGATACCCTTAATATACTTAATATTCTTGATACTCTTAATAGTGTTGATATTCTTGATATTCTTGATACTCTGTTATATGTTAAATTCGATATTATGTTGATACTCTTAATAGTATCTTAATATTCTTAATACTCTAATACTCTAATACTCTTCACACTCTAATACCTAATACCTAATACCTAATACCCATTACTCTAATACTCTTGATGTTTATATTCCGCTAGCATTAATATTAATACCCTTAATATTCTTAATACCCTTAATTCTCAATACTAAATGCTAAATACTTTTATTTCTCCATATTTCTCCACAATTATATGAAAACAAAATCACAAGTATATGACCGCTCCGCAGAAGACCGCATTCAATCTCGGCGGGACCCGAGCTAATAGACACATGGCATAACAGGACAGGGTTCCGACTCAGAAAGCAACGGATAGAAGATCCTCCCAGCACGTTTCAGCACAGGAAAGTGCGTTATGTTCCGGAGCGGGATCTGGAAGAATAGGACTTGAAAGAATTGAGTTTGCAAAGAAAAAGAAACTATCAAAGAGGATAAAATGGAAGTGCTAGTTAATTGGAGTTGCTGTATTGGGATTGCTTGGAGACCTGGGAGGTTGCTAGTTGCTTGATTGGAATTGCTGAAATTGCTAGATCTGATCTGCTGGAATCTGCTGGATCTGCCGCTTTTGGAGATCTTGCTGACAGGCTACTATTGGATCACGGAAGTTTGGTGATGGAGGCAGAAAAAGAAACGAGCATTTGACGCGTTTGAAACGTGCTTTTAAAACGTATTTAGCTGTATTTTATATTGATTAGCTGGACTATATACTGAAGCCAACTTGCAAGACCTAAAAAAAAGGTACCAACGGGCTTTTTGTCCTATAAAATTTCTTTTTTTCAGGTACAAAATTCTGCTTTCGTTTGTTTTTCAGGACCAAACACAAGCAAGACCCACATGAGAAAACAAGTAAATAGTAATGATAAAATAAATAAAATAAAAAATAAATAAAATAAATAAAATAAATAAAATAAATAAAATAAATAAAATAAATAAAATAAATAAAATAAATAAAATAAATAAAATAAATAAAATAAATCATGAAATAATAATTTAGGAATAGATGATAATCAATAAAAGAGTGAATAGTCAGTTGTTAAATTCAATTAAATTCAATTATATATTTTCAAGATTGAATAGAATATACAATAATATAAATAATAAATAATATATAATATATAATAAATGGAATAAATAATATATAATAAATGGAATAAATAATAATAATAATAATAATAATAATAATAATAATAATAATAATAATAATAATAATAATAATAATAATAATAATACAATTGATTTTTCAAAAAATAAATTTCAAAAAATAAATTATAAAAGTTAAAAATAAATTTGATAAAAAGAAAATATAAAAAAGAAATGACGAATCTGCGGGTGGTCGGTCTGAAAGATTTGATATAAATATTATGGCTCTTCTTCCAAAATACAAAATAATTCAAACCATCGTCTTTCAATATACTCGAAGAATTGCTATAGCTGTGCTATTTAGTCAATTCATTCCTTCTTTTCTTGTCGGTTCGTTTCGTTTTCACTCATTGTTGCAAGCCCGAACTCTTATTTCTTCACTTCAGAATCTTTTACTGGTAAAAACATTCTGACTTGTCTCTCAAGTTTCACTCCACTGCCCCACGGATTTTTTAACTTTAGCTGCGCTACAAAGTTTATCTCGAGTACTCTTTTGTACTATTAGTATAAAACGCCTACTCGATTTCGTTTTAGTTACGACATCTTAACAAATATCAGATCGTCTCAGCTTCCATCTGAATAACAGCTCTCGTTCTTCCTTTCTAGATTCCTTTTAGACTCAGATCTTCTTTTCGTCTGCTTTTAACCCCCATTGATCCTTCAATTGTTTGTCTGATCACCTCCAGCATCATTTATCAAGCAAAGCATTCCATCATTAACAATTTCAACCTCAACTTCCGCTTCTTCCATTCCTTCCACCTCTGCCGATTCCCTTCTTCCTCCTCTACCTTCCTACCCTCCCTCTCAGCCTCTAGCATCGTCTCCCGTATTTTCGCATACTCAGCAGTTGCCTTCTTACCAACCTTCCATCCAATCTTCAGCCCAACCTTTAAGCCAACCTTCAACCCAACCTCCAACCCAACCTTCCTACCAACACCAATCAATTCAACCTTCCTACCAGTCAACATCCTCCTACCAGTCTTCACAACCTTCACAATCCTACCAATCTTCACAACCTTCACAGTCCTACCAATCTTCACAATCCTACCAACCAACCCAACCTCCTCAACCCTCCTACCAATCTTCAACACCCTCCTATCAACCAACCCAACCCCAACACCAAAACCCTCCTGCTAATTACCAACCCTACGAACACCCTCTTTCTTCTCCAGACATGCAGGCTTCCTCTTCGCAAGCCCAACTACTGCCTTCTCAACAGCTCGTTCCTCCTCTTGCTTCAAATCAGTACCAACTCATGTCGCAACAACGCCAGTCCTATCCCATGTACTCTGATCCTGCTTCCTCAACCTACCCTACCAACTACTACTATGACCAGTCTGGCAACCCGTCGTCCTACCCTCCTCCGTCCCAAGCATATCAATCATACCAGCCCGCCGCTGCTTCCTCTGCAAACCCTTCCTACCACACCTATCCTCCGGCTACCACCCAGTACTACCCTCCTCCTGGCCCTTCCTACCACTACCAACCTTCGCAACCTTATCATGCATATCCCTCTTCAACTCAGTATCACTCCGCTGGCCCTTCATACCCTCCTCCCGGTACTGGCCACTCCTCTTTGACCATCACTGCCGCTGCCGCTGCCCAGTTCCCGTCCTTAATTAATCCCATCCCAGTTGATCCCTCTCTGCCTGGCCAGTCGCCCCCTGCTTCTCTCAAATCCTCTACGTCAAAGGCACCGCTGCCCCGTATCACAACTACGTTCTGGACTGACGAGTCTACCCTCCTATTCCAGCTTCACCATCCTTCAACTAATATCACCTTGTCCAGGCGCCACGATAACAATATGATCAACGGTACTAAATTACTAAACATCTTTGGTATGACCCGCGGCAGAAGAGACGGTATATTGAAGGGTGAAAAAGTTAAACATGTCGTGAAAATTGGCCAAATGGGTGTCAAAGGCGTCTGGGTCCCCTATGAGCGTGCCAGAGAATGGGCCGTCAGAGAAGGTGGAATGGATGGACTTTGGCCTCTCTTTGTAGCTGACTTGGGTGCTCTAGTTGGCGTAGGTGGTGCTGGCGGTTGGACTGGTGCGCAAGGTGGTTGGGAAAGAATGGTTGGATGGGAAAGATCAATGGCCGTCATGGCTGCTAAGGAAAGAAGAGGTATGCAATGGGCCATTCAACCAGGTGCTCCAATGATGCAAAATTATCCTTCTCAACAACAAGCATTAATTCCTTCTCATCAATCATCATCATCTTCCATCCAGTCACTTCAGCAACAACCTCAGCTCTCACCATCATCCCTCCCTCAGCAACTCCAACAACAACAACAACAACAACAACAACAACAACAACAACAACAACAACAGCAACAACCCCAGCAACAGCTCTCCCCTTCCATCCCACTTCCTTCTCAGCATTCAATTCAACCACTTCAGCATTCAAATTTACAAATCCCTTCGCAATTATCTATTCTTTCTTCGCAGCAACCAAATATCCCAGATGACACCAGATCCTACCCACTCTATGCTCCCGTAGGTAGAGGAAATAGCGCAGGCGCAAAATTGCCTGGGATTGGAGATGTTCAACGCAATGAGCGCGAGAATGAACCATAAAGCAATTGTATATGTATTTTTTATGTTTTCTATTTTAGATATTGTGTTTGTTAATGTATTCATGTTTTTCAATTCATTTCGATAAAATCTGGCTTCTTGATTAACTTGGATCAATTTCATGCACTCTTTTCAAGATTTCATCTGAACAAGATCTTTAACCGAGCTCTTTAATGCCTTTACCCGAACGGTTTGTACTAACGATGTTTTTGCTCCTAGCAAATGTATATTCCTGCTCTTTTTCCATCAAAATTTAAATTTGTTTTACAAAATTTCAATTTTATCGATATTTTCTACTATTCGTGTCTTTGGTAATCTCAAACATGATTGAAAATTTACCTCTTCATCTTTTTATTTATATATATTTTTATTTATATTTATTTATATTTTATATTTTATATTATTATTATTATTATTATTATTATTATTTTTATTCTTTATTATTTTTATTTATTCTTTTTCATTCTCTATTATTTTCATTTCCACAGGTTCATGTGCTATTCACTTTCAGGTACACATTTAGTCTCATTTTACGTCAAAACTATCTGTCAGGTACAAATGCAGGCACCGATTTGTACTCAAAGATGATCCAGCATCTTCGCTTGTTATGAACTATCAAAGAGACGCACAGAAATTCACAGTCTTAGCTCATGGAATAAACACTATTTTTTTTTCATTTTTTTTCACTTATAATTTATACACATCTTCTTCTTTATATTCTCCAGATACGTACGTACCGTCACGCCAACTTTATTTATTGGGTTTGTGTTATATTTATTACATCTGTCAAATTTGCTTCCTGAGCATATGCTCTTCGTTTATAAACTTTCGATCAGGCTGATTTTAACTTTAAAACTTCAAGATTCAAAACTATAAGCTATACCGAAGGAGGCATGTTTCAGATTCAATCGCGTTTTCTCATCTTCAATCTTGAAACTTCGTTTATATATACGCAAACCTTACCGAGCATGTTTAAACCAAGTCTCAGTAAACGAACCCTTCCAATTGCCCTATCATTCATCTAATTATACGATTGAAGCTCAATTCCTCCTACCGACCATATTTCTTGCTCATCTTCAACACAATCTGAATAAACCGTATCTCCACCAGCTTCAATTCTCTCCTTCTCAGCATTAGCAAGTCTTACTGCGACTCGCTTAGTGTACTCTTGTACGGTTCTTTGCAGCGTTCCTTGCAACTCAGCTTGTGCAAACCATGGCTCAAATACACTCTCAATTCCCATTTCTGTCAATCGCAATACAGCAATATATGCCTTTTCTGCTGCAAGTTTAACTGGGATGATGGTATCTCGAACACATCCAAAAATTGATGGTATCAGCAGATTCAAGTTCTTTTCCACAACAACAGAGTAGCGCAGTCTAGCCAGTGTTCTAACAACAATAAGAGAATATCTTCTCGATTCCGTAGACCTATTAGGAGATTTCACCATTGCTTCACAAAGCTCTTTAATCAAAAGCTCCAGTAATCCATCATATTCCACAAGCTCTTCTGCAAAGCCATTTTCCGTGTTTAATAAAAGTTTTCCAGCAGCAAGAATAGCATTCTCTGAAACATCATCATTAGAATTGTTAATGTTCTTTGAAATATACTCAACCGTCTCTTTGGTTAATCCCGTAGATTTAACCTTCGATGCACCATCTTTCAATACTGCGTTGACTGTCAAAACCCCAAATTTGAGATTATCATTCTGGAAGACCTTAGATGTAATAAGTTTTGCAGCCTCTTCATCTTCAACTGAATTTGTCAGTCCTCCAACCAGTTTTGCCAATGTAATCTGTTTCTTTGCATCAGCCGATTGCAACTGATCCTCAATAAAGTTCAACAAAAGTGTCTTGGATGCTGCTCCGAGTGTCTTTCCACTAGTCACTACAATATCTGAAAGTGCCTTCAACATTGATTGTACAACCCCCTCATCCCCAGCTGCTCTAGCACCATTCACCAATTCTGTGATTAAAGGATCAACTCTTGTTTGTAGCTTGATCAGAGTGCTCAAGGCATTTCCAGCACGAGTTCTCAAAGTTTCATTAGAGCTATCACCCAGCGCCTTTGCAAATGTACGTTGCAATTGAGGTAAAAAAGGCTTCAAGAATGTTGGAATTTCTCGTAATAGAACGTTGAGTGTGTAGAGAATAGCTGATTTAACATCAGATGGGAATCTTTCGCCAACAGTACGAATCAATGGACCAGTAATTTGTGTAACATATGGCTTCAAGTTTGCTGCACTGGTACGCTCGACAATATCCGCAATACCCAAGGCAGCGCTCTCTCTTTGATCACTGGTACCATACATGAGACCTTGGAGGAAAACTGGCAAAATACAACTTGGACCTTTGGGAAGGGCAAAACCTGGCAACTCTTCTCCAGCTTTACCTGTTTGTCTAAGAGCATTTCTAGTGGGCTTAACAAGTTCCTCCAATTCTTCCTTGCTTTGTTGCTTAATAAGAGCTGTCAAACATGTCCAAGCACCTTTAACAACTTCAGGATCAACTTCATCCAAAGACGAAATACCAAGTGATATCCAGTCGTTTGTGTATACAGTATAATCCAGAATTGTTTCGTTGAAGAAAGTAGCAGCATGTTCAAGAGTAACGGCTCTACGTTTAGACTCTGAGCTTCTTGCCAAACTCAACAAATGCTGCATCAAAGGATGAACTCCTGCTTCACTTGTAACTGACAATAAGATGGTATCTAATGCTTTTCCACTCTCCTCTACCAACTTGCTATCTTCCTCAGCTACTAAAGAATCAACCAAAGCATTGATAACTGCAGATAATCGACTTAACAGTGCTGAACCAGCGACACCAGCCAATGCGCCTAATGATCTGGCATTGGAAACAGTCATAGGAGGCTTCAACAGAGTAGGAATAAGCACGGGGAAAATAACACCACTCTTTGCAGACATGATTTGACGCAGAGCAGCCAATGCATTTGCAGCAGTTTCTTCGTTTTGAAGCATGCTAATGAGATCTGGCAAGATTTCGTCCACAACGCTATTTCCAACTGAATCTTGCAATGCATCAAACCCTCTGGCAGCAGCCTTACGAACTTCATCGTCAGGATCTCCCAAACCAGTACGAATGACACTAACAATAAGTTTAAGATGAGTTTGTAAGTCATCTTCCTGAGTGGAATTGATAAGTTCCGTAATTGCAATACAAATACCTTGTCTGGCGTCGGGGTCGCTGGTTGCCATTCCTTTCTCCAAAGTAGGAATCAAAATGGACAATGAAGTGCTTCCAACACGACGTACAAGTTCACCAAGAGCTTGTGCCGCGATTGTACGCTGTTCTTCGTCAACACTAGCCAAACGACGAATGATAGTTTGAGTAAGAGTAGGTAAAATATCTTTAACCATACGAGGAGTGTTGGATACCAAACTCTTCCAAACTTCAATTGCAGCTGTACGAACTTGACCACTGGTATCTGTGCGGCACATGAAAATTGATGAAAAGATACGGTCACGTCTTTCAACACCAAGAACATCAACAAGAGTTTTATTAACATCTCCATAAAGAATTCTGTCCTCTTCAGATAATTCGGCTTTACCTGTAACACCAGTAAGTTGATAAAGCAAATCTCCAGTAAGTTCCACAGAGGCAATTCTAATACGGTAGTTAAAGTCAGATAATCCACGCTCTAACTCGGGCAATAGTAAATCAACTGCCTTTGTAGCATAGTTCTTGACAATCATTCTACCAGCCTTCAATGAAGTTTCACGAACACCTTGAGTCTCATCTGCCAATCCAGATAACACAGGAGGGATAATAGTTGTCAAGTAAGCACTGAAAGAAGCACCAAAACAAGAAGGTAAGAAGATCATCATGGGCATGAAGCCTTCACGAACATATGATTTTGGACTGGTACAGTTCTTCAAAATACTGGGTAGTAACTCGTCCAATTTCTTAGTACCCAAGCCATAAATAATCTCTGCCAATCCCTGGGCTGAACCAAGACGATCTCCAACTTTGTCTTCTGATTTAAGATTGCTGAACAGCCTGGGGATAAGATCAGGAAGTTGCTCTTCACCAAGTTTCTCGACTAACGTACCAATTGCCCTACTTGCTGTAGCACGGGTAGCAGGTACGGGATCTACCATGGAAACCTCAAGCTCACTAACGAGATTGTCAAGATACGGTCCAAGGTCCTTCGCATCAGTGAGAATAGACATATTTCCGACAATCTGGCATGCTTTACGTTTGATGGCTGCGGATCGATCTTTAAGACCGCGATACAAAACGTGAATCACCAATGCCAATGAAGGTCCATCAATATAATGAACAAACTGGGTTTTCAATAGAGCATCTAGAGCCGATTCAGTGTACTGAGTAGGATCACCAATAGCCTTAATCAACTCGGGGACCAAAGATTGAATTTCAGGATTTCTAATAACTTCACCGAATTTCTTTAAACTTGCATTACCAGCATTTCGAACTTCACGGTGAGAGTCATTCAAAACTGCTACTAACTCTGGAATAATGGTTGACAAAGATGCAGAAAGCTGTTTAGGATCCAAATAAGCCATTGTACCCAATAACTCAACTGCTCCTTTCTTAGCTCTCCAAGCAGTCTGATTAAGATTTTCAAGTGCAAGAGGAATCAGTTTTTTGATACCAAAGCCAGTAGCATATTTCATGATTTGTCTAGCAGCATAGGTAGTTGCTTCACGAACCTCGGGATTCATATCACCCAAACTGGCCAATATAAGAGGTGTGATTTCCAGTGCATATGGCTCAAAGTAGCTTTGCAAACTTTGTGACAGACATTCAAACGCAAATTGTGCACCTTGTCTCCTTTTAGGGTCCTTCCGGTCTTCAGAAGCATCTGTCAAAGTTCGAATAATATCATAGTCAGCCAGTGCAGAAATTCCAGCTCCCTTGACCAGACCAGCCAAACCATAAGCTGCACCTCTCTGCTGGCCAAACTTGGGAGCAGTCAGTAGTTTTTCTAATAGTTTCTCAACATAACTAGGTAGCTGAGGTTCAAAAAGTTTAACCAACGAGGGAAGACATTCTGAAACCGCATATTGAATGTCTTCGTTAGGTGTATCAAGTGTAGCAATGAGACGGTCGACAATTTTTAGCAATCGACTGTCGTCCGCTTTCAAGTGCTGAGCTAAGGCACCGTACAGAATAACAACGTTTTCTCTAATGTTATCCTGAACTTGTGATTTTGTAGAAGGTTTGGATAAGTAGTCTTCGAAAATCGGAATCAGTGTCTCTACGCAATTATCACCATGGACTTGAATGACGGCAATTCCTGCAGTCTTGACTTCAATTCTCACACCTGCGTTTTTGTCACCAAGAGCTAAACCTTCAATGAGAAAAGAAAAAAACTTGGAAACGGTTTCTAGATCAAATTGGGGGGCTAGAGCTTGGAATGCGTATGCAATACCATTTCTAGCTTCTGAAGGATCAGGTTGTTCCAGTGAACTCTTCACAACCATTCCAAATCGATCTTTGATAGGGGCAGGAGGCTTCGATCTTTCAGTGAAAACCTCAACCAATTGTTCATAAACAGAATTGAAAGATCCAGGCAATTCTTGAACAGCAGTTGCAAGAGCACTGGCAGTAGCTCTTCGCAACGGAGCATAATCAGCCTCTAGGAATGGAATCAATTTGAATGGTGTGTTCTCATCAATGGAAAGATCATTTTCATCCCAAATACTTTTAGCAAGCTCAGCACAAGTGTTCTCCAAATCAAATCTTTCTATCCAAAGCTCACTAGAATAGCCAATATGAGAAATTTCAAGTTCGTCATCAATGAGCTCTAATACAGTACTACGCACTGAAGCGTCAGTTGAAATTGTAGCCTTGATAAGAATGTCGAGCTCTTCATCATTGATGTTGACAGAAATACTTTGAACTAAACGAGTGAGACAATCTCTAGCAGGCTTACTCTTGGTAGGATTTTGCCGCATCAAACTCACAAAAGCTGTAATCAGACGACCTCGAGGTGTCATTGTAGATTTGAATTCCTCAGAGTGTTCACCGAGGATTTCAAGAACCAGCATAACTTGTTCCTCTACTTCATCTTGTACTGAGGTACCAATACCGCCTTTACCTTCAATCACTCTCAAGCACAAAGGAACAATATAAATCAGAGTGACATAATCGAAAGGACGCTGCTCGATCATGTATCGAATTTTGTAGAGAATACGGGTAACCAAAACATTCAATGGCTCTTCATTGTAGTTTTCTGCGATTTGAATATTCAGAGTTCGAAGAATAGCAATTCCTATGAACTCTCGGAAAGCCACCAAACGTGGTGAGATGTTATTAGACAATTTCAAAAATACTTCAGCGGGCTCATTTGTAAAAAGTTTTACAGCAGGGCTGGAAAAGAGATTGATTAAAGCGGTGACTGAACCGGCAAACCAAAAGTCAAGACCATCAGGGACTGAAGTAGCCAAGTCAGATAGCTTTTTCAAGAATCCAAAGGAACGAGATGCATTATTGTAATAAACCTTAAGTCTATCACGAACAACGGCCTCTTCGCTGAGCTGCTTATCCAATTTTGCTTGCTCCTCTTTAGTCAACTTCTTTTTAACTGCTGTTCCCTTCTTGCTTGCAACTTCTTTACGCACAGACTCTTCCCACTTCTTCTCAGCATAATCCTTGGTGTTTTTGTTTTCAACATACTTTTTAGCATTTGCATTTCCAAAAACTTCGCTAGAGAGCTGACCTTCAGGTGTAGCCCAGATTTTCAAATCATCTTCACTAACTGTGACTTCAGATGTGTCCAATCCATCAAGAATAGTTTTTGTAATTAATGGAGTGACAATATCATTTTGAACAAATGAAAGAGTAGCTGCTGCTGAATAGCAAGCGTCTAAGTAGTCCGGATTGCTGCTCGCCTTTGAATCAGTAACGATATCTAAAATGTTTTCATACATCTTAACGCCATTGGTAGCAACAAGCTTTCCAGGATCAACTCCAAGTCGGAGACAGAACGAGGCCCAACCACCTTTTACTTGAACTAATCTGTGGTGAGATAAAATAAGAAGCTGGGAAACATTAGCTTCAATAATATCTTTATTGATATCAAGCGTAACATCCTGAAGCACATTAGCAAAGAGAGAATTGATAACGCCAGCAAGTTGATTCTTGGGAACGTGCGTGATGGTTTCATCAGCATTTGTAGAGTTGTTAGTTACAATCTTTTCAAGAGTTTTGATAAACAGTGTTCCAACAAATTCTTGATGAGAAGTGTAAAGCTCTGGAATCAAGGATTTAGTAAGTTTGGATGCGTTAGGAGGGATAGAAGCCGTTAGGTAGTAAATCCAAGCAAGAGCCCATTCAGTCGAAACAGATTCATCTGCCATTTTAATGACAGTTGAAGTCGATGCAGCTAAAGCACGGATTGCCCAAATATGATCGTTTTCTTCAGTCAATTTGGTGAAGGTTCTATATGAGGTAATGAATGATGATTTTTGGTTTCTTAATGACAATTCGACAATGTTAGCATCTTTGAGAGCTCCAGTACTAGAAACTTTGTCTGCAAGAGTAACAATGGACAATCCAATGGTAACGTTCTTATTTTGGATCGCCAAAGCTGGGTTTGCATTGACATCTTTCCAAGCATCAACAAGCTTTGGTGAAATTTGATCAAGAAAATCAGAAATTTTGCTAAAGTCTTTGACTTGTAATAAAGCTTCAACTAAAGTTGATACCCAAATAGTTCTGAGATTCAGCTTTTTGTCTGAAATTCCTTTAATGATGATATCAACAGTTGGCTTATCAATAGAGACTCCAGTAGACAAATCATACAGTAAATGTTTGAAGAAAGCAAGAGCCAATGATTCTAATGCTTTTTCGTTCATTTCTTTTGAAATAGCAGTACTGATGCCAGTATAAATTAGCTTGGAGGTAACGTCTCCAACAAGCAATGAACTTAGCGCTTGACCATTCAACCCTCTTTGATCAGCGTTGGTGATTTTATTGGTTTTGAGTGGAGTTACGATTGCAAGAGCCACCTCTTGCAACTTGGAGCAATCTCCACGCAAACTCTCCAAAATAGTTTTGACTGATTCTAGACTGAATTGACGGGTTTTAGGATTAGAAGAACCAAAGCAAGATAACATGGGTGTCAGTAATGACGCAGCAAGAACTTCAGAAATGTCAATTAGGGGAGAAATGTTTTTGAACAGAACTGGAACAGCAGATTCTAGAACAACCTCAGGTGAACGAAGGACAGCTTTAGAAACGGCTGGAGCAACAGTATTGTCAAAGTCTTCCTGTGTCATGAAATCAGATAAAAATGGAATGAAAGAGTTGACAACATTCAATGGAAGAGAGACCTTTGATCCTAAAATGCTTTGGATATATAACTTGTAGATTTTTTCTTTCTCAGATTCGACAATTTCTTGGATTCCTGGATTCGTGGCAGTCAAATCAATGGAAGCTCCAGCAAGTGTTGAGATAGAAATGAATCTAGATACAAGTCCCTGGGTACTAGAAGTGGGTTCCAACAGAGCTGAGAGGTAGAATCTAGCAAACTCGATAGAATTAGGCTGCTGGTGGCTCAGTGATCTCACAATGGAAGATCTGGTATCTCGCAAGGACGAGAGGACTTGTCGGGTTTTTTTCTCGACACCATAAGCAGTGAAGATTTTGAACAGAAGTAGGGCCTGCGAATAGATGAGGCTTTTGATGGCATCGGGATTGGAACTATAGTCTGAAGCTTGGGAAGAGATGATTGTGTTGACCCATTCCAAGACTGTCTTGAGAACCGAGACTGAGTGACTATTGGCCGATGAAGCAATCTCGTGCGATAATTGTGAGAATCTGACGAGCACAGTATTGTCCTTGGAAGACTTCATCAAGTCAAGGAAGGCATTTTGCACTGCTATTCTTGAGAGTGAATCTTCATAGAGACTACTGGTAACAAATAAAAGGGTTGCAATAGCTTTCAGTTCGATTGCTGAGAGGTCTAAGCAGATGTTAATGATCTGACCTTCCAATGAGTCGAGTATACGCACCTTCTTTAGCAGCTGCCAATATGAATTTTCCTATAAATGGGATTCTCACTAGCGGCGACGAGCTCTGAAGCTTCATCTTCACTTCGCTCTTCAATTGAGCCCAACCATCAGAGGGCTGTTCTGACATTATATCTATCAATCAGTTAGAACACGGTTCAGCAGAAGACAAAGCTAGTCATTCATACCAATTGACGGTCAAATCAACGGGACTAAACAAGCAAATTTCTAGTCAAAAGACCGTGGTTTTCTGGTCTGGATGAGATGGATGGTGATCAGATCTGTACAGACTACAAAAATTTCCTCCAAAAAATAAAGAGGTTAGGTGAAAATTTCACTCTGATAATGTAATATATTAGGTAAGCGTTAGTCTAGTCACAAATCGTGACTTTGGAGAGCTCGTCTCTCCTCCATCTACGATCCACAAGGCTGATTGGCTTCAAGCACCAGAAGTCCAACTGACGGCAGCGACCGACAACCAAGGCTTTGGCTACGCAGCGGGCACACTGACCTCTGGCGCTTTGGATAAAGATGCTTCTGCGCCAAACAGACCAAGTTCAAGTTGACTCCGACATTCCCCCGGTATTTACCCCAGACTTCTAGTACAAAAGCTAAAAATCCTCCAACTTCAGGAACTTTCCTTCCTCCTTCTCACTACATCCGACCTATACACCTTCAGAAAGAATGCTATCGTTTCGCTCCCAGATCCCCCGATATCTGAAATCATCTAGGTTCTTTGGGCTTAGATACGTCCACTCGAAAATTTCATCCGTCCAGGAAGCCCTGGCCCCCGTGAAGAGCAACGATACTCTGCTATGCGGCGGATTTGGGCTTTGCGGCGTGCCTGATACGCTTCTCAATGAGCTGAAAGATTACAAGCAGATCAAAAACTTGAAGGCAGTCTCTAATAACGCTGGAATCGACGGATGCGGTCTGTCTCAACTGTTAGTGACCGGCCAGGTCCAGAAGATGATTGCAAGCTACATTGGCGGGAACAAAACGTTTGAAAAACTGTACTTGGAGGGAGAGATTGAACTGGAACTGACTCCCCAAGGAACAATTGCTGAGCGTCTGCGAGCAGCAGGTGCTGGCATACCTGCCTTTTACACTCCCGCTGGAGTTGGAACCTGGATAGAGCAAGGAAAGCTTCCTGTCAAGTACGGGAAAGATGGATCGGTGGTGCTTGAGAGCGAGCCTCGAGAAACTAGAGAATTCGAGGGTCGCACATATGTGCTCGAGAAAGCAATTAGTGGTGATGTGGCATTGATCAAGGCTTATAAGGCTGATAAGCTTGGAAACTGTTGGTTCAGAGGTGCTGCTCGGAATTTCAATAGTTCCATGGGAAGAGCAGCCAAATACACTGTTGTTGAAGCAGAACATATTGTAGAGCCTGGTGAGATTCCTGCTGAAGACATCCATCTTCCTTATATTTATGTCGACAAGGTAGTCCAATCTTCTACTCCGAAAGACATTGAAATCTACAAGTTTGCAACCTCGGAGCAAGGTGACGGAGCAGAGACTGATTCTGATATTAAGCGAACAAGAATTGTCAAGCGAGCAGCATTAGAATTCAAAGATGGAGACTTTGTGAACTTGGGAATTGGTATACCTACTCTAGTTCCCAACTATCTAGCTCCTGATGTCAAGGTGACTTTGCAGAGTGAAAACGGTATTCTTGGGCTTGGACCGTATCCAAGAAAAGGGGAGGAAGATCCTGATTTCATCAATGCTGGTAAAGAAACAGTTACTCTTGCAAATGGTGCGTCTTTGTTTGGCTCCGAAGAGTCGTTTGGAATGATTCGTGCCGGTCGAATTGATGTTACGGTTCTTGGAGCAATGCAGGTATCGGAGAAGGGTGATTTGGCTAACTGGGCGTTGCCTGGCAAAGTTAAGGGAATGGGAGGAGCAATGGATTTGGTATCTAATCCGAGCAATACCAAGGTGGTGATTGTCATGGAGCACACTGATCGAAAGGGTCGGCCCAAGATCTTGAAGGAATGCGCTTTCCCGTTGACTGGTAAGCAGTGTGTGAGTAAGATTGTTACTGAGCTGGCAGTTTTTGATGTTAGTCCTGAGACTGGGTTAACATTGATTGAAGTTGTTGACGGATATAGTCCTGAAAAGATTCAAGAAATCACAGAAGCCAAGTTCACTGTTAGCAAGAATCTTACTACATATCGTGAATAGTAGAATTGTGAATAGTTTATAATGTCAACAGTAGAATCGTTAATAGTTTATATTGTCAACAGTAGAATCGTTAATAGTTTATATTGTCAATAGTAGAATCGTTAATAGTTTATATCGTTAGTCAATAGTACAATCGTCTATAGTAAAATCGTCTATAGTTTATTTATCTATAGTTTATATTGCCAATAGTAGAATCGTGGATCGCCAATAGTAAAATCACCAATAGTTCATATCGTCAATGGTTGAAAATATCGCCAATAGTTGATAATATCGTCGATTTATCACGTATTTGTATTTCAGTTCCACAATCTTATATAAAGCAGTCCCAACTTAATTTTGAATTTAAATCTCTTCTCTCTACCTTTACATTCACCAATGACTCAAGATACTGCTCCTGAATACTGGATATTTGGATATGGATCTCTGATCTATAAACCTCCTCCTCACTACGACCAGGCAATCCCAGGCTACATTACTGGTCATGTACGACGATTCTGGCAATCTTCAAACGACCATCGTGGAACTCCTGAAGCACCTGGAAGAGTAGTTACGCTGCTCACCCATACCTTTTGGTCTTCATTGTCACCTCCTGATACTCACCCAGCAACAGAAGGCACAAAAGTATGGGGTGTAGCATACCGGATCAAAGCAGATATGGCAGAAAAGGTTCGGTCAGAGTTAGATCATCGTGAAAAGAACGGCTACACTGTAGAGCAGGTAGAATTCCACCCTGCAAAGGGAGCCAGTTTTACTTGTGAAGTTTATGTTGGCACGCCTGACAATGAAGCTTTTGTAGGTAATACCGAAGAGCCCGTTGAATTAGCACGTCGAATTTTGCAACGGAAAGGGCCTAGTGGTGAGAATAGAGAGTACTTGTACAAATTGCATGAATCATTATTAGAGTTGGACTCAGAAGCTGGTGACTATCATATTCAAGAGTTGGTAAAGTTAGCTAAAGAGATTGAATCAAAAGAAGGAATATAGACTTCTAATCAAAAGAAATATAGAATCAAAAGGAATATACACAGATTTCTTTTAATATCATATCTAATTCTCCGTTCCAATATATACAATTTTTCACACAATTTTTCATACAATCTTCATATACAATCCTAATATACAATTCTAAACAAAAAAATAAATGCAAAATTCTATCTATGATTAACGATTCTACGTTGAAACAATTTCAGTTCAAATTCAGAAGGCCAATTTCCACCTGCTAACTTTCCATGAGATTCCAAAAACTCGCCATTAGGAGAATATGTTATAACAGCACACAAGACTTCTTTGGTTGGCACAGTTTCCATCCTCTCCATCCAAGGTAAAATCTCAAGGACTTCATCGTCATACCCAGCTTTACCACACATTATAGCATATTGAGCAAAAAGATCAGCTGGAGCTTCAATTTTTAACAAATGTGCTTTATCTCCCCCATCTAAATGAGCTCCACGAACCCAGTGCTTGAACTCTACAACCATTCGCTGGGAAGCGTATAATCCGTCCCATATTAACTCAGGCTTCATAGCCGCAGCCCTCACCATTGACAATAAAGAACGAGAATCAGGCTCGCCCAAAACTTGATATATATGCCACATATTTTCCGGAACTCCATGATACAGCTCACCTTCTAGAAGCGCATTGTACATGGATTTGGGAACGTAGTCTAGCGACAAGATCAATGCTCTTGCAATACTCATGCCAGCTTTGGAACGAACCATATTCTTGATATAAGCCGTCGCCAGTCCCTTTGTCATATATGCCTCTCCATATCTGTTGATTATGTCGGTTGCTTCTTTCGAGCTAGAAGCCAAGATTGTTTGTGATAGCAGGTAGGGAGAGATGACATCTTTGCGCTGTTTTGCTTGCAGCTCATACTTTTTACGAAAGATGGCAGCCGAGTGTTTCGGCATTTCGTGGAGCCTGCGAAGCTGTCTCAGCAAAGTAGCCCAGTGGATGCTATTTGGATGGGAAATGGTATCAAACACAGACAACGCTTCCTGTCCGCTTGTCGTCAACAGCATTTCCAAACACTTTGCACCATGCAAATAAGGGAACTCGCCCAAGAAATCTAGTTGGATATGGCTCGGGAGTTCAGAATTCAATGTGTCTGGCGGACTGGAAGGCAAGCTTGAGTTGTCCGCAGAGAGATCGAGGGTCTCTTGAAGCCATTTAGAGTGATTGTTCCTTTGGAGGATGGCCAATTCAACAGAAGAATGAGGATAGCTGTGAAGCTTTACCATGTCAAGAATTGCCCGAGCTCTGTCAGGCGAGGATTCCACCAACATGAAGGCAATACTCAAGTATCCTTTAGTGTCAATGTCTACTCCGAGAGTCTTCATTCTATCGACCACATCTTTAACAGCCTCCATCAACCACTCGTTTCGAGACTTGTCCATGACCATGCCAAAACCACTAATTTTCCACAGTACCTGATTCATCAAGACCGATTCACAGAGGTCGCTGTCCCTGAAGGCTTTAGACACAATTGCATGCGCTACTTCGGGGACATGTCGCAGACAGGATTCGAGAGTTCGCAGAAGCATTTTACGCTTTGTAACAGCGTCTCCTTGATCATACACTATTCCAAACCACCTAGCTAGCCGGTAAGCGTCGAGTCTTGTATTGCAGTATCTTCTCAGCGTGAACAGGATCAGAAACGTCGGCCAGCGGTCGTTATCACCCAAGGCTTCTAAAGCGTCGGTCAAGGTCGGAGCTCTTACGCACTTAACCCATTTCCTCAGGTCCAGCTCGTGAAAGCCATGTCTTTCCAGGACCTGCAAGTCAGACTTGAGAATTGGCGCACTCGTTCTATTCAGAGCATTCACGACAAGAGCTTCAAGCTCATCAACCGTAGCGGTATTGAGATGCAGTTTCGGAGGTCGTTTTGTGCGTTCCATGATTCGGTTTCCAGGCAAGCTCATGTCCAGCACTGTTTTCGAGCGCAGAATGCCCTTGCTAGCTTTGATATCAAGCTGGTTTGATTTGAGAAAGTCAAGCAATCTCGGAATAGCAGCAGCAGGAACGGTGCTCAGCGTGCGCTGGATACATTTCAAGTTATTCACATTGCAACGTCCTGGCCATTTATTCATCTTTGTTCATCTAAAGAACTTGAGCTAGAAAAGTTTCAGGCCTTGAATATATTTAGATCACGTGATTGTCACCAAAAGGATATAATTTAGAATCAACACAATCTCGACAATTAAGATCAGGACTTCCAATGAATACTTCAGACCCGTTTAAGAAGCCAGTGAAAATCAGCATTACTAGTCATGAGGAGGCAGTAGCAGATACGAGTTTTCCAGCATTGAATTCTCAGCAAAGAGTGAGTTCGAATGAGAACAAAGATGAGAAATCAGCAGTGTTTGACAATCGTAAGCCAATTCCACAGATCTATAGAACTAGAGGGACGTCTATTGGGGATGGTGGAGTTGGAACAACTACAAATACAACTGGAGCTGGAGCTGGAGCTGGAGCTGGAGCTGGAGCTGGAGCTGGAGCTGGAACTGGAACTGGAACTGGAACTGGAACTGGAACTGGAACTGGAACTGGAGCTGGAGCTGGAGCTGGAGCTGGAACTGGAACTGGAGCTGGAACTACAACTGGAATTACAACTGGAACTACAACTGGAACTACAACTGGACCAACTACAACCACAGCTGGACCAACTAGAACACCCACCCCTAGATCCAACTTACTCCCCCCTCCAATCTCATCTAACGCAGCCCGTAACACGTCCCGAGCACCACCCAAACGAAATAAGGTGGCCCTACAACCAGGCTTCTCAGCTATGGACTGGGCCCACCTCCGGAACTCTGGTAAGAACCTCAGAGGCGTAGACCCCCAGTACGGGCTGCTCAGAATAACTAAAGAAGAACTCCAGAAACACCGGTCCAAAGACGACTGCTGGACCGCGCTGGGCAACCGGGTCTACAACATCACACCGTACCTCCCGTTCCACCCGGGCGGCGAAAAGATCCTGATGGCCATCGCCGGTCGGGACGGAACCTCGCTGTTCATGAAAACTCATAGCTGGGTAAGTTTTGAAAATATGCTGGATAAGTGCCTGGTAGGGTTTTATTCAGAATAGGCTGGCCAATCAGGGTTAATCAATTTCAATTTTTTTTTTTATTTTTATTTTTTATTTTTATTTATTTCTTTCTTTCACTTTTTCCTTCTGAGCTCTTCACCACTGGAAATTTCTTACCAGCTCCAACGACCCAGTATTTGCATATATCCATAATGTCTCTTAGAATGAATCTCTTACGGAAACCTTTCCAAGCCCGTTTCTCACACGTCCTAGCGGTGCACAGAAACACCAAACTCAACAATCCCTCCATCTCGTTTGAATTCACACCAGAAAACCAAGAGCGTGCCCGTGAAGTCATTGCCAAATACCCTCCTCAGTACAAAAAGGGCGCGGTGATGCCTCTCCTGGATATTGGCCAGCGTCAATTAGGCTTCACGTCCATCTCGGTCATGAACTACGTGGCTAAGCTTCTCGAAATGCCCCCCATGCGTGTCTACGAAGTCGCTACCTTCTACACCATGTACAACCGTAATCCAATGGGCAAGTTCCATCTCCAGGTCTGCACCACGACTCCCTGCCAGCTCTGCAACTCGGACTCGATCATGGACGCTGTTCAAGACACTCTGGGTATTCATCCTGGCGAGACCACCAAAGACGGTCTTTTTACGTTATCTGAGGTCGAGTGTTTGGGTGCTTGTGTCAACGCTCCCATGATGGCCATTAACGATGATTATTATGAGGATCTGACTGCTGATGCCACCAAGCAGATTCTTACAAAGTTTCAAAAGGGCGAGTTTGTTAAGCCTGGTCCTTGGAACAGCAAGAGAGATACTTGTGAGCCTTTTTCAGGTCCCAAAGTCTTGAAAAATCCTGAGCCTTTTCATGTTAAAGATTTTATTCGTCCTGACTTGTAATTCATGTAATTAAATTGTCCATTATATCAGTGGTTCAATATTAATATTAGCAATATTAGCAGAATCAATATTAGCAATATTAATATTAGCAATATTAGCAGAATCAATATTAGCAGAATCAATATTAGCAATATCAATAGCAATATTAGCTATATTATCAATATCATCAATATCAATATTAGCAATACTAATATCAATATCTTCAATATCTCCAATATCTCCAATATCTCCAATATCAATACCAAATCAATATCATCAACTCCAACTCCAACCTCCCCCATCATTCCTTTTTCCCCCATTTAACTCCTAGAAACCCAGAACTCTTTGACTTCACTGAAGGATTAGGAGTATTATCAATCAAATATAACCTGGGCTGACCAGGAACCTCAAGCACTAAATACCGATACTCAAACGAATTCGACCCCCTCGGATCACGAACCATCTCAAGTCTCACCAAAGCTTCCTCAACCTTCTCACCATTAATATGAAATTGCATTATAACATGCTCCCGACCATATCGATCCCAACCACGATTCACCGCCAACGGTCGCGACCTAATAGCATTATGTCTCGCCTCCGTCGACTCTCCGTGTGCCTGCATTTTCGTCCCAATAATCTCTTGACACTGCGGATCCTTCTTGATGATTGAAAACGTCTTGTTAAATAGCTGAACATCGCTAGTAGGCAGCAACAGCTCCGACACAAAATAGTACCCGACTATCCCAAAGGCCCCAATCCCAACCAGAACCAGACCAGAGTAGAATGAAAATGATGCAAAACTTGACAGTCTCTTGAAGATGGAGATCTTGCGAGTCGACTGCTTCGCTGATGAGCTGTATGATGCATTAGAACTGTAAAGCCCAAGATGGCCATATGCGGAAATTGGCACTATAGTCCTCAACGGTATGCGTGCACTATGTGCAATTCGTAACTGTCGAGATACTGAGAGTAGCATGATACTTTCGTCTGTTAGTCGTAGAAGAAGTATTTTTGCAATCTCTCGTATTTTTTTTTTTGATCACATTTTTTAGAGCCCTTACCCTAATTGGAATTGTCCACCTCACCTTTTTATTTCAGGTTTCAGCATTCTTCTTCCTGCTCATCAAAGTATCACCATCAAACATGGCCGAAGAAGAAAACATTGTTTTTACTAGGGAAGAAGTCGCGCCTTTCTTCAAACGGCTCTCAGCTCAACCAGCAAACAAGGTGCGTAGTCGAGACTTGCCCTCGGGGTCCGTGATTTGAGTGTTAACAAAGTGTTTAGATTTGCTTTGACTGTAATGCAAAGAACCCTACTTGGTCGTCGACAACCTTTGGAGTGCTCATCTGCTATGATTGTTCGTCTATTCACCGTAACCTGGGCGTTCAAATATCGTTTGTGCGATCCATCCTTCTGGACAATTGGAATATGAAGCATCTGCGAACCATGCGTGTGGGAGGAAATCAGGCCGCCAAAGAATTTTATTCAAAGAACGGTGGCTCTTGGTATCTTACGCCTACTTCCAATGCAATGGGAAAATATACTTCAACTGCGGCCTTGAAGTATCTGAAAGAACTAGAGAGACTCTCAAAGCTGGACGCTCGAAAATTCCCCGGCGATCAAGCATTGTCCGTCGAGGGTGTGCCGAGTTTAGGCGGTAAAAGCAGTGATTTGAACGATTTTGAAGACAAAAACAGCTCGACTGACGATTTCTTTGCCAACTGGGAAAAGCCTTTGGTCAAGAAGCCAACTCCTCCAGTCTCCAGGTCTGCTACGCCCGTTAGCCGAACGAGCTCACCGTTGGCAGTGAAGCCTACCACCACCACCGCATCCAGAGTCATGCCAACCAACAAGCCCAAGCCCAATATCCTTGGAAGTAGAAAGACTGGTGGAGGCAGCAGCATTTTAAACCCCAAGAAACAGGGCAAATTCACTGCAAAGAAAGTCACTGATGACATTGATTTTGATGCTGCCGAAAAAGAAGCAAAGAAAGAAGCTGAAAGCATTTCTACTCTGGGGTACAATCCAAATGAAGAGCCTGAGTCTCCCATATTTGAAAAGTCTTCTAGCTCTTTGGCTTCTGCCAAACCCGCTGCTGCTGCTTCCCAACCTACCGAAGACATTCGCAAGAAATTCGTCAAATTGGGATTTGGCCAAACTTCAGCACCTGCAGCTGCGGCTGCTAATGGTGCCAGTTCAGGTGCTGGATCGTCTGCTTCTCGTCCGACGGTCCCTACCCAATCTACTGATGCGTCTTTTGTAGCCAAGTATAGCGGACAGAAGTCCATTTCGTCAGATCAAGTGTTTGGGCGTAACTCGTTTGACCCCACCACTCAGGCTGAAGCTCAGACCAGGTTACAGGCTTTTGGCAACGCCAAAGCGATCTCATCTTCAAGTTACTATGGGACTGATGAACAGGAAGCTTCTTCTGGTTCAGGCGGTGATTTTGAAAGAATTGCTGACAGAGTTAGAAATCTTGCAAATGAAGATCTTGGAGCGTTAAAGGACGTTTTAGATCAAGGTGCATCAAAATTGAGTGGATTCATGAGAGACTATTTGAAATAAGCGTTCATTCTCCAATGAGTGGTGCTTAGTCTTTTTCTAGCATTTTTTTGTTAGTTTATTGAAAAGAACTTGTTAATTCAATATCCGTTATTATATTTTATTATTTTTTATATTTCTCTTTTTTTTTTTTTTTTTTTTTTTTTTTTTTTTTTTTTTTTTTTTTTTTTTTTTTTTTTTTTTTTTTTTTTTTTTTTTTTTTTTTTTTTTTTTTTTTTAATATCCATGAATACATTTAATCGAGCAATGACTCGATCCGATGTTGTCGATAAACATTCGTTTGAGATCTCGATCCAAAAGTGTCATGTCGATTGAGTCTCGTATCTTGATGTTTTTGTACTTGTATTTAAAGTTTGTACGAGTCTTCCTGCACCACTGATGACATTATTTACAAAAGAGCACCAAAGAATTCATAATGGGAAATGCTGGCTCCTATTGTTAATTACGTTAAGTTTCAAGGTTGGAATGGATCAATCCAGTAGATCGGCTTTACCGAGATTCGAATGTATGAAAGTAAAATAGGCTGATTGAACAGTCGATTGTAGATCGTGAAAAAGAATGGCATTGTGAAGATCATGCTGAAGAGCTAAAAAGGTTTTATCTTATCCATATATCGCGGAAACAACCTAAATCCATAAAGGCACAATCATAGAGAATACAAGCGATAGGCTTCTCCGCTTGAAAGCCTACGGTTCGTGCATGATGAAAGTGCAGTACTCAAACTTTTATATGCGCACAGGCTGGCTTATATCTTATTTGACGGGCGTGCAGATTCTTATTTGGATGATTTTTTTATCTTGTTCGACTTGAAGTGGTACAGCGGCCAACTTTTGAGGGTATAGGCCGCTATTTAGTTATTCTTGTGAGAGAACTGAATAGGTAGGACAAGTAGTTAGGCAGGCGTCACAAGGGCACCCGAAGCCAACGACGCAGTGCATTCTTAAACATCGTTCAGAAACTTCATTACAGAATTCATTCGTGAAAGTATTTAAAAAAGAATCAATGGAGACATATTTTGTCCATTTGAATGGTACAAGCATAGAAATATCGTATATTTTTCATCAGTTAAGCTAATTATAGAAAAATCTATTGTGATACCAAACTTCACGCCCCGGAAACTGTCTTCTTGTTCATGTCACTTCGTAAATCATTTAACTTCAACAAGATTAAGTTGGATATCCTCAATTATATTGTGTATGAATGCGAACGGGTCATACACGAACTCAACTTAATTCAAAGTTCAATCTTGGGGCAAGTTAATAAGCTTGATCGTATTTGGGTCACTCGTTATTTATTTCCTAATCTCAAAGATGTATGATAATCGCGATCCTAGATGTCTCACTGCCTCGGCTTTTGTACAAGTACTGAAAGATTTGGTAAATACTGACTTAATAAATCTATGGTGAAGGCTAATCTAGGGTGTATGTTAATGAAAAAATCGATTGTAAAGTTCTTTGTTTTCCATATTGAACAATGGAGATTGCAGTTTTAAGAAATACTAGACGGAGAAAAAGCAGCAATTAAAGTTAACCAGCGAAGTATCTCAGTTAAGAACTTGTGATCAATGGTTTATACTATTCTCAATATTTGAAAGATAACTACGAAAACCAGACCTTTCAATTTTTCAAAAGAGGTTCACACTCTTTTAAGTGAATGACTTCATTTTAGAAGGATTCACAGCCATATTTAGTCTTGTAAATATGATCTTATTTTTGTGAGAAGTGAAAAATTACAAGTATCACAAATTCAAACACTTGGAAAATGTCAAAAAAAATACTGCAAACTATAATGGAATTGTAGCAATACAATTGTTTACCAATTGAGCAAAGAACCCACGGATTATAATGACTTGTTAAGCTTATACAGGATTCCTGGCAGAACTCTGAGAGGCAATCTAGAGTTTCCATTGATGGCAAGATGAAACTGCCAGATCGCGAAATAGATTCAAGTTATTTAACAGCAATTTTTATGGTAGTCTCAAAAGAAAAGAGGACGGTTTTGTTCTTTGACGAAACAAAATGTGTTCGCCATTGTATGCAAACTCGCATCTCTACCTACCATAAGATGTACCTCGTACATTTCCAAGTGAAACATCTGCAGGCCTCCTTTACTCCATCATTACTTGAAAGAACGGATTTGATTTGGTTATGAACTGACATTTTCGTAATGATGCTCCAAACTATTCACTTACTACAGAATTTTTAGTCTAGAACAAAGTTATTAGTCCTGGCTATGTAAATTTTCTTTTGTGTATATTTCAACATCCTTTGAATATAAAGTGCTACCATCGAATTACCAATGTGCGAAGTCAGCAATGCTGAAATCGATATCCATGAATTATTCAGTATGCGTTGTGAACAGAGATCCGAGGCTTGACAATGTCAAGTTTATAGGAAATTTTAAGGGTCCAGTGTACAAGTCCAATTTAGGAAAGGTAGGTTTTTCTGAGCGTGTAGTATTTAGGTACAGGACATGAAGAAAGAACTGTATTGTGTTAACAATCACAATTCTAGCAGCCATTAAACCGCGGTACAGCCAGATTATCTAGGTGAATGGACAGTACTGAGCGGCCATTGAAACGGTGGTCCAATGGTGAGACCCAATTTGTACTTGTGACACAGGTAGCCAACATCTTATAGAGTCAAGGACATTTTAAGATATTTCGACATCTATCATTCGGATAAATACAAAAGGCTACCAGAATGCTGAATATCAATGGTCCGCCATCTGGATGCAAAGACAAAATGAGGGCGTTCTAGTGAGACTGATTTTTCGGTATAGTTACAGATTTAATATAAATCTACTACGGAGAGATGAATCTGAAATGTTCATTTTTATTTTTATTTTATTTTATTTTATTTTATTTTATTTCATTTTTATTTCATTTTTATTTTATTTTTATTTTATTTTATTTCGTTCTCATTTTTTATTGTATTTCATTCATTGTAAAAATTCATCTCAAATGGCCATTATAGAATTTACATCATGGTAATTACTGCATTTCTTTTTCACTTGAATCCGTTCAGGTGCCATTTGAGTTTACTCGCAAGTCCACGCAAGCACTCAAACGTACGCCGACTCACAGAAATTACGAAACTGATAACGCCCAAGATAATATATGCTTTTTCGCGGGAAGTTTGTGAGTTGCAGAGATTGAAATTAACTCAACCCGCGCTTATCATCAACTGTAAAGGTATGAGAGTGGAGAAAGTGCCTGAAGACAAGTCGCAATGGCACGCAGAGCCCAGAAGTAGTAAGAAAAGCCGGAACCCACCTGAGCAGCATGCCCACTTTATGACGATGGCCGCCGCCAAACCATCGTTCGGCGGATTCCTCAGCACCCGGATTGGAGGTGCGGAAAGGGGCGAGAACTGCTTGCTATCGCGGTCCTCACCAGGAACTGTGTTCAGACAGCTAGACACCTGCAATAGTTCGCAGATCTTGTTCGTTGTTCTTTGAAAAACGCCTTTAACTTTAGGTTTGGCTACTATAATACTTCGTTCAATTGGACTAAACGGTCAATTGAGAAATATTCCACTGTATCGCAGCCATCAATTGTCGTTCATGTCTCACTATTCCAAAGGAGTTTCACAAAGTCCTGATCGAGCAGTGCATTTTTATTCTTTCCAGGTTTTCTGTGCTTGTTCAGACAAAATTGTTTGATCTTGTTTGATCTTTTTGATTCGTTTGATCTCTTGTTTGATCTGGTTGATCCAAGTTGTGGACCCTTCAGCAGTGTAGGACAAGCGTGTTCGCCTCCATACCATCTCATCCAGCGTTGTTATTGATACTTAGTAAGTATTGAAAGATTATGCAACGCTGGTCTACTCTTCGCAACTTATGTAGATGATTAAGTTATTGTGCATTCTCCCGATGTTTATGAACTTTGAATCAGGGCCTTTTTGACGAGGGCGTGAGACAGTGAGTGTATTACAATGGTAGTGGAAATCACTGAAGGGAAAGCGTCGCTCGAGTCTATCTTTAGTTTGAAGGTTAATTTCGAGGTTGATTGAGTTAAGAGCGGAGTGAAGTTTGGTGACAGTATTTACGAGCAGTGTTTGGCCACTGTTTCAGGGAAGAGACGAATAACGAAATCTTAAAAGATCTTTGGGTTGGTTCAGACACAATAGTTATTGTTGAGAACTCCGATAACAATGAGCGGAAGTCGTGATGATAACTGTTGGAGAAATCTATAAAAAAGATACGAGTAGCAAAGTTAAATACAATGATTCTTAGACATGATTGAGAGAAATCCTAGTTTATAATGGAATGCTCAAGATGGTGGTTGCAAAAGAACCTTCATTCCATTGGGCGAGATGGAAATATTTACACGCTGAGAGAACCTGAATAGGTTGGAAGGTCGAGAGTTTGAGACTTGGGCTATCGAGACAAGACATTATACAATAGAGTCAGACGATAGTAAGCGTCAAACACAAAATTAAAATTGACCAATAAAAACAAATGTTTAATATATAACGCCTTAAAATCAAAAGA
>JAJMHM010000015.1:30420-120463 GCA_030566045.1 Geotrichum geniculatum | reverse complement strand
GAATGAAATAAATAAAATAAATAAATAAAAATAAATAAATAAAAATAAATAAATAAAAATAAATTATCAAGAAATGAATAAAAATAAAATAAATGAATAAAAATAAAAGAAATATGAAAAAAATATAAAATAAAAATAAATAATACTCACAATTCATACAAACTCTAAATAAAATGTCAAAAAGCCTTAATGATCAAGATTCGCCAATTAGAAGCCTTAACAGTTAGCGGAAAGCATGTCAAGATCTCAACGCTGGAACATGGCGACGGCAAAAATAATCAAAAAGAAAAGTTGTTTAAAGTTGCATGGAAATGATTGTGAGATCAAAAACAATAGAAAAGCTCGAAACGCTTCTGAACTCTAGTTTAATTGAAGGCTTCACTGAAGGCTACATTCAAGGATTGTTTAAAGGGTTTAAGGGTTCATTGGATACTCTGGAAGTTAATGCTGAAGATTCTTAAAGATTTTAAAGGTCCAAACCGTTTTCTAGGATAAATCCTAGATTCATTCTCCAGTTTTCAAGGATTATTTATTTTTATTTATTTATTTATTTATTTCTTTATTTTATTTATTTTATTTTTTTATTTATTTATTTATTTATTTTATTTATTTATTGTATTTTATTCTATTTACTTTATTTTATTTATTTTATTTATTTATTTTATTTATTTCATTCATTTATTTTTTACCGTTAATCTATCCCGTCTCTAGATTTGGTCTTAATGCTGCCCTATTTATCAAAAACATCAATCCTATATATAGTGGGCCAATTCATGGACCCTAATTGAATCCAGAGTCAGCTCGAAAACTGTCAGAAAAGAAAGTTGAAAAGTAGCTATAACCTTTCTTTTTTTTTTCTTGTATATAAAGATATATAATTATATATTTTATTTTTTTTATATTATTATTCTGTTTCTTTTTTTCATGTCTTCTTCCTGCCTTGCTTCTTTCCTTCTTCTCTCACCTTCTTCTCTTCCTTCCTCCTCCCTCCCTCTTCATAAGAATCAGATTCATCCTATTAGACCTTACTCGGCTTTTCCTCTTTCAACTGCAATCCCAATTGCATAGACTATAGACACCCGTCCAGCACCTTAGTGTGACACGCCTTAATTTTCACCTTCCTATAGATGTCATCTCACAATAACCAGTTCTACTATCGGCATCCACATCATCAGCACAATCCACAACAACAGCCGTACAATGACGATAGCACGCCAGATAACCCCCAAGATCCCTCGTCTTCCCAGTATCCGTCATTGTCTCCCCGAATTCTAGACCCCACCGCGAATCAATATCAATATGTAAATACAAATCACACCCCAATATCAATCATGATGCTCCAACCAAACAACCAAAACTACATCACCCAGCAGCAGCAGCAGCAACAGCAGCAGCAGCAGCAGCAACAGCAACAGCAGCAGCATTCGCAATACCAACACCTAGACTCTTCAATGCATCATCGACACCAACCTCAACCACATCACCAGCCTCAACCTCCACCGCACCAGCACCAACCTCACCAACACCAGCAACACCCGCATCAGCAGCAGTATCAACAAATCCAGTTTGATTCCAATCCCTCCATAGCTGCTGCTGCCGCTGCGCTTGCCGCTTCTGATCCTACCGGCTCAGTTCCTGACAAAAAATACCAATGCCATATCTGCCATCGCTACTACCGACGCGATCTCCCGCGACATCTCAGAACCCACCAAGAAACCCTCCGTTTCCAGTGTCCCTTCCCCAGATCCCAGTGTCCTCACAAACGCGGCCAGTTCAACCGCCCGTACGACTTCAAAAAGCACCTTCTGCACTGTCATTTCGTCTTTGATGAGCAGAAGGTCGTCAGAGGCTTCCGGGACCTCAGATCCAAGCTCGTTTACCACGGCACTTGCAATTGTGGCGACCGATACATGGCAGAAACATGGCTAGATGAACATATTTTAGGAGGCGAACAAAGGTGCCCGTTGCTCGATCTGGAGCGCGCCAATATAAATTCTAAACAGTGAAATCAAAGACACTCAAGCTTTTGTGGAGTACAGAAATATTGAAGGGCAAGGGCTAAAGTCATTCGGTCTGATCCGGAGAGAGTGAATGTCTCAGGACTTGGCTGGTGTCTGAGTTTGTTTGATGTATCTTGGGCGAGTGATTCCAGTTAGGGCGTTTATATTTATTCTATGATTCTTATTCTTAATATTTTTGGAAATTTCTACATAACGAGACTACTAATACACCATGCTCAGCTTGGGCATGAAATTATATGAGCTGATCCCACTGGCTGGTGTTGACTTGATCTGTCGGGTTGAATGGGAGGACCCTTTTAAAGAACGTTAAAAGGCTGAACTGTAACTTTGCTTGAAAAATGATACAAACGCGAGTCATATTCTCAGTTCATCTCGGGTCTTTATGGAGGCAGTTATAGTTTGAATATTTGGAAATAAGGATATAGAAGCAAATATAGATGAAGGATATAATTGAATTTGTTGAACAATTATATGAATTGGATGTAAGATAATTGATGACTTTGTACTCGGTTCGACCGGCGCCCTCAAACCTTTTTCTTTATGGCATTTTGTAGATAATATCAGTGCAATTGGTTTTGACAAATAATAAAGAATATATTAAAAATGAAAAAATAGGATATAATAGAATATAGAATGGAATATAGAATATAGAATATACAATATACAATATACAATATACAATATAGAATATACAATATATAGAATAAAATATATTATAATATAAATTATAATATAAATTATAAATTTTAATATAAAATAGAATATATATAAAATAAGAGCAACACACAAAGTTTTGATATATTGATATGGATTGTCACAAATTCAGTCTCTTTTTTTTATTGCTAATCGTAATATCACAAACAAAGAAAAATTGACATTACTTTAAGTCAAATGTCCTCCAACGAAGAAAGGAGAATACAATAAGTCTTGATGAAAACTTTGTAGATGGGGAAATATTCAATTGAGTTTCTGTCAAGTTTTGTTTCGAAACTACCAACCAATTTGTAAAAACTCTTTTTCAACAGTTCTTCTCATATGATGTTTTACCATCTCAAGCCTCCCATCTCAATAATTAACAAAAGATTTCAGGCATTATTCTAGTTGAAAATCCAAATCTTCCGTCTTTAAGGCGGACTAACTAACTTTTTATTCATATCTCCTAACATTGAATGAAATTCTTGTCTCAAGTGTATCTCTTCATTTTCTATGTAATTTGCTTTTTATTTGTTTATTGGCTTTGAACCAAGTTCGACTTCCCGCCCTCTTGGTCGACTTACCTTGGAATCTCTCCACCTTGCCAAGTTCTCAATTGGAATGAACGTTCAATTTCGCATAGTAGTGCCTAAACTGCTATTCAGCATCGTCTAATTTGATTTCACTGAAATATATTGTACGATTGTTCTAGACCTACAATTCTGCTCTGGTCACTTGACAAACTCTGTTGTTCGTCTGTCGTACATTCTTTTTCATGACTTCATTGTAAGTTACGTCTCTGCTGAACTTTTTTCCGTTCATCTATCTGCCTCTGTAAATCGCCAAATATTCTTTCTCTATAATGATCCATATCTTCTCCACTGCCGCTGTCATCTTCATATTCTTGTTCTCCGTACCGTCCAATATACGTGTGCTCGTAGTCTGCTTCATCATACTCATCGTACTCATCTTCACCATTCAAGTATTCCGTAGACTCAAATTGAGACCGATTGACACGCTCTCTAAATGACATTTCATCTTGGTCAAACTCGTCGCTGGAAAAGTCTTCTTCTTCAGGATACTCGTTTTTGTAGAAATCCTCCGCTACAAACCCAATTAGACAGATATCCAATTATTTAACAGCTTAACTTACCATTGGAGTCTTCATCATCCGAAACTTGCACGTCAGAATTCTCTTCTTCTTCGTCGAGTCCAAATAACTTCTCGTCGTCCGAATCAAACATACTAAACTATATTAGTCGTTGTCACCTCGATATTAAGTGAGACTTACATCAAGCCCACAGTCCCTGATTGACTGCTCTTTTCTAAATCTTCTGTTCTATGGTAAACATCATAAACAAAATCAACGTCCATACTATCCTCTGTCAGCTCGCTCTCTCCAGGCTTCGTTGCTGTTAAGTGCTTTCTTCTCTTTGTAGGCTCTTTGATCTCTGAAACGCTTAGATACTCTGCCACCATAGAACTCAGGAATCCAGTTGGATCTTCCTCTTTGGAAAACTCTTCACTGACAGCGGATGGGCTTCTCTTCTTGGATCGCAATATCTGAGATTTTGGAGTTCGCAAGACCCGGAACATCTTTCTGCTTGGTTCACCACCGTCTGTAGACTCGAGATAGACGTTTGCTGGATCGCTTGGAGGTTCAACCTCGCTGGTCTCTGCCAACCTGTACACTAAAACCTTCATATCAGCCTGTCTTGTTCACCGTTCAACTAGGTCCACTCACCATAGTTGGTCACTTTGACCTTTTTTGTTCCTTCTCGTGTATCATCAAAGTCTACTACATTAGCTGCTATCCTCATAAAGCTCATCTCTCACTTACATAGAGTAGCCACCGCGCTTTCTGTGCGCTTTCTCTTGATACGAACCGTGCTCACCAGCCCTTTTTGTTGCATTTTGGTCTCTTGATGGCGATAGATGGTAACTGGAAACGATTCACCTGTTTCTCTTTGATTTCAAAAGTCACGTGTAGTTCTTATTTGGGTTGTTTGTGATTGTTTATTTTTTTTTTCAATCTCTTACTCCAACAAACGTCTCTCTCACACCTTTGGAGCTTTTTCCACAACAATGTCAAAGCAACTAAATGTCAAGTCTTGTATAAAAGGATGAAGAAATCCTTCTTGATTTCTTTTCTTTAGCACATCACCATCAAGAATTTTATGTCGAGCCTACACACAATTAAGGTATTAGAGATGCCTCGTCCATTTAATGGACCAAACTCTGAGGGACGCGAGGGATTTGGCTACAGAGAAGGCCAAATGAGATCTGATATGATTCCTCCGACTTTGGATTATAATGAGAATGGTGATTTGACGGTTGTTAATCAGGCAAATAGCCCGGTGTTGGCTTCGTTGAGAAAAGGTCTATTTCAGAACGTATATCCAATTCCCATACTGGATTCAGCAGAAAATTTGTATGATTATGGTGATTTCCGGTCTTTTCGTTCTAGCAGTGGAGAATATATGAATTATTATGGATCCAAGCCAGATGCTATGAAGACGGCTTCAAAAAGGGAAACTTCTGGGTTTTCTTTGGGCCAGAATCGACATTCTATTTACTCTAAAGTCAAGCCAGAAACTATTTCGTCTATTTCGTCTATTTCATCTACTCTATCTATTTCATCTTTATCTCCTTGTTCTGATTCTGATTCTCGAAATTCGCATAAACCCAACTCTAGCAAGTCTCAACTTTATCAAGCACATGAATCTTTTTATTCTAATCATAATTCTCGTCAATCTCATTCTTATTCTCTGTCTCAATCTCACCATTCTCATCATCCTCATTCTCATTCTCACAACTCACCAATTTCTAGTATCATTTCGATTGATGTCAATAATCACATTGGCTCCTCTTATAACAACCCACACCGTCTCAACACTAGATCCAAACACAGTACAATCCAAAGTAAACGCATTTCAGACAACGAAAACCCGCAAGACATTCCTGGAAAAGATCAACTCACTTCACATCAAACATTGAAATACCCTCTTTACAACGCTCATCAACCTGATTTTGCATATCATAGAAATGGGCTGGCATTGCATAACTTTCCCACCTCCCCCAACCTTCTAATGAAATCCCACACCCAATCCCTCCACCCATTTGACAAAGCTCATGCTGAACTTATGAATGAAGTTTTTGAAATGAGCTCTCAATTAACTCAATCACTGTCCTCAGCACTAGACTCGGCTTTGCCCCCGTCGTTGAAACAAAGAATCATCACAGTTTTCGGCAGTCTAGAATCTTTCGTGGTGGCATCAATTCTACATCTACTCTACTTATACATTGACTATATGTCCCTGGTGGCAGGCCACAAGTATTACAGCTGTAGCAGCTTCATCCAGTACCTGGCACTCCTGGCCTTCACCTGGTTTAAGCGACTTGGTCTTGTTGCCATCGTCTTGGGTACTGTCTATACTGGCCTTTACGATATCACAAGCACGAAATTAAAGTTTGGCTTCAATGTATAACTTCACATGCTCTGTTCGATTTAGGTAATGGTACGGCTATTCCACGGTTGGGAGGAATGATGGCTTGTTATTGATGTGCTGGCACTGAAAAATTCAAGGTTTACTGTTTTCTTTTTGAAATCCTCCTGCTGGTCTGATTCTAAAATGTCCTGACTTGTCTGGTAGAAGTCAATAGCCAGATGAAAACCATAATTCCAAAGTTGGGCTATTGTGAGGAGGAAAAAATGCATTAAAGGGAAGAAAATGCACTGGATGCTGAAAGTTTTGATTCATGCGTGTTCCTGGATGGGTAAAAATGTGGTTCACTGGAAATAGGTTCAGTTTTAAACAGCCAGGAGTTTTAATTTTTGTGCTGACTTTTTTTTTCCTTCTTTTTTCTCCATCACCAGCTGATTCCATATTTATTTCCAGCCTCTTTTTTGTATATTTGCATAAAGGATCATGATGTCGCTACTATCGCTGCTATCGCTACTCTTTCTAGCAGCATCTGCCTATTCGCAAAATTCCCAAGCTACGGAGTTCTATCGTCTAGAATCTTATCCACATTCGCTCAATGCTCCATTTCTCGATAGATATCTGTCGTCTCGGTTCTTTGACTACGGTGGTTCAACTCTCATCAGGTCCGAAAGTTTCATCCGACTGACAGGCGATAGGCCGGACCAAGCTGGATGGTTGTTTTCAAAGCTTCCAGCAATGCCTGAGAATTTCCAGGTCGAGTTTGACTTTAGGATTTCATCTGGCGGTGGAGCGATGCACGGTGATGGAATGGCTTTCTGGGTGACAACGCACAAGGGAGGTGATGGCCCAGTGTTTGGATCAAAGGACTTCTTTGAAGGACTCGGAATCTTCATCGACACCTACAAAAACAACCGTCCTGGCAAGACATTCCCGCTGGTTATGGCCATGATGGGTGATGGCAAAACAGGATACGACCACCAGCAGGATGGTCTGCGAAATGAATTGGCAAGCTGTTCAGCAAAGGGGCTACACAATGCTCCTGGACTGGCCAAAGCCAGAGTCACTTATGTCAAGGGCCAGTTTTTGTCGCTGGATCTGGATTACAAACAGGAGAACAAGTGGACAAACTGTTTTGCTCTCGATAACATTCAGCTCCCTCAATCTGCTTTCTTGGGATTTTCTGCTCGTAATGGTCAACTACATGAGAACCACGATATCCACAGAGTCCAAGTATACTCGATACGAAACCCGCCCATGACTTATGCCGAACTGAGGGAAATCGACAGTGGTGTTATTCCTACAAGAGATTTCCAGAAACCTCTGACTGGTAACAAGAAACCTTCCAACCAGAAGCAAAGTAGTGGTACTTGGCTCGGCTTCTTTTTCAAAGTCTTATTGTTTATTTGTGCTTTGCTACTTGGTGTTGTCATTTATGGGATCTATATCACAAAGAACCAGAGAAGGAAAAGAGGTCAAATGGATTACTACCTATAGAAACAGATACTTGAAGTATTTGTAGTAATTTTAATGATAATGGTTTGAAGAAATAATGGTTTGAAAAAAATTGTTGAAAACTTGGGGTAAATCGTGAGATTAAGACTATGAGATGAATAGATAGCCGACTGCTCATTCAATATCACCACCATATGCCACACTATTGAGTAAACTTGACTTTCCAAGTCAGATAATAAAGCATCACGCCCAACGGCTGTCCCAGAAAGAAACTGAGCCAAAACACGCAGTTGCCGATATGTGAGCCAGGCTTCCCGCTCTTGTCCAGTGGACCGGTCAAAAAAACTAGCGGAATTTGTAAGATCATTGAAAGGAACGCTGCTCCTATAACATTATGAGTAGGAATACCAACTAGAACTTCATGGAGAATTCCCGACACGAAGAATACCATAACTGAGGACTGTGTCTGGGCCCATCCCAGCTTAAGCATAGGAATATACAAATGACGAACAAAATAGTTATTTACAGGCTTATTCCACTGCTTCCAGTATGCTCCAACAGATCCAGCATTCCACCAGTCTTGATAAAACTCTCTATCGGCAAATCCAGTGATTTCCGCCAGAATGTTCAAGCTGGACTGGAAAATTGCATAGAAGCCTAATAGCCAAATGACTATACTAACGGTAGCTAAACGTAATAGCCGTTCAGCCATTATGATCCATCCGCCTTCATTCAAATGGGCAAGAGACGAGCGCAATATAGGAAGCGCATATTGGGACGTCAAAAACCAAATGCCCATCACGCATCCAAAAAACTCAAACAACTGCTGGAGCAGAAATGTTAGATGAATTTTGGATGAGCGAGGATACACTGGCTGGTATACCAGCGTTGGTGCCCACCAGAAGTAGACGAGATTGGAGAGTGTGAGGTTGCTTGGGTACGGAGTTGACTGGTAAATCTCAGGAATTGGGGGTGCTTCTTCTGCGACTGGTCGTGTTTCCGCCAAAGTGGTGATCAAGTAGGCGTCTCGCAAGTCTCTGTTGGTCAGAGCGTAGGAGACGACTTTGAGACCCAGTATAATGGCATGGAATTCACACAATGTTCCCAGTAGAGGGTTGAAGATGCGAGTATAAACAATAACTGATGTTATGCAAAAGGCTAAGATAGCGTTGAGGGAATGGAGAGCAGCAAAGAGACTCCACAGGTACTTTTTCTTGAGTCCAATCTGCCTGCGTATCTTCTCGTTCTTCTTCAGCAGTGAAGAAATGGCAAATCGTTCGACTAGCAGTGAAAAAAACAAGTGGACTGGAATCGAGGCGAAGAGTAAACAAGAGATCTTCAAATCCGACTTGTTGAAGCCCATGATATAAATTGACTGGACAATTCCGTGCTTGATATAGTTCTCAATCACGATACGCAGATTACTAAAGATGAGCACTATCAGAGCGAGGTTCCGGAATCCAGAAAACGAGATGTTGTCACTGTTAGCCTTGTTTCCAGGCGAGAGTAGAGAGCTATTGGCGACCACATGAGTCGGTCTATAGTGCGGTAGGTTCTTGATGTTTTTACTGTTAGTGCTATCGTCCGAGTCAGCCTGGCCGTCTCCAGAGGCTGTCTGCTCTTGTTTGGCTTTCCTGCGCCGCAGGGTCTCAACGTTCTCGCTGGATGTCTTCTGTTTTGTCTCCAGGCTCACTGGTCTTCTTTGCTCAGTCTGCATCATCTCAACGCCAAAAAAAAATGAACCAATATATTCTTTGGAAAAGCTAAATTGAAATGGCACTCAGGGTACCAAAATATGATTCAGACTATGTTAATTAGAACACCAAAATATTTATTAGACGAGAGTATGAGAGTACCAAAATATGTTGAAGTTAGGAGAAAGCGTGAGATTATTTATTATTTTTTTTTCTTGGACGCCAGAAAATACTGTACGTCCGTAGTATCTTTCCATGTGTCAAAGTATGCTAGAAACCTTAATTATTGAAGACTAATCCAAGCCAACGGCTTTGTCAACTTCTTGCATCGTTTTGACCGCAATTGCTCGGGCCCGTTCAGCACCTTTTTGCGAGACGCTTTCAAGGTACGGAATATCGTCGATTAGCTGCTGGTAACGCACCCGGACAGGCTTGAGTCCCTCTACTAAAACCTCGGTCACCTTGTCTTTAAGTTCTTTGTGGTCACGAGGTCTCAGCTCTTGCAAAACTTCCTCGCACGATCTCTTCTCCATGAACCCATTAGCCATGGTAAGCAGGTTGGCGATTCCTGGACGATTGACCGGATCGTAGGTGATTGGGCCCTGAATGCTATCGGTAACTGCTCGGGCAATACACTTCTTGATGCGTTCTGGAGAATCAGGAATATAAACGCAGGAAGTCTTGTCTGGATCAGACTTTGACATCTTCTTATAAGGGTCTCTCAGAGAAGCGACTTTTTTGAATGGCGCGAATATAGTTTTCGGGTCCTTAAAGATGCCCTTCTTGGTCTCCAGGCTGGGATAATGCTTATTGAAGAACGAGCAGATGTTTCGTGTCAGTTCCATATGCTGCGCCTGGTCATCTCCAACCGGCACCAGATCAGACTTATATAGCAGGATATCTGCTGCTTGCAGAGCTGGATAGGCAAATAGTCCCAGGTGCAGTTTTGAAAGGGAGTCGGCAGTCTCCATATTGGGCTCAAATAGAGATGCAGAGTCAGACAAGTTAGCCTTGGATTTCCACTGCGTCATACGATTCATATAGCCCATACCAGTCACTGTAGACAGCAGCCAATACAAACGGGTATGTTCTGGCACTTGGCTCTGTTGGAAAATGATACAGCGTTCTGGATCGATGCCGGTAGCGATGATGGATGCGACGGCCTGTGTTCTACAGAACTTCAAGCCAGCGGGATCGTCTTTTGGAACGGTAAGAGCGTGCAAATCGGCTACTCCAAAGATCAATTTGGTCTCGCTTGGGCTGGCGTTTTGCAAGTCAACCCAAGATTTGACTGCTCCGAGATAGTTTCCAACGTGGAAAACACCTGTAGGCTGTATCATGCTGAATATGGTGCTGTCAGGCTTGATTTTGGCTGCGCTGATATCTAGAACGGTGTCTTTTGGCAATTTTGGCGTTGAAGCAGCATTCTTCGCAGCGCTGGCTGCTAGACCTAATACTTTGGTAGTCCTCATGGTATTGTGTATAATTGGGAGGTGAAGTCTAAATTGAAAATTTCAGCTCATATTTTTACAATGTGAAATTCAAGATATATTGAGGTATTTAGATATAGATTAAGGTGATATATCAAGGTAGATTAAGGTAGATGTATCAAGGTGAATTAAGGTAGATAGTATCAAGATAAATTAAGGTAGATAGTATTAAGATAGATATATCAAGGTAAATAGTATTAAAATAGATATATCTAGGTAAATAGTATTAAGATAGATAATATTATATACGCTGCGTTTGCTACTAGATTATTCTGCTACTAGATTGTATTCAATAGATCTTACAATTGATTGCCAATGTTAACATGTACTGCCTTCTTGACAGTATAGTTATCAAGGCCATATTGACCTAACTCTGAGCCAATACCACTCATTTTATATCCTCCAAACGGAAGACGGTGAGAAGTATCGTTGTTTGAATTGATCCAAACCGTACCTGCGTCAAGAGCTCTTGCTATTCTCAAACATCTAGAGATATCTTTGGAAAAGATTGCTGAGCCTAGCCCGTAAGTAGTGTCATTGGCACGACGGATAGCATCGTCTTCCTTGGAAAACGAAGAGATACTTACTACAGGACCAAAGATCTCTTCGTTCCAGATAGTCATGTCACGAGTCACATCGCTGAAAATCGTAGGCTCAATGAAGTATCCTTCAGCAAATGGAGCAGTTCCTCCGAATGAAAGAGTAGCGCCTTGTTGCTTTCCTGACTCAATATACCCAAGAATCTTATCGAATTGTACCTTGGAGATGATAGGACCGTGGGATTTGGTTTCATCGTAGACATCGCCAACCGCATAATTGTCTTTTGTATATTGAACAAGAGCGTCGACAAACTTCTTGTAGATGGTATCCTGAACCAGAATACGAGACGTTGAAGAACAGTTCTGTCCCATATTATACATGATTCCCATATGCCCCCATTTGACTGCTTGTTCCAAATCGCAATCGTCAAACACAAGCATGGGAGATTTACCACCGCACTCCAACGTGATATTCTTGAGAGTCTTTGCAGCATTAGCCATGACGATTCTGCCAGTAGCAGTAGAGCCGGTGAATGCGACTTTGTCAATACCAGGATGAATACTTATCGCAGCACCTGCTATTTTGCCATGGCCACAGAAGATGTTTATAACGCCTGGAGGAAAGCCCGCTTCTACAATCAATCTTCCAACGTAAAGCATTGACAACGGGGTGTTTTCAGCCAACTTCATGACAATGACGTTACCAGCTGCAATGGCAGGACCAATTTTCCATGCAGCCATCGCCAATGGATAGTTCCAGGGAATTATCTGGCCGCAAACACCATGAGGTTCATGATATACAAGACCCAGCTTGTCAGAAGTGTTTTCTGCGACGGTTCCTCCGCGCTTGTCAGCCCAGCCAGCATAGTATCTGAAATGAGTGATACACTCGTCAACGTCCAGGTCTGCGTTGTTGGTTCGAGGCTTTCCAGCGTCTGCGGACTCAATAGCAGTCAATATGTCTCGGTCTCTTTCATAGAGATCAGCCAGCTTGTGAAGAAGACGGGAAATAGCATCTGGAGAATAATCTTTCCAGACACTATTGTAAGCTTTACGAGCAGCCTTGACTGCCATATCAACATCTGCTGCAGAAGCAGCAAACACTTTGGTGATAACGCGCTCGGTAGAGGGATTGATAGTTTCAATCATTGCGCCGTCTGAAGAGGGCACAAACTTGTTATTAATGAACAGCCCGGTTGGCTGTTCATATGTGGTACCATTGGGCAAAGTGATGAAGTCTTTAGTATCCATTTCTACTAGCTTTTCAGTGTAGGAAGATAAAAGGAGCGGATATGAAAGAAGTTAGGTATCCACTGCTAAGAACCAATATTAGATTGCAGCATTTCCCGTGCACAAAGACAAACTTTCACAAACTGTATTCTATTGCAATTCTGAATCAATTGCAACTAAGATAAACTCCGTATTAGATCAGTTCATATATACAAGCTTAAATTGATTGAAATTACAGAAATGAATTTATAAATGATTCACAACTTGTTTCCAAGATTGACATGAACTGCTTTTTTCAGGGTATAAACATCCAGACCATATTGACCGAGCTCAGTACCAATACCACTCATCTTGAAACCTCCAAATGGAATTCTATGAGAAGTATCATTGGAAGAGTTGATCCAAACAGAACCAGCTTGAAGGCCTCGAGCAATTCGCAAGCACTTGCTAATATTCTCTGAAAATATGGCAGAACCAAGACCATAAGTGGTATCATTAGCACGAGAAAGAGCTTCTTCCTCAGTTGAAAACTTGGAAAGACAAACAACTGGTCCAAAGATCTCTTCTTTCCAGATTCTCATGTCGTCAGTGACATCTCTGAAAATGGTAGGCTCTACAAAGTAGCCTTTGTCAGTGGCACGCTTACCACCGGTAGCGACGTTAGCTCCAGAGCTCTTACCAATGTCAATATAGTCGAGAACTTTATCAAACTGGATCTTGGAAACGAGAGGCCCGTGATTTAAGCTGTCGTCGAAAACATCACCAACAGCAGACTCGCTCTTGGTAAACTTGACAAGCTCTTCGACAAACTTGTCATAAATAGTGTCTTGAACCAAGATACGAGAAGTAGCAGAGCAGACTTGTCCCATATTGTACATGATACCAGCATGAGCCCATTTGACGGCTTGGTCGAAATTTGCATCGTCAAATACAATCATCGGGGACTTTCCACCGCACTCAAGAGTAACGTTCTTAAGAGTCTTTGCGGCATTGGCCATAACACGCTTACCAGTAGCAGTTGAGCCAGTAAAGGCGACCTTGTCGATATCGGGATGGACAGAGATAGCTTCACCAGCAATTCTACCATGTCCATTAATGATGTTGATGACACCAGGAGGAAAGCCTGCTTCGACAACCAGCTTACCAACATACAGCATAGACAAAGGGGTATTTTCAGCGAGCTTGAGAACAATACAGTTTCCAGCAGCAATTGCAGGGCCAATCTTCCACGAAGCCATCGCCAATGGATAGTTCCAGGGAATGATTTGTCCACAGACGCCATGAGGTTCGTGGTATACAAGACCCAGCTTGTCAGAAGTGTTTTCTGCGACGGTTCCTCCACGTTTGTCGGCCCAGCCAGCATAGTATCTAAACTGAGCGATACACTCGTCAACGTCCAGGGCAGCGTTGTTGGTTCGAGGCTTTCCAGCGTCAGCAGCCTCGATGGCACTCAGCAACTCTCTGTCTCTTTCAAACAGATCAGCAAGCTTTTGAAGCAATTGGGCAATGCCATCCTGAGAATACTCTTTCCAGACGGTATTGAAGGCCTTGCGAGCAGCCTTGACGGCAGTATCTACGTCCTCAGTAGAAGCAGCGTAGACCTTGGTGATGACCTCCTCAGTGGAAGGGTTGACAGACTCGAACATCTCGCCGTCCGAGGAAGGGACGAATTCATTGTTGATGAACAGACCGGTGGGTTGTTCGTATGAGACACCGTTGGGCAGAGTGATATTTACAGAAGTAGACATTGTTGGATGATTGGGGAGGGTGGAGGAAGGAAGAAAAGATACAATTGCAGGTTTGGAACTGAATTTATATGAGTTTACTTATCAGGATCAAATTCCCTCTTTAGGTTTCTCGTTAGGGGCTCTAGCTGACCTTGTTTTGCTTCTGAACCACGGCCCAAACAGCCGCCAGCAGATATTGGGCAATTCTGTGTCTATCGTGGAGACGCGGATGGAGGAACAGCACCAGGAACGGTTGGCGATTTTGGCAGGTCCTTGCGGTCGCGTTCGTTATAAACGTGTTTAATTGATTCATGCCTATCAAGGTAAAAGCAACGCGTAGATCTGTAGACATAATTATTGCCCACAAAGGTCAAGCATACCACGTAGGATTTTCTTTGTTGACCTCGCGCGGTTGTTCGGGCTCACGGTGAGGAATGAGCGGTTCTGTTATATCAAATGCTTCACAGAGCTCCTTCCAGGTCTCGTAGTCCAGGTCAAAAATCATCTGTCGCGACGGCAGGCTTGCCCTTCGCTTTTCCTCCTCCATTCGTCGAGCTTTGTCTGCCGGTAATGGATCCAGCGGCGCAATCACCGGAACACTATCGTCGTCCAAGTCCAAGCTGATCTTGCCATCGTGCACTAGAAACGAGAGGTAGAACAAGTTTTCGACAGACTGCGAAAACGAGCCTGGATTTAGAACAAATTCAAACAGTCCCATGGGCTGCGATTGGGATGCGCCATAGTCAATGAGTAGCTTGTAGACTTCAACTATAATCTGGGTCATTTTCTTCCCGTGCTTGACGTCGCCCAAGTTTAGAGACGTTGGTGCGCTCTTGTTGGCTGTTTCGTCGATTACTCTCCGTGTTCTCACCGCTGCCTTTCGTTCTTTACGCTCGATAGCAAGAGGCCCTATCATATGGTCAGACAGTGGCGGTCGATAGGAAGCTCTATAAAGCAGTTTCCCAAGGGCTGCTAATCCAGCAGCGCCATTGTCGTTTGAAACAAACGTTGAAGAAGCTTCGTTTTGCGATATAGCTGCGGTGTTCATGAAAGTATTAAGACTTTTCACGTAGTTGTCAACGTTGAAGGACATTGCTGAAGTCATTTCAAACTTTCGCGATGCTGTCGCAGTGATATCTGACATCTCTGCTACTACCACCGAGTCTATAACGGCTTCATTGGCTCGTTCCACCGATTCATATACATCTTCAACTTTCGGAATCAGTTCGATTACTGTGTCTAAACCACGGTTTTCAATTCGACCTTTCTCGAGGCTTTCACGGATCTCCTTATATTTGAGCCTTGTGATTTTATGTTTGTCAAGTTTTTCTTGTTGAGAGGCTTGATGGATCATGTTTTATCGCTTATATTGCTTATATCGCCTATATTGCTTATATGATCGCTTGATGTTCTTTGCTTGATGTTTGCTTGATGTTTGCTTGATGTTCTGGAGATATAATCGCTTGAGAAGTAAGAGATTTGATTTTTTTTCAAACCTTCTTCCCAATCCAGCTACTATTCTTCAACTACTTGGAAGAATGAACGACGAACCAAAGATCAAGGTATGCTAATCAGACTGTTGAAGAAAAATGATTAACGTGAGATTAGGCTCTAGACCCTACGGTGGTGAATCGCATTGCTGCTGGAGAAATTATCATTGCCCCAGCCAATGCTCTCAAAGAACTGCTGGAAAACTGCGTGGACGCTGGTGCCACCCAAATAGAAGTTGTAGTTAAAGACGGCGGTCTCAAACTACTCCAGATTACGGACAATGGCAGTGGTATTAATGTGAGTTGAGGTCTCGTCTCGTGAATCTTGTTTACTGACTATTCACCTTTAGAAAGTCGATCTTGATCTTCTCTGTCAGAGATTCACCACCTCAAAATTAACCACCTTTGAGGACCTGTCCTCCATTGCTACTTATGGGTTTCGCGGTGAAGCTTTAGCAAGTATCTCTCATATCTCGCACTTGTCTGTTATAACAAAAACCAAATCTTCGCCCTGCGCTTGGAAACTTTCCTATCTTGACGGGAAGCCTATATCAACTCCCTCCGCTGTTGCTGGCCGCGATGGCACACAATTAGTTGTCGAAGACCTATTCTACAACGTACCCTCTAGGCTGCGAGCATTCAAAATGGCGGCCGATGAGTATGGTAAAATTCTAGATGTCATTGGACGTTACGCGTGCCACTGCCTAGGAATCTCATTCACTTGCAAAAAACACGGTGATTCCTTTCCAGCTTTGAACGTTCCAGCAGCGGCCAAAAGAATGGAACGAATCAGGACTGTGTTTGGGTCTTCAGTGGCTTCTGAGCTCATTGATCTAGAAGTAGGATCTCTTGAAAAGTATGGATTATTGGGAACCTCAGGTTGTATCACAAATCCCAACTACTCCTCCAAAAAATCAATATCGCCAGTCTTGTTTATAAATGGAAGGTCTGTAACTTGTGATCCTTTAAGAAGAGCATTATCAGGTGTATACAATGTGCACCTTCCTCGAGGAGGACATTATTTTGCATATTTGGCCCTGACTATAGACCCAAAGAACGTGGATGTCAATGTGCATCCAACTAAACGCGAAGTCAGGTTTCTATTTGAAGACGAAATAATTGAACATATCAGCGAAGCAGTGCAAACAGAGTTGGCAAATTGCAGTTCAAGTAGGACATTTCAAACCCAGACTGTGTTTCCTAGCTCTATCACTGCCAAAGAGCGTTCTTCTCAAACTAAACGGCCATACGAATACAACTTGGTGAGAACGGACTCAAAGCAAATGAAACTGACATCCATTTTCAATACAAGCCTTGATGACTCTATAGGTTTCGAGTCAACTCCTGCTTCAACAATAGACGGATCACAGAGTTCACAATATCGTTTAAATCAAGAAAAGCGCGATAGAGTTGATATTAGACTGAAATCAATCCAAAATTTAAAAACAGAGATTCTCGAGAAAGGTAACGAGACCTTAACTAAAGTTTTTGCAAACCACATTTATATCGGTATCGTCGATTACAACAGAAGGTTATGTGCTTTCCAGCAGAGTATAAAGATGTTTATTGTGGATTATGGAGTTTTACTGCAAGAATGGTTCTATCAAATTGGTGTTTTAGATTTCAGTAACTTTGGAGTTATAACATTTGATGTCGGTTTGAGTGTTGTTGAGTTACTAGAAACAATTTCAGCAGATGGCGATTATAGTGAACTTGTTGAATTACTATGGGATATGCATGAGATGTTCCAAGAGTATTTCTCTATAATTTTCACAAATGATGAAGGTATTCTCCGTATCACTTCTCTGCCCATGCTGGTAAAAGGATATATCCCATCATTTGGCAAGCTGCCATTTTTCTTTCAAGACCTCGCAAAGACGGTGAAGTGGGATGACGAACAAGAGTGTTTGAAGGGTATATTAGTTGCTATATCCAAACTATACACTCCTGAGCCTATCTCCGAAGATCAAGAAGACAATAATAGCAGACAAGTTGAGCAAAGAAAGACCCAAATCAGTGAAAGTATTGAAAATCTAATGTTTCCCGCGATCAAACAACAGTTTATTGCACCAAAATGGCTTACCGAACATGTAGTAGAAATTGCAAACTTGCCTGGGCTGTATAAAGTATTTGAGCGATGCTAAATGTCAAAGCAGATAATTAATATTACTGATGTTATATGGGGGAGTTAATTAGTTTTGTTCAACGGGGAGTTAATTTTGTTTAATGGGGAGTTAATATTGGTCAATGGGGGAGTTAGTTTTGTTCAATGGGGGAGTTACTTTCGCTCAATATCTCCATCCTTTTAACTAGATACTGTTCAATAGCTGTCGATGAATTCTGATTTGGATCCATTTCTCTCGTTGATATCAGGACAGGTAAAAATGGTTCAATATCGTCAATGTTTGTCATGAAGGAATCTACACGAGATTCCCGAATATGTGCAGTGTCAGTACTCCAATTGACTAGACTGGCCAAACGCTCCTGGCGGCTTATGAAGTACTTGTTTACTCTTCTCAGATATGGAGAGCCCTGATCTGGCAAGTCTGATTCCGAAGAAATCAAGGTGATGTCTTCGTAGTCAAGATACGGTCCGCTGAAAGAAAAGTTGAACAAATACCACATCTCTGGCATTAGAGCTTCAAGCACTCGGTTGAGAGTCCAGTACCACTTTTGCAGCATAGAGCGTGCTCCGTCGCCAAAGACTCGGACTGGGAAATTCGAGATCCAGTCGCGCAGCAGCTGGAAACTTGTGGACGGGTTAAGCTGTTCATCAGAGTACTTTTCAAGATATGCTCGCACACGACCAAGAAAAGTCATGAGGAAGATATACTCAGGCTCGTTCTGGTGGCTCGAGGCCAACTGAAGAGCCAAAGTATCTGACAACTCGGTTAGCAGCTTGTCCGCAGACGAATATGAGAATCTTGGATATTTGGAGCACTTTATCGCCAGCAGATAGGCTTCTTTCAGATATAAGGCCGTAGTGGACTGTGATTCCAGTGTCCAGAGGTTCACTTTGTTAACAACTGCGACGAGCCCTTTGGTCATTCCCACGTACGCTTCGTACCGCGATTCTTGTAGGAAGACGTCCCAGGACAGGATCAAGCATGCTATGACGAGTTTATCTTTGTTTTTAGCCCACTGCGAGGTGACCTCCTGCTGGATTTCGTGGAGGGCTATGAATCTGTGTTTGTCTGCTCGCGTGCTGTATTCGGAGTTCTTGGTGTTTAGGTAGAGCTGGCCCAGGGAGAAGGCCATGATGGCGTGGTGCAAGCACGGATAGGCGAACGAAGCGGCCATGAGATGGTTGAGCCAGGAGGAGCAGGACTGTTCAGACAGAGCAGGCTTCTGTCTGCAGCCCAGGGCAAGATTGCCAATGGCGACCGCACTGTTTTTCTTCTTCTTGCCGCTTTCCAGCTGCGGAATGGAGGGCAGACTGGGGAGCGGGATGGCAGCAGTGGCAGCAGTGGAGGAGGACTTGGACTTTGCGAGGAACTTGTGGCTGCCAATGGGCGGGAGATAGTAGTTGCAGTACTTGTCAGACGGTGGAGGCGTGAGCTGGATGTTGGCCTTGACAAACTCGGGGATGTACTGGGGCGGCGAGGCTGCGCTGGTCGGGCTGACCGGCGACGGGTATGAGGAGGAGGAGCCGGAGCCCGGTCTGAACGGATCTGAGTAGAAGATGTACTCGCTGGCCGTGGAGTACTTGCGCTTGAAGCCATCTTTCTTGTGGACCATGGCGGCAGGCTTGGAGTGGGCGAGCGAGCGAGCCACGAGACCTGAAGAGACGCCAGCCGCGAGATCGTCCAGGCTCTGTTTGGCGGCGAGCTCGCGCTTGCGCTCGTGCTCCGCGATCTGTTCCTGGGAGTAGCTGAGGTAGGAGCAGGGCAGGGCGCCGGCGTTGGCCTTTTTGCAATTCAGACAGCACAGTAAAGTTTCGTCGCACTTTATGCGACGCTGCTTGCAGTTCTGGCAGCCGAGGTGGGATTTCTTGTGCGGCCGTCTGATGTAGGTTTTTTGAATTTTTGGGCTGTAGTCGACGTCGTTGGAGCCAGTCGGCGAGCACTTGGAGCCAGCAGGGGAGCTCATGGTGATCTGAGTTTGGAGGTTGGAGAAGAAGAATAAAATCTTTTTTCCTACAAAATTCTCCTTTAAAATAGATTCAGGTGAATTGCTTCACCGATTGATATTGGAGCATGGTTATCTAAAAGATCTAATATATTTCCTATTTAGGCAGCATAATAGCTTAGAAATTCTGCACCGGCCAATGAACGAAGCCCTGTGGCAAGTTTTTCGTATCAGAGTGACAATGATCTGCTACTGTGCAGTTTTCACGCCGTTAGTGAGAGGTCTTGGGTGGTTTATAATAATCCCAGATGGTGGTGAGCAACCGCAACCCAACGAGGCTTGGGGGCTTACATACGAGCGGGATAACCAGAATGGGAGGTTTGAGATGATAGGACGAGAATCAAGGGTTATTAAATTAGTGTAAATTAGTTTAATAAATTAGTTTAATAAATTAGTTTAATAAATTAGTTTAATAATTTAGTTTAATAATTTAGTTTAATAAATTAGTTTAATAATTTAGTAGTTTTTTTTTTTTTTTTTTTTTTTTTTTTTTTTTTTTTTTTTTTTTTTTTTTTTTTTTTTTTTTTTTTTTTTTTTTTTTTTTTAATTCTTGTTTTCATTGGTTTATTGTAAAATTCACTGTCGATGTGATCAAATTTTGATCCACCACACCTTCTCTGTATCTTGAAAAATACGCAAGACACATTTAATGCCCACAAATATCGTGTAAAGGACTACAAGGACCATGTCCTGTAACGACCAAACGTCCGTCTATATAAATACCCAGCTACTCCCACTTTTTCTTTCTTCTTTCCACTCTTATTCACCATGGTAGTCCCCATACACCATCTACCCATATAATGGCATCTTGTCGCTTGAGAACGGTGGCCAAAGTTTAAAAAAGATGATAATTAATGTAGTTTTGTTCTGCTCAAAATATTATTAACAGATTACAAGATTCTTTTGAGATTCAGCACCGATCTACACTGTGCACACTATAAATCGCCCACCACTTTTTTAAAATACATGGCGTTGCAGAAGACCCATCTGGTTAAAACACAAAAACCTGCAAGATTAACTATTCATTCTTTTTTTTTTTTTTTCACTCTTTTCTTTTCATTTCAACAGTTTACGCAGGTATTTTTCATTTACACTATTTTCCAGAACAACACATGATCTTGACATTTAGGTCTCATATTTCATAGTTCAAGATCTTTCTATACCACCCACATCTTCATCTTCCTCTTGACTTATTCCTAAAAAGAGAAAAAGACCTAAAAACTTTTTTTTTTTCCATCTTTTTCCGCACTTTTTTTTCTTTCTCCTTCTCAATCACCTCAACAACACCTTTTTCTCAAATGATCAAAGGTCTGCGTCGCTCTTTTAAAGGAGAAAAACGGACTTCGTCAAGTATCAGTCCGGCGTCTTCTCAAAAATCAATAGCTACTACTCCGCCAAAAAAGATCATTCGTGCCATCTATGATTACGAATCTCAAGGGCCTGGTGAACTCAGTTTTTCTCAAGGTGATTTCTTATACGTTACAGGGCACGAAGCCTCTGAAGAATGGTATGAAGCGTACGATCCTCCCTCAAATCTCAGAGGCATGGTGCCAGTCCCGTATTTTGAAGTAGTTCCTCGCAAAGATTCGGCCTCTACAATCCCCATTCACACCGCCTCAAGCTCTTCTTCTGCTACGTCTTCAGTAGAGCCTGCCAAAAAATTCGCAAAGCCCGCACAACCACAGCTCTACGGCGTAGTTTTATTTGACTTTACTGCTGAACGATCTGATGAACTTCAAGCAAAAGCTGGGGAATCAATTATAATTATCGCAAAATCAAATAACGAGTGGTTTGTCGCAAAGCCTATTGGTAGATTAGGTGGTCCGGGTTTAATTCCAATTTCCTTCATTGAAGTCAGAGATATAAGTACGAATCGACCGGTGCAAAATCTAGAAGAATCAATTTTGAAGGCAAATGTTCCTCGCGTCGAAGAATGGAAACGCTCAGCAGCTGAATACAAAGCAAGCAGTATCCCTCTGGGAAAGCTGGACGATGCCCCAAATTACTCTAGTCGCAATCCTTCAGTAACTGAACAACTTCAAAACATGAGTTTGGCAGATCAACATTCACTTCAAGACCAAGCCCACCAACAACATATCCAACAGCAAAAGCAGCTACAGCTGCAAATCCAGCAACAGCAGCAGCAACAACAACAATTACTGCAACAACAATATCAACAACAGCATATCGACCATCAAGAACAGCACCTCAGCTCAGAATTTTCAAATCACTCTGACCAGGAACCGTATGTCATTTCGGCTTCTGTCGAGCGCTACGCGTTTGATAATGATCGATATTGGTACTTGGTTGTCACAAAACTGTCAAATGGAATGTACCGTAACCTATGCAGATACTATCAAGACTTTTATGATTTCCAGATTACTCTTCTTGAAGAATTTCCAGATGAAGCGGGTCGAACTGGCAAACAACGTACTCTACCATTTATGCCTGGTCCACTAACATATGTGAATGATTCCATATCCAGTCAGCGACGCGCAAATTTAGACGATTATGTTAGGAAACTTACAATGATGCCAGAGTATATTTCGAAAAGTCACATAGTTCAGCAACTGTTTGCACTACGGACAGGAGATGTGGAAACTACGAATCCAGCTGCAGCAATGCCGCATCCTCCAAACCGGACGTCCAACGTTTCTGGTAGTGCTGTCTCCACATCGAACCCGGATTCCACGAGAAATTCTTACGAGCAATACGAACAGCAGAGGCTGCGAGGATCCCAGGGATTTGACAGTGAGCAAGACTCGTTTATGAACCAGTCTTCGCGCGTTACGTCCCAGCAGTATGTTAGTCTTCAACCGCCGCCCGAATCTCCTGCAAGTCAACAGTCACAAGAATCTCGCTTATCGGTCAGCTCGAAGCGCACCTCCCACTCTAACAGGATACAGTCGGACAATACAACGGTGCTGGAACACTATGACCACGGGGACCTTCCTGGCCAGGACACGCAGTACTCTGAGATTGATGTGTCATTGACGAAGATACCTGAAGCGTTTGTGAAGATTAAGGTATTTTACGACGATGATTTGATTGCGTTGAAGGTGCCCAATACGATTTCATTTGAAGCGCTTTATGCCAAAATATCCGACAGGTTGAAGTTGGAGAATATGGTTCTTTTGCACAAGGAAGAGGTGAGTGGAGAACTGACTGAACTGAAAAGCAGAGTGGATTTTTTGGCTGCACTGGGAGACAAGCAAAAGCTGGTGCTATGTGCTAAATGAGAGGACTCACGAGTCAATTATGTATGAATGGTATATATTTAGTTCATAGGATGAGGACGATGATTATGATGATTTTATGTGATAATGAAACGGTCTAAATGCAAATACAAGAGAGATGCACGAACTTTGGTATGCAGTGTGTTGGAGCACAGATTTAACTACGAATCCAAGTCCATGGCGTCAGAAGAATAGTCTAAACGGCTGTCATCCAGGTCCATCTTATCTGGTTCTACATTTGATTTGGTTTGGAAAGGCTGCCAGAATCTATACCAAACGACGGATTGGTATGGGACATAGCGTATTAGGTCTTGGGAATGCCGTTCGAAAAAGTGCGGTTTTTTATTATAGCTAGCGAGGACTTTCTCGAGCATGATGTTTGGAATGTGTTTTTCAAGCTGGAACGTTTGGTTGTCATCGTTGTCGGAGGTTTCAGAGAGCGAGAGGTTTTGGAACGTTTGGACAAGCAGTCGACGTTTTCTGGACTGTTCACTGTCAGCGTATGGGTGCGAGCGTTTCATATAGAAGCTGGTTGGGAATGTGCTTCTGCTTCTCCCTTCGAAATGCGAGTAAATGGGATGATATATATGTGGTGAATGGTATTTCATGGAAACAAGTGAGGATTCTAGAAGATTCAGGTGGTGCAAACAAAGTTAGCATGAAAACAAAATGGCAACTGTAAAATCAAAAGAATTTCAGATATTAAGTATCTATATAAAGGCGCTCAGTATTTGGCCAAAAACTCTGCTAGTCCAACTTCGCTGGGATCTGGCTTTTCGTCAAATATATCAGACTTTCTATATGCTTCTTTGCGCGTTTGGGCCTTTGGAGGCGGTTGTATATCGTTCAATGGAATGTCTTCCCAGTGCGCCAGAGTCGTTTCGCTCTGAACGCTGCTTCGCACAGACTTTTCTGTTATTGTAAACGACATCTTCTTGTCAGTCTCTGGAGCTTGCTTAGTCTGGGGTTCTATTTGCCCAGTGATATGGCGCCACAAAGACTTGACCCACGAGCTCTCTGGGTTGTCGATAATATAGTCCATTTCCATGTCTGTGGTATCCATATCTTCATAGAAGCTCTCCCTTCTGTAATGGGATTGCGCGTCGTTTTTCTCTGTTTTGTAGTATGAGAGTCCTCCTTCGTTGATGAAAAAGATGATGCTGGTGACACAGCAGCTGAACGGTTTGCTCCAAGCGGTGATGAAGTTCAGCACGTATTTGATTGTAGTTAGGTCTTCCTTATGGGCAAAACTGACGAAAACGACCACCTCTTGGGCCACCGAGAAAACTGAAAAGATCATGTAGCATATTGGGTATATGAATATGAATGCGATTTGGCGACGCACGATCTTTTGTCGGCGAAGGAACTTCTCTTCGTTTTCCCGGTTGAGCTGGCGCTGGAGGTCTTGGGCAAATGTCGTGGAAGTCGAGAGCTCGTTGTTGTCTGAAATTTCTTTTTTCTTGACAATCCAGTTCATGAATCGCTTGGGCAGTCGAGGTTTCGCGGCTTGTGAATCTAGCATCATGTCTGTGAATTGAACCATTCTCATTCGCAAATAAACGTATATCACAATGTAAATCGCAAAAATCAGCACCATGAAAATGGTCCTTGGGATCCACGAAAACGCAATGTCTCTCCAGAGAGACGCGGAAATGAACTGGCATGATGAAGGAAAATACTGGTATGAGTTTCTGGTAAACAAGCCTTGAGCTGCTACCATCACCGGTATAAGCACGAAACATATCGGATATACAAGAAACCTGAATCTGTACAGTCCGCCTGTGAACGCTGGGAAAAATATCAGAAGCGCTGAATGAACTGCCATAGCTAGCATGGCGAATCCGTAAGAAACAACGCAGGCGAGAGCCATGAATCCAGCTGCATTGCAAAAGCTATAGTATACTGATTCAGGTAGAGTCCTGTTCTCCGTTAGAAATCTTGCTGGATAGAGAATGTAAGACGCAGCTTTCAGTGTGTCTATAACTATCACAATAATAGCTAACTCATGTCGATACTGCTTGATTCTCTTTGGTATTCGCTTTTTAGGATTTTTTCTGTGGATATAGTTATATATTTGTGGTCCTTTGTACCACCATAATAGTACCACAAGAGCTGTAGATATGCTAATTGACGCAGACACAAGTGTCAGAATTCGTAGAGCTAAGACCAAGTCTGCTCTGTAGTTCAAGTCGGGGGGAGCCATAGGAGTCGACATTTTGATATCATCCTTTTCATATATGGGTTTTTGTATTTGAACAAAAGACGACGATTCAGCGAAATTTATACAAGTTGACAATGGCAACTACGGCCTGGTCTACAACGGCTCTTTCTGACTTTTTGCCTCTGTCAAACTCCATTGTAACAAAAGATGATGAACAAAAGGAGAGGTCTAATTCAAGCAAATTTCCAACAAAGCTATGAAGAAAAAATCTGTGAAATAAGATCAAGCAAACTGATTTCCATTAGAGTTAAGCTTTTTCGACTTTTAGTTGGTAGCAAATGGTTGATACAAAGAGCTGACATTTGACTGAAAGTATATATCGAGTTCTAGAACTGCCCGTAGAGAAGGAACTTGAAGGATAGCTCCAGATATAGTGTTGGTTAGCGCTTTTCGCTCCCGTAGCCAATGCAGTTTTTCCAGTCGAATCGATTGCTATTCCATTTTTACTCTTTATATTTGCGGGCAAAGACATTTCAAAGAGCGGGATGTCGGGCAACTTGAAAGTTAAGTTCTGAGATTCCGAGGCTCAAGGCTATTGAGCATTGAAGTTGTGTCCTTGTTATAACAAGCAATAATTGAATGTTCATTAGTTTGGTTTATTTTTTGGTAAGTTCAATCAAATATAACTAGTATGATTTATTTTTTTCCCGTCACTGTTGAAAACTTAATAAAGCTTTGAGTCATGAAGTCTTGAAAAACTTGGTTCGCTCAAATCCATCTTGCCGATAAAATTTCTGGAGTATGGCATAAGTATTTCCAATTAATCAAGTTGAAAAAGAAATATGGTGGAAAATAGATCTTTAATGCAATTAATGAGTCTTTGCCTTTTTAACTTCAGGCTCAGACCCTTCAACCTCAGTCTCCTGCTTTGGTTCATCCGGTAATGACCGTTTAATGTCTGCTTCCATAACTGATTCTGTTTTCTTATCTGATTCTGTTTTCTTATCTGATTCTGCATCCTTAACTGGTTCTGCATCCTTCATTAGTTCTGCTTCTTTAGCTGGTTCTGCTTCTTTAACTGATTCTGCTTCCGTAACTGCTTCCTTAACTGATTCTGCTTCTTTAACTGATTCTTGAACTAGCTTCTTTTCAGCAATTGTGCTCTTCAATTTCTCTATTGTTATGTCAGGTCCATCTGATATCATGGATTCCACCAAAGGAACCCACTCAGTATCTGGAAGATCCTTCACAATGTCATTCAGTTCAAATACATTTTTTCCAAGCTCAAAAGCACCCTGCTGGACTCTGACCAGTTTAGTCATATGAGCAGTGGACCCTACTGCTCGGGCAAGATCGTGGATGAGAGATCTAATATAAGTTCCAGATGAAACGGAAAACCTCAGCTTAAGTGTAGGATACTTTTGGTTCTCTTCAACCAAAGATCCTTTTGCTTCAATAACTCCACTGGTGAGCTTAGCCATATCACTGCTATCGACGCTGTTCAGCATGGCCTGTCCCTGTTTCAAAATCAGGTCTCGCTCTTCTTCGGTAGCTTCACCAGCAGCTGGCAGTTGGTATTCTGTTTGGTCCCAGTCAAACCCATCTCCAACTACTTGAAAAAAGTTAACCGTAACTTTTCTGGGCTCAATTGGCTTGGGTAACGGAAGACCTTCTCTTGCATATTCATATAGAGGCTTTCCATTCATTTTCAATGCACTGTAGACAGGTGGAAACTGCAGAATTTCTCCAGAAAACTTGTTATTAATAGCCTCTTTGATCGCCTCTATAGTAAGATCTGAAGTAGTCCCTCGCTCAAGAATTTTCCCAGTAGAATCATAGGTATCCGTAGATACTCCAAACATTGCAACGGCTTCATAGGTCTTTGTGCAATCAGTGAGAAATGAAGTCAATTGTCTGGTTCCTTCACCGACACCAACCACCACGACACCAGATGCCAATGGATCCAAAGTACCTCCATGTCCAACTTTCACTGCATCCTGTTGATTCTTGTTCTTCCACCACTGGCTTCCTCCCTTCTTTCTATTTCGTTGAAATTTCTTCTTCTTTGCGGGACCAACATTGGCCTCAGAACCCTCCACTAGAGTAGATGAATTCAGAGCCTTCTTGATTTGACTGATTACATCGGCAGAAGACGGACCTGACGGTTTATTGACTGCAAAGACACCATTTATTCCCACCATTATGCGTAATACTGGAGTGTATGGAGATGGAATATACGATTCACATTAAATTGGGTGAAAAATTGCCAGTAACCTAACCCATTATAATAGTAATCCAGATTAGGGAATTTTGCTTTTTAGTGATTTGGAGAAGAATAACTCATCTTGTAGAAGAAGTAGGACATTATTTCTGGAAAGGAGATCAAGCAAAATTTTAACGATGAATTAAACTTGCAGTAATGAAACTGGAAGAAAATGGTGATGAAGAATAACTTGAAGAAAAATAACTTGAAGAAAAATGACTTATGATTAGGATTTGTGTGATCATTATATAAAGATACAAACTCAATAGACCTTTTCGCTATCCAAAACTAAATGCAAAATCAGACTTTACTTCCTACAAACCCTCTGCGATCTCCAGGACGACTCCATCCTACTTTAAGAACTTTCACTAATTTGACAATCTTATCTTGACCTTCATCTCCAGATTGAATTGTAGCTAAAACATTTGCACACTGCAGCAGCCTGGGCCGGCCAGACCAATATTGAGCATCCAGCTGATCTGATACTGGTAGAAGGACAATGTCTCGAAAATACTTTAAAGTTAATTTCCTCGAGTTCAGATTGCCAGCAAGCTGAAGAGGAAGATATACTGCTTCCCAGTATGGTAAAACCTGGCTGTAAAAAAACTGCCAAAGATCTGTCATTCTGGAGGTTATTTTGTCTTCTGAGACTCGGGAGAGGGACTCACTCAGAACATTCATGCCCATGGTAGTCAGGTCGTTGAATTCCTGTATTGCCACATCCGAAGAAGTAGCATCTATGTGCAGTTTAAGAAGAAAATTCACCTTTTCGACCGGAGTTCGTAGACCTTCCCCATGGAATAGAGGCAACACCCATTGTTTTAGTAAAGTAAAAGTCTCTTCAGCCAGAAACTGAGATTCCCCAGGAAATTTAAGAGCCACAGGGGATTCTAGCGCTGGTGGGATGTTGATCATGGTGGGGTGGAAAGTGTAGATGGATCCTTCATCAATAGATATCAGCTTGGAATTAGACGAGCTTGAAGACAGTATAGCGCTGCTCTGTGTCCGAAACGGATGCTTGTGTCTGTCCTCGATATTGAGTGATGAAAGAGCATTAGGCGAGCCAGTCATGCTGGTTGCGATTCGCTCAAGCTCTCGCGATGGCCGGGCCAAAGCATTTGTGTCCGCTGAGCCCTTCTTTGAGCCTGGGTTTAACTTGGGGCTTCCTGTGGGAGTATTAATATGTCTTGGGAAGAGCTTCGAGGTAGAATCTTTGAGTCTTCCAGAGAGCTTTCCTGGAGACCGCAGAAGTTCGTTGGAGTTTTTGTTTCGAAGGCTGGGAGCCAACGGAGGAAGCTCCTTGTTAAGTTGGTGATCGTCTAGTCGAGGAGCACCAAAACTAGCCTGGCTGGAAGACATGAGGCTGGACGACGACGAAGAGTTGGAGTTTGTCCTTGACCGAGACACCATGATGACGAGTGAATGCTGAGTAGGAGAGACCCTTTGGAAGGGTTGAAAAAAAGTTAATAATAAAGTTTCGAGAGAAAACAGAGGGCTGGCGAACTAATCAGTCCCGATTGATGCTCCGGTTTGATATCAAGGTCCAAATTGGTTCTGAGGATCTCTCTAGCTCAAAGGTTTAGGCTGAGGCCTCCAGATTCTCATACTATTTTTGATCCCATTTCTTACCCTCAGCCCTATCTAGATAGTTTGAAACAGCAGGAAGCTATTTAACTTCTTTTCCTTCCATCTTGCATACTGAGGAAGTCAGGTAAAATGAAATCACCACATCTGCTGCTGAGCTTCTTGTGCTTCTTGAGTGCTACTGTTTGGGCTGCTACGGTGCCTACAATCACTCATAAAGTGTACTTTGATATGGTCCAAGGTTCGCAGTATCTTGGACGCATCGTGATTGGGCTTTATGGCGAAGTTGTCCCCAAGACGACGAGGAACTTTCTTGAGCTTTCCACTGGTGCCAATGGGTTTGGCTTCAAAGGGTCTACATTTCACAGAGTCATTACTGATTTCATGATTCAAGGTGGTGATTTTGAACGTCCTTCAGCTAACAATGGGGCCAAGTCTATCTATGGCGAACGATTTGACGACGAGAACTTTATATTGAAGCATGACAGAGCTGGCTTACTGTCCATGGCTAACGCTGGCCCCAATACCAATGCTAACCAGTTCTTCATTACTGTTAAGGAAACACCTTGGCTCGATGGACATCATGTTGTTTTTGGACAGGTTTTGGAGGGATTCCATGTTGTCAAGACAATTGAAAGCGTCAAAGTCGATGCGAACAGTAAACCGCTGCAAGATCTGGTCATCAAAGAAAGTGGGCAGCTTGCTACTCAGTCTGGAGGCCAGTTCGTGATAGACAAGATCTTATGACTATGGGAGATGTCCAATGTTTTAACAGATTAAGCGACAGTTTTAACATTGGACTCTTAACTTGTCTTAACTTGAATGATTGAATCTACTGATTGACTGAATCTACTGAATCTACTGAATCTACTGAATCTACTGAATCTTCTGAATCTACTGAATCTACTAAATCTACTGAATCTACTGAATCTACTGAATCTACTGAATCTACTAATTGACTGAACCTACTGATTGATTGACTGAACCTACTGAATCCATAGCATTACAATGGCCCTTTATACATATATATTGTCCTCCTTAACCATATATTGGAGAAATGAATGAGAGCTATATTCGAATAAAAGTCTACTGATACTTATTTCTTTGACTTGTCCTCAGGAATTTGAAGCCCAGTAGCTTCTGCTACAAACTTTCTTGCACTACTCACTGCACCCTCCAGCTTCTGATTACCTTCATTCACGGCATTACAAACACCTTTCGTGATATCTTTTACCTGCTCTCGTGTCTTGATATGAGCCTCAGCCAATGCAGGAGCCTTTTGTTCATACCTCCAAACAAGTTTACTGGTATTCTCAAATGTTTGAGGTAAAAAGTATCTGAAAGCTCCAATACCAAAAACAACAGGAGCAATACCTCTGAACAAGAAGTTTCTGTTTCTAGCTAAAATCGATCCCGTCAGCGACGAAATAAGAACATAGATCCCACCTGGTAAAATATCCTCGTTGTCCGACTTGATTTCAGCAATTGTAGAAGTAACACCCTTCTCAGCTTTCAGATACTTTTCAAACACAGAGTCTGCTTGAGCTTGTCCTTGCTCGGCCTTGCCAGCTACCCAAGTTCTGCCTTCTTTTATGTATTGCTCAAGTGAATCCGCAGTGCGAACTGTGACACCGTTAACAATCTCAGTCTTTGTGAGCGCAAGCTCTTCTTTCACTGGAGCAGCAGGAATGATTGTACCAGCAACAGGTGCAACTACCTCGCTTTCTTCATCGTCATAGATTGACTTTCTGGTTTGGGCGTGAGCAGTAGGCATGGTAGCATAGGTAGCTGCTGCCGCTGAAACTACAGTAATACCATACTATACGTCCTGTTAGCTCGAATCATCATCTTCACCAAAACTCTTACCTTCAATGACTGATTGGCAAATACACGACCGCTAAACATGTTGAGATATCTTTGTATTGAAGTTTGAAAAATTGAAAGGTCAAAGTCTCAAGAGAAAATATCATTGGTCTCTTAAATTTAGGGTTAGGGAATGGAGAGTGTAGTGATAAATTAATCTTCCAAGTTAATTCACGATTTGCACACTGTGCTAGGCTTTCCTCTGAAGCATTTATAGATAGAGGATGGTATTCTGATATACTGGTGCTAATAATCTACACGAAACGCATACAAATATTTGTTCTATGGGAAGGACTTTCGACAACGAGAGTTACGAGTTATCCAGCTTCTCGGATAGGCCTGACACTGCCAGAACCGACAACTCCAGAGCCGATTCAGCGACTCCATTCTTCCCAGAAATCAACTATAGTATCACTCCGCAAGCTGCTTCGAGCTCAAGATTAGTCTTTCCTGATGAAACGGTGGTTTCGATAATTGACGATGCTGCTAGCAGCATTTGTCTAGACGAGATTGACTTACCACTGGAAGAAGTCGCAAAGTCGGTATACAATACTCCTGGCGAGAGCTCTGATTTTCATCAGTATAACTTGCAAACCGCAGACCAGATATTGGAGCTGGAACGCAAGAATAAGCGGCGACAGAGGCGACAAGAGAAGTACTTTGGAAACTACTTTACAAAATCAAGCGGTGGCACAGGCCTCTCCTACAATGTTGACCATTTTGATGGCCAGAGGCAAAACGAAGTGTACAATGCCCAGTTGAATTTAGTCATAAATCATGATGATGGCGCATCTTATTTGACCGAGATCATAGACGAAATGAGTAGCAGTAGTGAAGATGAATTAGAGCTGTCGACTCCTGGAACGGACTTGAAGCGAACAATGATGTCGAGGCATATCACTTCTGCTGGATTTGCTGGGTCTATTGGAGTAAGTTCAATGTTGGTGATGGGCCAGTGCTTATTTGCAGCTGGACCTTTGGGGGCTCTTATAGGATTCACGATATCAGGCTTTTTAGTTTTTGCTTGCATGGAATGCTATGGCGAAATGATATCTTACCTTCCTCTCAGTACAGGTCTTGCTGGAGCATCTTCCAGATTCCTAGATAGCTCTTTTGGCACAGCTGTCGGTGTTATGTACTGGTTTTCAAACGCTATAGCACTACCACTTGAACTTACTTCAGCTGCTATGATGCTCACGGGATACGAGGAGTTAGCCGAGCCAGGAGTTGTGACTGTATGGATTATTGTCATATTGGTGCTGGTTCTTCTCATTAACGTTCTGAACGCTAGAATCTACAGCGATTTTCAGTATATAATTGATGCTACTAGAGTAGTCATCATTTTTGGGCTCACCATCTTTATGATATTCATGAATAGAGGAATGGTAGGTCCGTTACATGACACTGTGGGATTTAGGTACTGGCGAAGGTCCGAATCAAAATTTGATTTGGGTTTAATTTATGGATCTTTTAAAGAGGTCTTTCCAATTCATCTTAGCTTTCGAACAGATCAGAGCGAACAGACTATTGTGTGGGGGATTCCTGGCAAGCTGGGGAGGTTTTTACAAGTCACACAAGCCATTATCACTGCTGCAAGATCATATATGGGGACTGACATTGTTTTCTCAAGAGTAGGAGAAGCTAGAAATCCTCGCAGAGCTATGGCAAAGGGAACCAAAAGTATCTTTTGGAGAATCATAATATTCTACATTCTGGCAATATTCATGTTTGGTATCACCATTTATGCTGGCGACAGTAATTTAATTGTGCTCGGTACTGTCGAAACATTCGATCCTTCGAAATATTCTGAATACTCGTTATGGACATTTACTAGAACTATACAACAGCAGCACCAGCTATGCTCGAACTTGAACAACTACTTGTCTGGCTCCATCATTATGGGATTCAATAGAATTCCTTGGATTGTCGCATTGCAAACTGCTGGATTATGTTCAACTGCATCAGTCTTCAGCGCATTGTTTGTATTTTTCGCTATCTCTTCTAGCTCTTCACACTTGTATGCTTCAAGTCGTACTTTATATGGTGTTTTCAGAACAGTATTCGACAACCAAAATCACTGGTATCAGCTTCCTGGTGTTTGTAACGGAATTGGAGTACCAGTTTTTTCAATATTTTTATCATTTCCATTTGCATTTTTGGCCTTTTCGACCACACATACCTCATCGTTCAAGGTCTTTTCCCTTCTACTGAACGTTGCATCATCAGCAGCCATCATTGTCTGGGCCACTATGGCACTTTCGTTCATTCGATTCTACCATGCGTTGAAAACTCAAGGAATATCTCGAGACGATGTAGCGTATCCCTTCAAAACGCCTCTACAGCCATATTTATCTTATATTGGGTGTATTGGGTTTATCGTGATTTCTATTTTTCAAGGCTATATGGTGTTTCTCAAAACAAATTGGGATGCTGTTAACTTTATTTCTTTTTATATTTCATTAACTCTCTTTTTCGTCATATATGGTGCACATAAACTGTTCATTGGTTCTGAATGGGTAAGCAGCAGCATGATAGATCTAGATACTGGAAGAAGAGAGATAGAAAGAGCTGAATGGGTTGAAGATAGACGGTATGATCACAGTTTTTTGGAATGGATTGGACATAAATGGAGCTACTTTACTGGTACTAAAAAAAGAAGGAAACTGAGTTAATATAAGGACGGAGCTACTTAAGAGTTATAAGGACGGAGCTACTTAAGGAAGGAGCTACTCAAGAGATACCAAAGGACGGAGCTACTAGAGTTAATATACCAAAGGACATGGAGCTATAATAGAAGGAAATCAAGTTAATATACCAAAGAAATCTATATCAATAAATAAATAATCTAATTTGCATCAAGAGAGTACAAGTTTTGAATGTTTTGTCTCAATCGTTCAACCAAATAAGCTTCAACAGCTTGCTGACTAGGAATAGCTACATCTGGAATTGGAATGAGCTCCGAATCTTCTTCAACCGCGCTGTTTAGAATGTCGGTGAACCGTCTTTGAGAATAAGCTTCTTCTTTATCCAACAATGTGCTATCTTCAACACCGAGTCCATAATACATGGCAGGAAGATCCCGAGAAAGCTTTTGAAGCTCTTTTTCTCTCGATGCCTGGCTCTCCTGGGTTTTCCTGTTCTTAAGCTCATTGTCAATCAGCTCTTTGACATCAGGCAGTTCTCGAGCACGCCCAAAGTACTTGTATCCACCGTTACTTCCCAGAATCACCGGCACTTCATTTCCCTTCTCATCAAAGACGGTTTGCGTGCTGCCACCGCGTAGATAGTTTGGACCCCCAAGGCTTTTGAGCTGGATTTCCCAAACATGCTTCTCTTTCATGAGCTTGTTGATCTCGTCATTCAAATCACGAACCTGGAAGTCGCTCAGTGCCGGATCTTGAATCTTCATGACTTTACGCCCAATCTCCTTCACTACCTGAGCTCGCCATTTCTCACAAACAGGAACGCTTTCAACTGAAGTGATTGCCTTTGGCCGTCTCACTCGATTGTAGTCTATAATCCCCATCTCAGCAGCCTGCTGCTCGCGAAAGCGATACAGCATAGACTGTGACTTTTCTGAATTCCTCGACATGATATCTGGTTACGCTGTTTGACAGTCTCTAGAAGTATTGTCCTATATTGACTCTCCCAGCGCGAGCTTCAAGGTTTTACTCAATAAAACACGTGATGTTACACGTGAAACATCACGTGACAATTTAGCCAACAGTACAGCGAGACAACCCTTTCCCTTAAAAATTTTTTTAAAAAACAAAACCTCAACCCTTCTCCCTTGCCCTCCTCACTCTCTCTTTCCCTCGCCCCAGATTTTTCCCTCTACCCTGATAAATTTCATTTCCAACGTTCCGAAATATTTCAATAATATCGAGATCTCCTAGTGACGAAGTTGCGAGACCGAACTCCCTTGGAACGCCTATTTATATTGAGTTAGCACAAAGTTTCACGCCAGCAAGTTGAAATTGCCAGATTTTGTTTCTAGTTTCATCACCTCAGCAATGACCGGAGGAAGAGAAACGAAGCCAGAGGGCCGGAAGAGTGATGAGAACTCGGAGTTTTTTCTGTTTGACCAAGCTGGATCCTCTGCGGACATTGATCCTGCCATCTTACGCGAAGAAGAACGCGCCGATAAAAGCAATCAGGTGAAGGAGCAAGATGATGGCGATAAATCTGACAAAGACGCGTCTGATATCCACGCAGAATTGATACACCAGAAATCGGACTTCAAAATGCTGCAAATGGCCGTTGATGCTGCCAAACTGATGGACGAGGAAGCTAGCAAGTCGTTTTTGAAACGCACCGACATTCAGAATGCTGGAGACGGTCATAACCTCTTCAATTCAAGACACAATGACAAACCTAACGAGGGCGACGACGATGCGCTTACTGCTGGTGGAGAAGATAGAGTTTCTGATCCAAAGCAAGAGATACCTGACAGTTATTCAAACTTTTTGCGAGTTCATCCCAACGCTAAAGAACAGCTCTTGAGGACTATCCGAGAAGAACAGCAGCAGAAGCAACAGCAATTGATTGGAGGGCGTGGATCGCTATTGTCTCAACAGCCTTTGCCTGTCGCGTCTTCGCCAAACTCTTCTCATAACCATCTTTTGGGCAACACCTTGATGAATGCACCTCATCACTCGGTAAATGGCAAGCGAAGAATTCGCCTAAGATGGTCTGAAGAAGAAACCAAAGCTCTCATTGATGGTTGCAAGATGCATGGTGTAGGAAACTGGAAAAAGATTTTGACAGATTCCAGATATCGATTCAATAACAGAACAGCAGTCGATTTGAAGGATCGGTTTAGAACTTCTTTTCCCGAGGAGTATTCTCGATTATACCCCAATGCCAGAACTCACAAATCCAAGCGCAAGGCTCCTCCTCTTGATTCATCTTCGCTAGTCAAAATCAATAGAAAAGAGAGAAGAAGCTTTACACCTTCGGAGGACCAGCGTTTGCTTCAAGGGTTTGAACGTCACGGAGCAGCCTGGTCAAAAATTCAACGTGACGAGACTTTGGGATTGAGTGACAGACGCTCTACTGATTTGAGAGATAGATTTAGGAATGCTTTCCCTGATCGCTATATTGCTGCTGGTTACAAAGGACGCGGAACACCCAAACGTACTTTGCAAACTCTATCTAATGATGCTGACGACTCCACATATATCAAACACAATATGACTTCTGCTCCCCAGACTCATACGAACGATCCATATCCAATCATGTCAGTTCCAGTAAACTATGGAGAACGCCCAATGTCCCCTACGTTTAAGGCTGCTGCTGCTGCCTTTGCCAATAGTAATATTGATGAAATTGCTGACGCTAAACATCAAGAAGATGTCATGTCGAGTATCAAACTGGAAGGTTTAAATGATAGTGATGATGATGAAGAAGAAGAAGAAGAAAAAACTAAAAAGCAGCGGTCAGCCTCACCCACATTGATTGCCGCTGCTGCTGCTGCTGCCGCCGCCGCTGCTTCTGGTAGTACTGAAAATAGTGTTCCGGCAACAGCTAACGATGATGAAAGAAAAGACGATGCCTTTTACAAGAATTTCTTCCCAGGAGCTAGTGAGCAGTCTAGATAATAGGGCATGGAACAACTGAACTTTTTGAATTTATTATTGCTTTAATTTATTTTCTTCTACCTGTTGGATTATTGTATTAGTGTTTACCTGAGTATTTTTCTTAACTTTATTTATGTCTATTTTATACTTTTATCAGTGCTTTCACTTGTTCCCTTGTGTAGTTTGTGTGATATTGCTCACCTTTCAGCACTATAGAATGAATGACAGTCATATGGGGGGTCAGTGGCTCAATTGTAGGATCTGGAAGTTTATTACTTCTTTGTAATCAATGACCACTTGGTAGAAGCTCATTGAAGATATAGATCTAATAGCAATTCTAGAAGTTATGTTAAAGTTTCATTTTTCAAATTGGTAAAAATATCCAACAATAGATATTGACAAACACTTGACACCAGGTGCTTGTAAAAAATAACACATAACACCAGGTGAATTGCTTGTAAGCAATAACACCAGATAAATGGATTTCTTATAGGTTATGTCTATATTTTTCTCAAAGTTAGAATGACTTGCTAGCTGAATACCCCACTATCGAGATTATAGACATGAAATAGAATTTGTACAACTATTTTTGGAACCTTTCTGATACCATGAATAGAGCAACTATCAAATCAACTCTTAGTACAATAGCTTATCCACAAGTATATTACTAGAGTTATCTTGCGCTCCCATAAATATGTCCACTCTTTGTTAACATCAAGTTGCTATTAAAGAGTAATGAACACCCGCAGTACAAAAGCAAAAAAAAAACTTTCTTAGGCCATCATCAATCTAGAAGAATGATATTCGGTGAGTAAGCTTATAGCAACGGCAAATACCAAAAGAACAAACGTGGACCAAATATTTTGACATAGCCAGACTCCCGCAACGGAGCTTTCTTCCTTCGATTCTTTATTCTTCTTTTGTTTCACCGGGCTCCATCTGGCTCCTGCTCCAATAACTCTCAAACCTTGAGCTTAGGCTACCTGCAATTGCAGTACTAAAATATATTATAGTAAATCTTTAAATTTGTAATTTTCCTATTTGGGAAAACCGTTGAAAGTCGGCAGCATTTAAGGTTCCTGCAGCATTCGGAGTTCTTTGATTAAAATTAATTTATGTGGGCTTCGATATCCAACAAGAGAAAATTCAAGAGGGACCGGGCTTCAGAGCCGGGAAGACGTCAGCAGAGCTTAGGTATCTCGAGGCGGGACAATGCAAGGATCAAGCCCTTGCGAAGGAGCTTAAGAGTTGTACGGAGCTTGAACCAATTGATTGCCTTGTCTGGAGAGTATCATGCTCAGATGGAATACCTAAATTGCCAAAGTTAAAGCTGAATTCATTGTTTTGCAAGGAAGGGTAGGCCCTTCAATATAACTTTAAGATGGAGAGTTGATTGCGTCGACTTCTCTTGCAATATGAAGCTTCCAAACATATAAATAGAGGAGGATGTTCATCAATCTTTGAAGGAGTATCAAGAACAACAACCTCAAGCTTCTATCTTCTATCTACGCAGTTTATCAATTTATTTTAATTCTACCAGATTAAATTAAATTATTCATTCCTTAAACCTATTTCTCAAATCATTTATTCATTCTTTTACTATCAATTGATTTCGAGAACACTCTTAAATTACATTCTTTTCATTCTTTTATTCTATTTTCTATCTTACGATATTACCCACTTGATTCAATATGAAAGCTCAAACTTTATTGACTGTTCTTACTGCAAGCTCTTCTGTGCTTGCTCTTCCCATGAAGGCCAGACTCTTTCACAGTCACGCCCAACACCCTGAAGTTGGCGATGAACAACAAAAGAGAGATTTAAAAGCCAGGGACCAAGTTGTATACGCCACTGCCTACGAAGATGTTGAAGTTGAAAATCCTAACAATGAACACAGCACCCAAGTCGTCAACGTCACTGTTCAAAGCGATGAAAGTAACGAAGATTCTGCTACTGCCACTGATGACAATGTTGAAGCTGTTGCCACTGCTGATGACAGTAATGCTGCTACCACTACCGCTGCTGCAGAAGCTACCGGAACCTCTACTGACAACTCCCAACCAACTGAATCTGGTGATTCAGATGACAATGAATCTGGCGATTCAGAAGACAATGAGTCTGCCTCAGCTTCTGCCTCAGCTTCTTCTTCCGCTTCTTCTTCAGCTCCTGCTTCTTCTTCTTCGGCTCCTGCTTCTTCTTCTTCAGCTCCCGCTTCTTCTTCCTCAGCTCCTGCTTCTTCTTCTGCTTCTTCTTCTTCAGCTTCTTCTTCTTCCGCTTCCTCTTCTTCCGTGCCCACTGGTAGTTTCACTCCCCCCGAGACTATCACTTATTCTCCTTACAACAACGACAATTCTTGTAAGGATGCCAGTACTGTTGCTAGTGATCTTGCCATGGTTGCTGGCCACGGAATCAAGAACGTTAGAATTTACGGAACTGATTGCGATGGTATCAAGAACATTGAACCCAATGCTATCAAGAACAACCTTAAGATCAATCAAGGTTTCTGGATTGGTCCTCAAGGTGCTGACTCAATTGATCAAGGTGTTAAGGATTTAATTAGCTGGGTTAAGAATTCTAACAACGGGGACTGGTCTCTCTTTACCACTATTACAGTCGGTAATGAAGCTGTCTACGGTGGATATATTGATGCCTCTACCTTGCTTTCAAAGATTAAGTCTGTTAAGTCTACTCTCCGCGAAGCTGGCTATCAAGGAACTGTTACTACTGCTGAACCTCCTCAAACTTATATTGACTCTCCTAGTCTCTGTACTGATACTGATGGTATTGACTATGTTGGTATCAATACTCATCCTTACTTTGACAAGAACACTTCTCCTGATAAGGCTGGTGATTTCATCCTTACTCAAATCGATACTGTCAAGAAAAGCTGTAACAGCAGAGACGTCAAGATTACTGAAACTGGTTACCCAAGTCAAGGCAATACCAATGGTTTGGCTGTCCCTACCAAAGAAAACCAAGCTATTGCCATCAAGAGTATCATGGCAGCCTTGAATAATAAGGGAACAATGTTCACTATTTACGACGACATGTGGAAGAGTCCTGGCCCTTACAATGTTGAACAACATTTCGGTATCATTGATCTCTTTGCGTAAAACAGATCTCTTAAAACAGATCTCTTTTTCAAAACAGATCTCTTAAAACAGATCTCTTTTTCAAAACAGATCTCTTAAAACAGATCTCTTCAAACAGATTTCTTTTTTAAAACAGATTTCTTTTCCAAAACCGATCGCTTGAGTCCATTTATTTATTTATTTATTTATTTATTTTTCTGTGCCATTCTTATATATTTTGTAAGAAAATAAATTCCTTATATTTTTGATTTACCTTGTTCAGTTTCGTTAATAACATCGATAGCTAATTGGGCCATTTCGGGGAGGTTTCGTGATATTTCCGCAGCATTAGCACTTGATGCCTGCTTTCTAGCAACTCTGGCCTTGATTCCATGAAAAATTACACTGAGTCTAAAGTGAGCAGACACAACAGCGAATGGCCAGATAGGTTTTGGATCCCAGCCGGCAAGTTTGGAGTAATATGCCAATTGGTCGTCGAGTGAATCAATAGCAAGTGGTTTACTGCAGTTCATGAATCCAACATCTTGTCCCAGCAGAGACTCTGGCCAGGCATAGGGTGATAGGAGGTTAGCGAGGTCGGCAGCCGGATGGCCAATGGTACAAAGTTCCCAGTCGAGAATAGCGACAACTCGGTTTTCTGTAGGATGATAAATTAAATTATCAATTTTGTAATCTCCATGCACAATTGAGACTCTTTCCGGAGGAATGTGTTTGCTCATCCAGTTGACCACAAACTCAGCTCCAGGAATAGGTCCAACCTTCTCACCAGTGTCCAAATCAGTAACGGCAGCCTGAGCTTCGGCCACTTTACTCAAGCTGACCAATTGTCTAGAATAGTGCGACTCCAGCTTCTTGGTAAAATTAGAAGGCAGGTTGATTTTGGTAGGGTCAATGGAATGCAATTTAGCAAGCGTGGACAGTGCGCTCTGCCAGCATTCTCTTCGTCCTCTCTCGTCCAACTCAGGAAGACCTGGGCGATGAAAAATTCTTCCTTCTATAAACTCCATAATGTAGAAGTCTGTACCGACGACTTTATCGTCTTTACAGAAACAAACGACTCGAGGAACTGGAGTGTCAGTGTTCTCTCCTAACGCTTTGAGCATTTGAAACTCTCTATCGACGGCGTGAGCCGTTTTACTGACAAGTTGTCCGGGAGGTTTCTTCCTCATCACGTACTTTCGTCCTTTACCGTCCTTAATTTGGTACGAAGGATTGCTTTGACCAAATCCAAACTGTTTCAAAACGAAAGGGCTAGAGAAGTCATTGGGGTAGTTTGTAGTTAAGTAGGATTCTAACGAAGCCAGATCAATACTGTGACGGATCTCGCCCAAATCAGCTTCTGTGTCGACTCTAGTCATGATTGGTGATGTTTGATGATTTCTTAAGAAAAACTGGTATTCGTATAGATTTTGAAAAAGGTTTTGTCTATAGAAAAGATGGGGAAGAGGTGGTTATTACCGAGGCAATCTGGGGAATAAAGTTAATTTCCTGTTGGAGACAGCCTCGCTGTAATTAGGTTTAGGGTAACATTCCATTTTAGCTGGACATTCGGTTATGTGATATATAAATTAGACGAGAGAGCATCTACAATTCAAACATAGAGAAAAAGAGCTAGAGAGCCCGAGAAGGAACCTGAATTGAGAGAATTAGATGACATTGAATTAAGTTTTATTGGAACGTATCTAGACGCTGAACGCGGTTTTGAGTTCGGGCCTAGGTAAATAGGAATGCTATCATGGCATAAATATCACAAAATAGATTAATAGTAGAGCTATGAAACAACTGCTGGCTATATGTATCAGACTTGAATTACCAAGCTCCAGGAGTCTTTCTTGCTCTCAAGCCCAAAAATCTAGCTAAAGTATCAAAGTGAGAGTTGGCTTCTTCTTCAGACAACATAGATTCACCTGATTTTGCACCAAGATCCTTAGTAAGTTCGTCCACCTCGTTACTGGATATGGCAGCCTCTGAAAGAAGCTTTCGAAGTTCTTCCTCATCAGGAGGAAGCAATTCGTAGTAACGTAACCAAGATTCGACCTCCTTGGAAGACAACGACTTGAAGGCTCCAAGTGTTTTTGGAAACGGAGTTGCAGGCAAAATAGACTCTTCGTCTGCCTCAGTGGGAGTAGACTCGCCAGGAACCAAGCCATCGCTACCTGGTAGTGAAGCAATTGCATCAGAGTCTTTTGTAGCATAGGCGTTGGCGCTACGGCGAATTGATCTGGTGTCGAGCAAGTCTAATTGGTCTTGAAGTTCGGTGACAAGCTGAACAATATCGTCATTACCAATGACTCCAGCACCATGTTGACCTTCTCCCTCATCGTCGCTGTCGGCATTGTTGGGGATTCGAGAAGAAGCATCAGATGCTCCTCCGAGAGATTTGCGATCACCAGACTCGATATGAAGGACTCTTCTGGCAGTCTCGTTGACTGCTTTAGTGTTTCGCTGCAACAAAGTAGCCAATTTTTCAATCTCAGATTTGACTGAGTCTAGTGAAAGCTGGTTAGAAGGTGCTGTAGACATATTGTGATCGGTAATAGTAGAGGCAGAATGAAAAGAAGAGATTACTGAAAGTTATTTCTCTCCTTGGTGCTTTATTTATGTTTTCAACTTTAATGGCTTCTTGACTGGCTTTCTTCAGGCCTTTGTTCCAATTTCATCTAGCCTTTGAGTGATGTCACATGACGCAATGCTGCGATCTTCAGCCCCATTGTACCCTATTCAGGCACACTGGAGGCCGGGTCTTGCATCGGCCGGTACTTGGTCCGATTCTCTTAGAGAGCTGACATAATCTGGAAGGTGAATATATATTGAATATGTCCTGGGCAATATAGATTGAGTGGAGGCTAAAAATGAAGGAATATATATGGAAGGGTGTCAGAGTAGCGATTTTAACTTTTCACGATAACTTGTCAGAGTAACGATTATATACCAGAGTATCAATTATATACCAGAGTATCGATTCTAACTTTTCAGAGTAGCGATTCCAACTTGTTCACATTCTCTTCCAACAACTCTTTGTAGGCAACGCCCACTTGATCGCTCAAGTGTGAGGTCAACATACCCCGGCCGTGAAGTTCGAAAGCCCTTCGTGAAGCATGCCTAGTGATACTGGATGCTCCATATGCTGCAAGTAGAAACAGCTCTTCCTCCGAGTAAGTGAACGAATGCGCCCATAAACGGTTTTGAAAAGCCAATTTCCAGGCAAGAAGCGTTGCTAATGTGCCGCTCAGCGTGTCGCCTTGTCCACTGACTCGTTTAAGACCACCTTGGATGGTGTTTTTCAAAGTGACAACGCCGTTGGATATCAAATCGTCTCTACCCTTTTGAATAATAGTGAGACCACCATATTGTTTACAGACATCCTCTAGTGTCCTGTCCTGTGCTAATCCAACAGCATCTTTCAATCTCATGAACTCTCTGATATTTGGTGTTAGCACTGCGTTTTTATAGCCAGTGATTACCGAAGTATTGTTCTCAACTAGGTACAAGCCATCGGCATCGATTACAATAGGCATCAATCGCTTCTTTACTTCTTCAATGATTCGAGTAGCCGTTTCCAGCATCAGAGTATCTCGCCCTAGGCCTGGACCGATAACGACTACGTGAACTCTGTCCAGCAGTTCGTTCACCTTTTTCATGGATTTTTCAATGCTGTTTGCTCTTTCACTAGGACTGACGTTTACAGATTCTGCTAGATAGGGATGGACCATAAGATTAGGAGAATAGGTCTTGATGACCGTACCAGCATTGCGTTCGCAGATGATGTGCGACATATCAGCACCAAGGACAGTTGCAGCGACAGCTGAGAAATACGGAGCTCCGGTGTAGCTTCAAACAGACAATTAGATATTGAATAGACATTACTAGCAGTACTATACTTACTCTTCGCAACCACCAACGACTGCTATTCTACCGGCTTGACCCTTGTGAAATGAAGACAAAAGGGGTGGAACAATATGTGCTACTGCACTAAGGAGTTCACCATGGGATGCTTTTGTAAGGAAAGACATGGTAATCTGTGAAGTATTAAGAGGGAAGGAATAGGTGCTTGAATGAAAGTAAAAAACAAACAGAACCTGAGCCAAAACTTAATTGATCTCAGAACAGAGCTAATTGATTCCAGAACAAATCAGAACAGAACAGAGCTAATCAATCCAGAACAGAACTTGATCGGCTCCAGAACAAAACCTTATCATCCCAGAACAAAACCTAACCATCCCAGAACAGAACCTAAACATACCAGAACAAAATCCAGAACAGAACCAAACTATCCCAGAACAAAACCTCAACCAAAACTTATTAATTCCCAGAACAGAATCTAGCACAGAAATATTAAAACAAAACTCTACTACTGAAACAAACTTCAATAAAACCTAACCCTATATGTATGATGCTACCAACACAGTATTTGACTAATGCTTGCTAAGGTTATTCGGGGCAACGAAAGACGGCAAAAAGTGAAAAAAAGTAGCCAATTAACGATTTTAAATCATTGATATATATAAAAAAAAAGTATATATATATTCTTCCTCTTCCTCTACCTTTCTTCTTGGACTTCACTTCATTCATAGAGATCATGTCTTTCGCTTCTTCAGTTCTCAGATCCTTCAGAGGCCCCGTCTCTAGAGCTACCTCAGTATGCGAAATGAAATTCAATTGGGTTTGAATCAATATTAACCTTCATCATTTAGCAGCAAATCCGAGGATTCTCTTCCTCGACCGCTAAGTCCAGTACTTCTACCCTTCTCAGCGCTGCTGGTATCGCTGCAGTCGCTTCTTACGGTTACTACGCTTTGTCTAACTCGAAGATCGCTTCAGAGTCAGCTTTGAAAGGCGACAATGAATGGGTGGACTTTAAGGTATGTCAGCAGTTGGTCCTAAACTTGGTGCAAAACATTAACCTCTGAACAGCTCTCCAAGATCACCACTGTCTCTAAGGACGTAAGTATTCACCAGCGTTTGCCTTTTGAAATTCTAACCTTTGTCTAGACCAAAGAATTTACCTTTGAACTTCCCTCTGATCAAGTCTTGGGCCTTACCTACACTTCCTGTCTTTTAGCCAAATACGTTACCCCCAAGGGCAGTAACGTTATCAGACCTTATACTCCTGTTTCAGACCTTGATGCTGCTGGCAGTTTCACTGTTCTCATCAAAAAGTATGAGACCGGTAAGTTTGGTAACCACATTTTCGGTCTTAATACCAACGACACCGTTTCCTTCAAGGGACCCATCCCCAAGTACCCTCTCTCTGCCAACAAGCACGCCCAAATCGGATTGATTGGTGGTGGTACTGGCATTGCTCCTCTTTTCCAAGTCATTAGAGCCATTGCTAAGAACCCCGAAGACAAGACTAAGGTGTCTCTCTTCTATGGCAGCGTTTCTGAAGACGATATTCTTCTAAAGAAAGAGCTTGAAGAAATTCAAGCCAAAAACCCTGAGCAATTCCAATTCCACTTCTTCGTTGACAAGGCTTCTGACAGCTGGAAGGGACAGTCCGGATACATTAGCAAGCAATACCTTGAGAAGAATCTTTTCCCTTCTACTGCTGAAAACGTCAAAGTCTTTGTTTGCGGCCCTCCTCCTTTGTACAATGCCATCTCTGGTAACAAGGTATCTCCTGCTGACCAAGGTGAGGTCAGTGGTGTTTTGGCTGAGTTGGGTTTCAACAAAGATCAAGTTTTCAAGTTTTAAATATAACATCTAGCAGTGATATAATATTGAATAGACGAACGATCAAACACTGAGATCATAGAGTGTGAGACCAGTGTAACCGAAAACTCTCATGAAAGTCATCACCTAGTAAGACAAGCTGCTACTAAACGAGAATATATGAAAGTCTTGTGTTGAAATAAAACCTGGCTCAGGTACAGACTTTTTTTGGTTGATGCAAACTGCTTTTGTATGTGAGAACGTTAGTACTGCGGGAACCTTAATTGCTATCCGAACGACTTAATTTCAACCTGAGACATGCTGAAGTTGTTCCCTCAGCTATGATTGACTTGTAAACTGCAGTTTGGGTCAACTGAAGAGCTCGGCATAAAACTTAACGAGAACTGGTTTAAAGGTGATTTGAGAGCTATCGAGTAGAAGATAATTTGATTCAGATCGCGCCTTGATGGCATTGCGGACAGAAAGCATTGCTGGAATGGATATGAAACCGATAGATAAATATCTCAACAGTTTGCATTTGGAGCTTGTAAACAGTGGGCATTAGGACCATATCAACAGTGAGCATCTCACTTAAATTCGCCTAATATATCTAGCGGCATATAAGCTTTCAATTTCAAAGATCCAGATTCTTAGACAGACAGTTTCAGTAGTTTGAAATGAGCATGAAGTATTCATGGAGAGTGACCAAATGAGGTTTCAGTCATGATACACGAGAGACCATATATTGTAAACACAAGTAAGCCCAGTCGAAAGTTACTTTTTATTCTGTCTTCCTTTGGCTTCAAGCTCGGCTTTTGTTTTGAAAATTATAAGATTAATAGATGATTAAAAAAGAAAATATCATGCAAATCAAGTTGTTGTAGATGTTTATATATAATGTCGAATAGATTCCTGGTTTTATAGAATTTACCATTTAGACTACGAAAGTTTGAGATCAAGCGTCTGTCTGTATTATCAACTATATATCTCGTTCAGCTCTTACCAGTTTTACAACATGTACGATATGAAAAACTGTGGTTTGCCCGACACTGAGAGATCCGAGCTCGAAAACAAAGAGTTATTGATACCAAGGTCCTTTGCGTCAAGACTCGAGTCTTTGATATCGACAAACACCAAAAGCGAGAATGCACCTATCGACACTAGAACCAGGTTTATGAATCCTGTCGAGAATGTAGAGCACGATGTCAATCTGATTCTCCAGTACTTTTCAGAAGCGAGCAAGATGTTAACCAACACCTACACTGAGGAAAACGTCGAATGGGTCTACGAAAGTCTACCGGCCGTCAGAGACATAACTGATTGTGTGGTCAGTGCAAGCGAATATCTCCCCAATCTGATGACGGTCCTGGAACTGTTCAAGAAAGAGCATGAAAGCGAATTAGCGACTAACTTTCAAAATACTGACAACTGCCAAAGCTTATTGACTCCTCCACCGACTACAAACACTGCATCTCTATCCCGAAACCGTCGCCGAAAAGCTTTAGTTTCTGTTTCCATGGAGCAGCTCCTCGAGGTTGCCAACAAAATCGAGTCCGCTACTTCCAAGTGGGAACAGCTTCATAGCTTGTCTACTGCATTGTTTGAGCGCATGTCTATTGCTAAAGAATGGAGCGAGTTCCATCACTCCATCATGGCTGAAATTGAGTCTGAGTTGGAAACTTGCTACTTCATTTTACATGATATCCAAGACGCTCATTTCAGCCATTCAGAACTGGGCGACTTAACTCTGCTACATGAGTCTGTGACTCAAGACATTTCTATTGACCTTCAAAAGCTTCCATATCAATCTTCTCATGAAAAACTATGCATTACAAAGTATGTATGAGATTTGATCCATTTCGTTCTAATGCCTAACAATCGTTCGTTTTAGATTCTGTGAAATTTTGATTAAACTGAAGCCTCTGGAAGCCAGTTTAACTTTTCTGCCTTTAAGATTGACAGGATACGAAAAGCGTGCGATTCATGTCTATCCTAAATCTATCTGCCAACTCAAAAACAGGTATTCAGAGCTCATTTCAAAGTGGAACGAGCTTAATCGACAAGTAATTGAATTCTCAAACAGAAAGCAACTATATTCCTGGGACATGATTTTGAGAACTGTTTGTCAAAAGGCGGATCAACTCTTAAAGCTCAATGCTTCGACACTCGAATCAACGCTTTCTTTGAAACAGTGTTTTGATGTCTTGACGTCAGCAGAGGCTGAAGGTTTACTGCCCAAGCATTTGAGAGATCTCAAAATGGCTCTAGATGAACGATGGAATAGCTTTGTTGATGCTGTTACCGACATTCCATTCACTCTAAGTTCCCCAGTTTCTCCAAAAATGCAGCATCACGCTTCGCCAATGCCTCACTCAGTCAAAGGCAATTCTTTGTACTCTTCTCCAGCTGTTTCCATGGGTACTAGCCACAGTCCAGCTTCCAGATCCTCCACTACCATCGATAGCGATGACACCTCCTTCATGTACGAACTGGAAAACGCAGAATCCAAGACTGGTGCAAATATCATGATCCAAGAAACCAGTCTCACAGTTTCAGCTGAGCACTCCATAGATACTTCTATCAACACTTCCGAACTCAACATTGGTCTGGATTTCATGGATTCTACTTTTGATGGCTTTGAACCTGTACCCTGCCCTCAGCCGTCTACATTGACTTTATACCCCAGTTATGCAAAGGGATTTAAGAATGAGGAAGAAGAATTGACTATTGAAGAACAAAGAATGAGAGCACTGAAGTATAAGCCTAAATTGATTTCAGTTGTTGACGGTCAGAGATTCAGCTGTTCTGAAGAACCCATTGACGAATCAAGCGTCAATGGAGACAATTATATGTCTGCATCTGAATTCCCGCCAACTCCAGAATCTGATATGAATGAAGAAACTTTCGAACCTGTAATCCAGCATGCTACTGCTGTTGAGCTCACACCGTCAGTTTCTGTTAGCTCTGACCGTCAAATCAAACTGCCCTCTCCTATTCGACTTCCCCGAAAGCCACTACCCACCATCATTGACGGGGAAATCCAGGAGCTACGACAACAGAGCAGCTATGTCCAGGCTTTGACTTATCTTCCAACTCCACAGCTTTTGTCGCCATTAGTTTTTGAAGAATTTGATCAACCTTCTGGAAAGTGTTTTTTCGAATATAGCCCTTCTCATGAAGATGGAGAAGAAGAGCCAATTACTCCTTTTAGAATCCCTATCAGGCCTCGAAACATGTTTACTTCAAATAATGACTTTAAAGATTTGAGTATTACCCCAGACTCATCTTTAGAAGATCTTTTCGATCTTAATGGAAATTCTGTTCCTAGGAGAAGATCAAGCTTACCTAGAGCTAGAATCTTCCACCGCTAACTAGACTATTATAATGACGTTTATTTATTGAAATCCTAATTAATCAAGATTGTTTTTGTTACTTTAGTTCTTTATAGTTTTAATTTTATTCTTTTGTTTTATTTGGAACTCGCATATACACTGAGAAATAAACAGGGCGAGACAGTTTGTATCATCATAACTTTTAGCATGAATTAAAACAAATCAGATCACTTATTCTTTACCAATTCTTCAAAGTGCAATCTCAACATGAATGGGCACAAAGGACCAGCCTAGAATAAAGTCAGTAGATGAAAAAAAAAAAAAAATACAATGGCATATACTTACTGGAGTCATCATATCAGTCCAAGTAGGATCCAACGACCATTGTAGAGATAAAACAGCTTGAGAAATCACAGATCGAACTTCTGCCAAAGCAAGGCGTTCACCCAAGCAAGCTCTGCTTCCTCCATGAAAGGCAATCATTTGAGCTCGGCTCTTAACAAATTTGTACTTTTTGTTAATATCCTCTATATTAAGCCCCCATCTCTCAGGTCGAAATGTCTCAGCATCAGGACCCCAAGTATCGAAATGACGGCCAGAGCCTAAAGCTGTGTAGCCAACATAAGTATCCTTTGGAATACAAATTCTATTACCAAGAATAACATCACTTGATGTTTTCCTGTTAATAATTTGAGATAAAGGTGGGTAAAGCCTGAGCGTCTCGTAAATGAAAGAGTTAAATAGTGGTAAATCCTTTAATGATTCATCTTCAGACATGTTCATTAACTCTTCTCGGACAGACTTTTGTAAGTTCTAAAACTTGAGTGTTAATAACATCAACTCAAACTAGCATTAAATGTTTCATACCTGATCCTTTGCCAATAGGTAGAGAAGAGAAGTAATCAATAGCTGCGGATTCTCATGTCCTGCCACAAAGAGGATGACGGCGTTATCCCTAAATTGCTGTTCAGTCAATTCTCCCATATTTTTGGCTTCAACAAGTCGTGATCCAACCGTTGAACCCATAAAAGCATCCTTTTCATGGACACTAGAAATCTTATCGACCAAGTTAGCTGAAAAATCGTGAACAGCTTTTCGTGCTGCAATTCTACTGGGAATTGGAAGCCTGTCTAGCATGGCAAAGTTCATGAATATGGGCTTGAAGATTTCCTTCTTAACTGCCAATTGCTGCATATGAAGAGGAGCGTCGGGTCTTTTCAGTGTCTATGATATTTCGTTAGCAAGTTAATCAGCTATCAAGACTACTACTTACCTCGAGGTCGACACCAAGAAGTTGTTCAGAAACGTTAGCCAGAGTATATCTTTGGATCAGCTGTTGGACTGGCATGTAGGAGCTCTTGTTCATTTCAGCCTTTATCAATTGAACAAAGGTTTGAGAATTTCTATCGAGGGCTTCCATGTCGAATTGTTTTTGTAACCCAGGTTGCATGATTTTTCTGTACTTTCTCCAAGTTTCGCCATGAGCACTGATGATATTATCGCCGGTATAATCTGCCAAAACGCTATAAGGGACTTTTTTCTGATTTCCACTCTTTGTGTAAATATGAATTTCTTTAAAGAGTTCTTGGAGATATTCTGGTTTTTGCAACAAAATGTTCCATCTTGATCCAAAGTAAATAATAACTGCACCGTGCTCATTCAAAGGAGCTTGTAGATAAGTTCGATAAATATATTCCTGGTCAACTTTTTTGAAAAGAGTAATGAAATTGACATAGAAAGGAATGACTGGGATGTTTTTAGGAAAGTTGGCTGGTGGAAGAACGATCTGTCTGACCAGATACAAGACTGCCAAACACGAAGCAACGAGAAGTACCAGTAGTGACATGACCAAACAATGATAATGCTGGATCAAGAAGAAGAGGATCCTGTGTGTATATATATATATATATGTGAAAATGTAGCGCCGACGAATTGCTACAATATGTTCAATTTGAATCAATATAGGTCTCAATAAGTTTAAAGTTAACGAAATGAAATATAAATAAAACGAATGGTTCATTCAAGAACAGTTCAACTATATATAAATCTTTAACTGGCAAATAGTTCTCAGTCGATATTTTTTTTTTCTTATTAATCTTTGTTTATTCCTATACACAGCACAGAATAAGGGTCTTCCGTCGAATCAACTGGCATGATAACATAAAAAACAAGTGAAACCAGTTCCTTATATATCGAAGCATAAACTGCACAAAACCCGTACACAATACCGATACTACCGACGTTATTGAGTCAGTTTACTGAGAAAATTTTGAGCCGTCCAACAAGTTTAAAATGCTCAGGTCAATTTTGGAAAGTTGTATCACAAATAGTTACTTTTGATTCACCTTACTCCGGTGCAAAAGGGGTTTGTGAAGTAGCTTTCTGAACAATATCATTGACCATCTCATACCTAAATAGCATTAATATCAGAGCTCTTGGAGTCTTGGAACGTAAACTTACAGCGGGAAAGTTATCGCACTGCTCGCAAAAATCTTTGCAAATCTAGGAACTGAGCCTACCCAGAATGTTAACACTCCTTCTTCAACAAAAATCTTGTACAGTGTTCGAGGAGTAGAACGATAAACAGCTCTCGAGTTGATTGACTGCATTCGAGTCTTGATCAAATCAATAGGTTGTGTGGCCAGAACCACAGCTACACAAGACCCAAGTCCAGCCAACAGAGACTTGAACGAAGGAATAGGCTCATTTGAGTTTCCGTGAAGAGCCTGCTTTAATGCGTTATACGTGCCAAACTGGACTGAAGAATAGACAATCTGGCGAAATATTGTAGGCGCAAAGCCCTGAGAGAACGCTCTCAGTCCTCGTTCAGTATACATGGCTTTAACATTACCCAAAAACGACTTGACAGAAGTGTCTATCGTAAGTACTGGCACTATTCTCTGATTGTAGCGCAGCTGGACGGTCGGGGCTTGTGCCTTTGGACGAACTTTACGAGTAGAAGCATCTGAGACTGTAGAGCTCTTCTCTGAAGGAGTGGAGCTCTTCCCAATAGTAGAAACTGGGCGATTCTCATAGGAAGAGAAAGCACCCATCTCGGCAGATCGGAGGTTGGAATTGAGGTATTCAGGCTTCAAAGTCCTTTCAACCATCGTAGTTTTGATACCTATGAAATTAGCAATAGAATGGCTTCTAGACAAACAATAACTCACTTTCAAATGGTACAATGAAAACAGATTCGACACATCCTAAACAGAAGGTTAGCTTTGATCTCGCAAACGATACCTCGATACATACCAGTCATCATTCCCGCGACAACTACTTGAGGTGCGGATACCTGACCATAATTATCTGTCATGAACTTGGTAGCATAGTTATATACTGAGTACCTCGCAACAGCCTTCACTGAGTTTCCAATCATCAGTGCAGAAACACCTCGATACATGGCCCTACTGGGATGTGGAATTTCGTATCTGATTCCATTGATATTTCTCGTCAACTGCGCTTGAGTTTTGATGAAATCGAAAGGATCTGAAGAGCATCGTTAGCTGAGAACAATCTAAAGAGTCCGATACTTGTGCATACATGTCAAGGCACTTTCAATGGCTGCTGTTGCAACTCCAGCTACTGAAGCCGTCAAGAGGGTCTAGCGGTCCATTGTTAGAGTGGGCAAAGAAGGTGATTCCCTAGAATACAAACCTCAATAAACTCCTTCTACCGTAGATGAATGATTAGTATCTTCTCTGCTTATTCCATATTGCTGCTCATACCTGATCTGACATTGGACTGGCTCTCAGTAGTAATTCAATGAGATGGTGAGTGGTTTCGTCCTATAGCGATAGCCGAAATAGTGGGTGGTAAAGCAACACTCACGTGATATATATTGAGATGTTGGCAAATCTGACAACCGAAACTCCTACAGAAAACATTGATGAACTCAGACAATATCACCATGAGTGAAAGCGCTATGAATAAAGAATTTACATCGTCAATAGAGCGAGGTCAAATAGACCTGTTGAGCGTGCAGCACATTCTTACGCCGGAAAACTGCGTTTCGCCCAATGCAATTAAATCATTTTTAACTATTGCTCGAAAGGCTTCGGATTACAAGATTCACCTGGACTTACCGCGTACTGGTTCTTGCGATAGCTATGTCTCCAAATATCTGTTTCCCTCCTGGAGCGCTAGGGATTCTGTATTAGAATATTGTACGGAAGTAGCTAATGAAAAAACGGAAGTAGCTGAAAAAGCTTTGAGTACGAAAACAGTCGATCCACGAATTGATCCCTATGCAAATAGGAATATAAGTCTGAATGAAGACGAAAAAAGGACTATTACATCTTGGATAGCCTTTGAAAGATCTATTGAAGAGATTATACGACAGGATAGTGTCAAGTATTTGCAACAGAAGTGTGGGCCACTACTTTTCAAGACTCAGCATTCAAGCCCAAGGCTATTAGGAAAAGCATTTCCACGTAGGGCGCTGAATGTTGATCATACAGAAAACCATTAATTTCATTAATAGTTTTTCTTTTCATTTCACTAATAGTTTTCTTCATTATGTAAATATATAACTCTGTAAATATGAAAACTTCATTGACTGGCCAACAAAGGTCCTTTGAGAGTAAACACTCATTTTTAAACTCTAATCAGTAATTGTACCTCAATCCGCGAAACGTTTCTTATAATAAGGCTTAATTAGCAGATAGAAATGAAGATTTCTCAAGAATAGTTTAATACTAGACTTCAAGCTCAATATTGTTACTTGTAAAAAAAACTAGACTTCAAGCTCAATATTGTTACTTGTAAAAAACTAGTCTTCAAGCTCAACATTTTTACTAATAAAAGAACTAGACTTTCAGTGTACCTTTTATTTATTAGAATACTTTGACAGATGACTGAACTATACATTGTAGCTTATCGCAAATGTACTTTTTTTTTCTGATATTGAAACTGAACTTACATTAATATTAAATATGGAATACAAATAACCTTGTTTAGTATAATTGAACTTTATCTGGAAATCAATACTTGTGAATTACCGTTTTTGAACAATGCGTACATGATATTAAACAAGTAGAACTGAATATGACAGCTTTTTCTCGAAAAATTGTTGAAATTCAACTTAAAATATAGAAAAAAATTACATTCAGGACATTTAAAAAACATTTCGACGACTCGTCACGATAATTCGCAACTTGAAATATAGAAAACCGTTACAAACAAGACATTTCGACGAGACAATAATTAAGAATGAATTTATAATTGACATGAAAAATCTCAACGTGGCAATAATTAAGAATGAATGTATAATTAATATGGAAATTACATATAAAATTATGAAATAAATAATAAATAATAAATAATTAAGTTAATACCAGAGATCATTAAAATGAGTGAATGGGGATATGAATAAATAAGGTGTTGCTAGAAATTAGTTGAGCGAAATAGTGCCAACATTTAGATGAAGAACAAACAAGCAATGACAGCAACTGCAGCCTTGCTAATATGTTGTTTGGTAGCTCCATTGACCTGCTCGAGGGGGTATTTAGGAGATCCGGTTTTAGTGACAGAGATTGGTGGAGCTCCGGTTTTAGTACCAGGTGTGTCAAGTTGAGTTGAGCCAAAAGGTTTATTAGAGAAAGTTGTAGGGACATCAGGAATTGAAGGTAGTTTAAATGAGGAAGTGGGCTCATCATCTCGTGCAACAGTTGAAGTGCTAACGAAAGATCCAGGTGCCAATGGACCAATAACATCTGGAGTACCTTGACTAGGAGTAGATTCAATTGTCCCTTGGCCATTTGAGTTTACTGGAGTCTGACGATCAGAGGTTGTGGGTTTAGGAGGTTCAGAAGTTTCATAGTTGGTAGTGGTGGGCTTGGAAGCAGTGGTGGGCTTGGAAGTAGTCTCGCAGTCAGTAGTAGTTGGCTCAGGAACAGTAGTTGGCTCAGGAACAGTAGTTGGCTCGGGAGCAGTGTTGGGTTTGGGAGTAGTAGTTGGCTTAGGACCAGTAGTTGGCTCGGGAGCATTAGTTGGCTCAGGAGCGGTAGTTGGCTCGGGAGTAGTTGGCTCGGGAGTAGTTTCACAGTCAGTGGTAGGTTCAGGAGCAGTGGTAGGCTCAGGAGCAGTAGTTGGCTCGGGAGTAGTCTCACAGTCAGTGGTAGGCTCATGAGGTTCAATTGTATCACAATCAGTGGTAGGCTCAGGAGTAGGCTCAGGTGCGGGAGTTGGTTCACAATCAGTGGTAGGCTCAGGAGTAGGCTCAGGAGCTGGAGTTGGCTCGGGAGTAGGCTCAGGAGCTGGAGTTGGCTCGGGAGTAGGCTCAGGAGCTGGAGTTGGCTCGGGAGTAGGCTCAGGAGCTGGAGTTGGCTCGGGAGTAGGCTCAGGAGCGGGAGTTGGCTCGGGAGTAGGCTCACAATCAGTGGTAGGCTCGGGAGGTTCAGTTGTATCACAGTCAGTTGGCTCTGGTTCAGGTGTATCATCGTCAGTGGCAGGCTCTGGAGTAGGCTCTGGAGTAGGCTCAGGAGCAGGCTCAGGAGCGGGAGTTGGCTCTGGGGTAGGCTCACAGTCAGTGGTAGGCTCGGGAGGTTCAGTTGTATCACAGTCAGTTGGCTCTGGTTCAGTTGTATCCTCGTCAGCGGTAGGTTCGGGAGGTTCAGTTGTATCACAGTCAGTTGGCTCTGGTTCAGGTGTATCATCGTCAGTGGCAGGCTCTGGAGTAGGCTCTGGAGTAGGCTCAGGAGCAGGCTCAGGAGCGGGAGTTGGCTCTGGGGTAGGCTCACAGTCAGTGGTAGGCTCGGGAGGTTCAGTTGTATCACAGTCAGTTGGCTCTGGTTCAGGTGTATCATCATCAGCGGTAGGCTCAGGAGGTTCGGTTGTATCACAATCAGCTGGCTCTGGTTCAGAATTTGGGAAGTTCACGTCTTTGAACTCATGTTTGTAGAGGTCATAAGAGTCTGATCTTTTACACTTCTTGTATAAATAATGAAGCTCAGAGTTGGAGCCAGAAGCACAAGCTTCGTAATATTTGGATTCGGGGCTTCCACAGTACTTCAATTGCTTTGCAGCTTGGACACAAGATTCATCCACACCGAAAGTCGCTGTAGCACTTCCAGCAATGGCAGAGAAAACCAATAGGTGATTATACAACATCTTCAAATTCTATAAAGTTAACTAGTGATAGAATTGGAAAGTAGGATCGTTATTGTTCCAGGACTTTAGAAATATCCCTTGATATTTATATTAAAGATTGTTCTACTGGTGAACTTCGTTCACGCTGAACAATGAAATTTTCGTAGCGTTAATGGCAAATGAGACATATGTGTTGAACAAATATTCTTTGATAGCTATAGCAAGTGACCAGACTGCTTCCGGTTCCTTCAATCTCTCAAGAAAAAAGTACAGTTTTTGGATCAATTTAGACAGCCCAGGAGTTAAACGAAAACATGACAATTACTTTAAAGACAAGCAGCATGATTTTTTCAATATACCTGTGGTTCAATATATCTGGAACATCGCTTACTATAAATGGATTGGACCTTTTGGAACAAGTTGGTATAAGCTTAGCTACCTGAAAGATTTACGATATTGTGGGGGACGAAATCTCGAAACTTACTTTGGCTGTAGAGAGCCCAAGCTTCTTCGAGACATGTAAAGTTCACGGTGTCTAGCGACAGCTGCGATCAGCCGCGAATATAGTTCCAACAGCGTTCATGACTGTGGCCCAGACAGGTGCTTTCTGAGAGCATTAAATGGAAAACCGCTAAATATTAAACATGAATCATGAATAATTTCCTTAAACACTGAAGCTCGGTTGGTCTAAAAATATGGCTGGAGCGCAGCTAGGTAAACACACAATGATTCACTGGACATGAAAGGTCTGTGAAAAGATGATCCACGAATATAATAAGGAATAATGGTAGGGGTAGAACAAAATACTATTTTTCCTGCTTGAAATGTCTTAAAGAAAGGCATAAAATATACTGGTCAGCATTAAAAATTTCAGTACAAACTATTCAAATCGTGAAGGCAGAGTACAACTGGGCACCGAATGCTTGAGACCAGTCCACGGCACTTGAAAACATGAGGTTCTAGAAAACATGTTTTTCCTTCTTTTTTCCATCATGTTTTTCCTTTTTTCCGTCATTTTTTTGTTCTGTTGCTCGCGAGACATGTCAATTTTGTTATTGTAGTTATAACTGAGAGCACGGGCGTCAAATGAATCAGAGTCAGTAGAATAAATATTCTATATCTAGAAATCAGGTACTTTGAGTAACAATGACGGCGCCTTTTCACATTGAATTTTGACTGAAAACATTTACATGATTGACGATAAGTCTCTGGGGAAGTACATGATAAAGTTAGGCGAAACCAAGATTAGCACATCTACATGCTAAGATATATTATATACCCAGTAGTTCGTTGTACCGAGCTGAAATTCAAACCAGGAAAATATTTACAAGTTAAGCCAGAGATATTAAAAGTCAAGCCAGAAATATTACAAGTTAAGCTAGAAATATTCCAAGTCAAGCCAGGAAATATTAAACCAGGAAAATAGTAGAAGTTTTAAGGAGCTGAATCAGGAATTGGCTATAATTTTGATGGTAATACTATAGTCTATATAACACCGAGAGCTATACTGAAGATCTATGGGATATGAACATGATAGACATGATATAGCCGTTGATATGCTCTAAATATGCTTTCGAGAATTGTGATTGAGGTGATCCATATGCACAGAAATATTTTATCTAGAAAAACCAACAGGATACGAATACAAAATGATATTTAAATTAGTAATTAGATAATTTTACACTTTGTTTTAGTCCAACTTAAAGTTTTGACGAATTGTCTACTGCTGCCTCATTAATCCACAAGTGTTTCGCACTCAGTTTGTTATATGTCAAATGGTCTTTGCTAACCTGTTCAAGCCAGCAATAACGGCCCATTGAACGCCTGTTGGACAAACTTACCTACTTAACTGACAGTTCATGGAGTAAATAGAGGAATAGCCATTTTACCGTTTATCTCAAATTTAGTGGAATTTTAGTAAAATTTGAGATTTTTGTAGATTAAAGATATAGATTTATTCTTTGATATATGTTTTCTTATATTTTATATATTTCAATTCTATATTTTATTTAATAGAATTATTTTATTTTATTTAATTATTCTTTTTATATAATATTCTATACTTTTAATATATTATCAATTCTATATTTTACTTATTTTATTTTTACTTATTTTATATTTTACTTATTTTATTTTTACTTATTTTATATTTTACTGATTATTTTACTTCTTATTTTACTCATTCTCAATTCTATATTTCATTCATAGTTATCCTCTTAATACTCTCATTACTATTTTTTAACCTCCACATTAATGACACAAACCCTATGCAGTCAGCTACAGGACCAAGACCTAAAGAATTTCCTAATCCAAACATTCAATCTTATCACTAGTCCAAATACGGAAACACATCAACATCAACCAATCATTGCGTCCAATCTGACTCCTTTTTGGTGCAGTAGGTTCCCTACCCTTACGCTTCTTTGTCTCTATCTTTTCGATCTCATCTAATTCCCCCTTTGGGCGGCAACATATTTGTGACCACCAATCACACGCTGAGCACCTACATACCTCCAAGACTAATCCAATATATATGCAATTGAGTCCTATATAGCATGTAGAAGTATTGAAATTCAAAAGACTCCTTCTGGCCTGACTAGCTCTTATAAATACCCGTCTTGTCGCCTCGTCCTCCATCCAATATTGCTGCCGTAAAGGGTCCTTTCGCTACTCCACAACCACGCTCGTTATATTCATTCACTAATCACTATAATGGTTAACAAGAAGACCATCTTCAGCTCACTTGCCGTCCTGGCCAGTACTGCCTATGCCATGCCCGAAGCCTTTGCTGAGGCCATGGCCAACCCCCAACTCCCCGGTTCTACCATGGAGTGCCACGAAGCCTGTGGTAATGCCATTCTTGCCTGGAGAGCCTGTGGTGAGTCTACCACGGACGCTGCTAAGGAGTGTACCTGTACCACTGGCTCCGACTTTATGAACCGCATTGACTACTGTCTCGAGTGCGGTAGCACTCTTTGGTATGCCTACGGCAAGTACTTGGCTACTCCTCTGGAAATGTGCGGTCTTCCCACTCAACCCACTGGCTCCCAGTCCTCCTCTGTCGTTTCTTCCAGTGCTTCTTCTTCTTCCTCTTCTTCATCTTCTTCCTCTTCTTCATCTTCTTCCTCTTCTACTTCTTCTACTTCTTCCTCTTCTTCCTCAACTGTTGCTCAACCCTCCGCCTCTCCCAGCTCTCTCGCCCCTACTCCTACCTCTGGTGAAACTGCTTCCTCAACCGTCCCTACTACTACTGTCACCAGTGGCCTTAACTACTACGACTGCTCCCGTAAGTGTGCTGAGCCTCTCAGTTTCTGGCAATCCTGCAAGAAACAGCCTGCTCCTACCGGTTGTGCTTGTAATCCTACTTTCTTGTCTGTCGCTGAAGAGTGCAGAGTCTGTGGTCTTGAACATACCGTTCCCTATAGCAACTTTTACCCCTACTACAGTGATGGTTTGAAGACCTGTAGCTCTTTGACTGCCGCTCCATCTGCTACCAGTACTTCTTCTTCTGTTACCGTTTCTGCTAGCGCAACTCCTACCGCTTCTTCTGAATCTTCTTCTGCTTCTTCGGTTGGATCTTCTTCTGCTTCTTCAGTTGGATCTTCCTCTGCTTCTTCAGTTGGATCTTCTTCTGCTTCTTCAGTTGGATCTTCTTCTGCTTCTTCAGTTGGATCTTCTTCCGCTTCTTCAACTGGATCTTCCTCTGCTTCTTCAACTGGATCTTCCTCTGCTGAATCTTCCTCTGCTTCTTCAGTTGGATCTTCTTCTGCTTCTTCAACTGGATCTTCTTCTGCTTCTTCAACTGGATCTTCCTCTGCTTCTCCCTCTGCTGAATCTTCCTCTGCTTCTTCAACTGGATCTTCCTCTGCTGAATCTTCCTCTGCTTCTTCAGTTGGATCTTCCTCTGCTGAATCTTCCTCTGCTTCTTCTTCAGTTGGATCTTCTGCTACCGCTTCTTCTGCTGAGTCTTCTTCTGCTGAATCTTCAACTGTTGCCTCTTCTACTGGTGCTTCTTCCTCTTCAACTGTTGTCTCTTCTTCTGCTGCTCCCGCTCCTTCTGCCGGTGCTTCTTCCTCTGGATCTTCTGCTGAATCTTCTGCCAGTGCTTCTTCCTCTTCTGCTCCCGCTTCTTCCTCTGCTGAATCTTCTGCCGGTGCTTCTTCTGATGCTACCGTTGCCTCTGGCTCTGTTGGCTCCTCTGCTACAGTTGCCTCTGGCTCCTCTGCTATCATTTCTTCTGATGCTCATTCTAGCGATGGTGTTCCCTCCGCATCTGTTGAGTCCAATGCCTCCAGATCTGCTACTATCACCTCTGCTCCATCCAGTTCTAGCGAAACTGCCCAAGAAACTGTCATTGTCACCAAGACTAACGTTGTCAACAACGAAACTATTATTGAAACCATCACCATTTGCACCGCTTGCACCAAGAAGACTTCTGCTCAACCCGACATCTCTACTACTACTACCGTCACTCGCACCAACTCTGATGGTAATGTCGTTACCGAGACCGTTATTTACTGCCCTACCTCTACCGTAACTGTCTCTGAGCCCACTCCTGCCACCGTCACTGACTCCAAGCCTACTTCTACTGTCACTGTCTCCGAGCCCAGCTCTACTACCATCACTGTTACTCAAACCAAGCCTGATGGAAGCATTGTTACCTCCACTGTTGTCAGCTGCCCTGCCTGCACTAAGACAACTCCTACTGGTACTGCCACTGTCACTGACTCCGAGCCCAGCTCAACCACTACCACCGTTACTCGCACCAACTCTGATGGTAATGTCGTTACCGAGACCGTTATTTACTGCCCTACTTCTACCGTGACTGTCTCTGAGCCCACTCCTGCCACCGTCACTGACTCCAAGCCTACTTCTATTGTCACTGACTCCAAGCCCAGCTCTACTACCGTCACTGTTACTCAAACCAAGCCTGATGGAAGCATTGTTACCTCCACTGTTGTCAGCTGCCCTGCTTGCACTAAGACAACTCCTACCGGTACTGCTGGTGTTGAGACTGAGACCGAGGGTGTCAAGAGTTCCAATACCGAGTCCGTCAACACCGAGGGTATCAAGACTGAGACTGTCAAGTGCTCTTCTTGCCATGTTACCACTCAAGTCACTTCAGAGTCTGGCTCCATTGTCACCAAGACTCTGACCAAGTCCTCTGAAACTACTCAATCTGTTCCTCCTCAAGTTACCAATCCTTCTCAACCTCCTGTCACTACTCTTCCTCAAGTTAACGGTGCTGGTAAGCTGGTACTTCCCGGAACTGCTCTTGTAGTCCTCTTTGGTCTTCTTATTTAAATAATGACTTGCTGTACAAATGGCTGGCTCATTGTTTTAAGTACTTTGTTATTCTAATATCATAATCGTTATTTTTTTCTGTTTTATTAATTCAATATAATCTTTTCATAGATTGTCATGATAGTAAATCGTATTTTTTCTGTTAATTCAATATAATCTTTCATAAATTATCATGATATTAAATCGTGTTTTTCTGTTATTAATTCAATATAATCTTTCATAAATTGTCATGATATTAAATCGTATTTTTTTCTATTTTATTAATTCAGTATAAGCATAATCTTTTCATAAACTGTAAACACGATTCCTCCACTCAAAACCAGTCTTCCTAGTCTTGGTGTCGCTCCCTTCCAAAAGGTTATGGGCCCTTCTTCTTTAAAGATTCTTGCGAAACAGTGCAAAGTACCTCTATATTCCTTCTTAGCCTCCAAACTCTGCATTCTGGTCTTGACTGTATCCAAAGGCATCGTGGTATATACCGTGATAATACCAGCGACAGCACCAACAGCAAACGTTTCAGCAGCTGACAATGGAGCACTTGGATCAGCCTTGGATTGCTGGATGAAGGTTTTCATAGCATTATAAGAACCCAATCTAACACTCTGATTTGCTGCTTGTCTCATAGTAACTGGAACCACACCGCGATATATACCAGCCAAACCTTTATCTTGGATCAACCTTGAAGTTCCTTGTATCAGTCCTTGATATTTCGGATTTTTAAGCTGGCGGTCATCAATCATGGCAGTTTTGATGGTTTCAAACGGCGTAACAGCAACGACTGACTCCAACACACCAGCTCCCAGACCTGCTATGACACCCCGAGTCTTGGTCAATTCTCCAGTCTCTGGATCGCGAAGCGCATTTTTGATGGAGTCAAATCCAAGAAATCGCACAGCAGCTTTAACAGTATTACCAATTACAAACGCCGGGCAGCCAGTGTAGATTGTAGGAATGCCTTGAACTTTGGCTGTATTATAGATGAGTGTAAGAGGGTTTCTACTGGCCTTTGATTGTTAGGACGCAGAACATACCTTGAAGAAGCTCAAGTACTTACTGTTGAAGATTTGTCTACGAGTTGCAACCTGGTTTTGGCAAATTCAAAAGGATACTGGCAAGAGAAACGATTAGAATCACCCATAAGACGCGATATCTTCAACTTACCGTGATCACACCCTCAATGGCTCCAGCTGTTCCACCAGCAACAAACGACTTCCAAGCTTCTGGCTGGATCTTGTTAGTTATAGAAACAACTACTTCCACGAGCACTCACCTTTTTGGCTTCTGATTTAGACGATGCCATATTTAATGTTCTAACAGTAGAAAGAAGAAGAAGAGACCAAAATCACAGTATGATTAGCTTTAAACTGTCTTCTCTCATGAAGCTGACTCTTTTTAAGCCTACTTGAAATTTCAAAATGAGTAACTAGTCACGTGAAATTTGTCCCAAGTATTATATATTTGGGCCTGTCCAAACGGTTTTGTGATCCGCTGGAAATTCTTTAAACTCGAACAAGCTGGAAATTCCTTGAATGAGCATACAAAAAGTTGTAAATCTTTCGTTTTACGTGAGATGTCTGAGTCTCCGAATCCTTTGGGCGACCTCAATTATAACAACATTTTCAAGACAGTCTCCAGACGCATCGTAGACCACGATCGATCAAACCTCCAACGATTGCACAACGATTTCACATAGCACATCGTTTTAAATGCTAAAAGTAAATATTAAATGGTTCATTACTGCTACAATTTATATTTTCGGTTACTTGAATCTCTTCTTAAGAATGTCTGTACCAAACTCTTCAAATTCTTCTTTTGAAACCCAACTCTGTTCATAATTGCCCATCGAGGCAAGAATACTAGCACCCGTCCAACTCGCATTCTTAAAGTCCCCTCCCACAGAACTCAATATTCTGACTTTGGCAGAAGGATATAGTGCTACCAACTCATTGGTTAACCTTTGTGTTAAGCCTTGGAATAAGCTGCTTCCTCCAACCAACACAATATTATTCAGTAAATAGCCCACAAGTTCGTTCGGTAAATTGGCAAGCGAGAGATTAATAGAGGATACCAACCCAAGAGACCCTTCTGGAAGAGCTCCACCTGGCACTGGAGATATGGGACTGAACAGAGGCTCAACTGAAGCAAGTCGTTCTATTGTAAAGCTGGCATGCTGGCCATCTGGGAACTCGAAAGGACGCGGTCCCATACGCGCTATAATAGATGCGGGAAGATTGGCTGTTTCCGAGACATAACATGTCGATTCTTTGAACTCATTTACTACGCGACTAGTTTCAAACGCCCGAAAACTGTCTGTGATATCTGATAGCCCGTCGCGTAGCTTATCCTTTTTCTCGACTAAAAACGAAGGGTTGACGGTGACGCCCTTTGACTGGATCATGTTGACAACATGAGCAGATATGAAATCGCCGCCAAAACGCGTTGATACCATATTCTTGGTGAGTACTGCACCATCGACTACAGGCGAGATTCTGACTCCCGAAGCACCAATATCGATAACCAGAGCGCTTCCAATTTCGACATTGAAGCATGCTGCAAGAGGTGGTTTGATGACACTGAACAATGGAACTTTCAGAGACTCAAAAACAGTCTCTGCCAGTTTGCCAAAGTAAGAAGGATGGTGGTTACCTGCAATTGCGAGAGGTTGTTCGTCGGCCGGAATTTGTAGTTCGTTGTCGTAGACATGCTGCCATAGCTTGGTGATTCCGTCCCAATCTTGAATGTAGCCATCTGGGCTTAGAGGGCTATAGATCTCTTTTCCAGGTTGAAACTGGTGGAGGTCGATATTACCAAAACTGTAGCTGTCATTTTTGTTTCGTCCGTAGTGCGAGGGCAGGATATGACGGGGAGTAGCTTCACCTGAGTAGCCTACACGCGTCCAAGAAGAACCAGTTTCCAGCACGATAGAGGTCAATTCGTCTGAATGAGGAGGCACATACTTTGAAGAATCTGTAAAGTCGGGCATTTTGCTAGTTGTTGTAAAGAGAAATAGGCTTTAACGATATGAAAAATCGCTTAGCAAAAGCGTGATCTGTACTGGCATTTACTGTTGTCAGTCTCAGATTTACGTTGAACTCAACCCAACTAGATTTTTATGGAAATCTTTATATATATAAAACATCTTGTTACAAACAAGAACTTAAAATAAGGAAGCGCAAGCAAACACCAGCAATCTAGTTATAAAAGACCAGCCATGTCAAAATATTCTACAGATTTTACTTGTTTTAACGACTTTTTTTCTAGATTCTTTTTTTCTCCTTGTTGACGACTTATTCTAACGATTTTCCTTGTTAACGACTTGTTTTAACGACTTCAGATAACGGTCCTCCTTGTTACTCCAGATTCTTAACGATCCTTCTTAATCCTCCTTCTTAATCCTCCTTCTCAATCCTTAACGACTACTCTTGTTTCCACGATCCAACGAAATGAAATTCGAAATGAAATTCTTTAAAAGAAAAACTACCTCCGACTTCCAGGACTATTTAGGCGACGAAGCAATTCTTACCAAAGACGAACTGTTTTCCATCTCCAGCAGTAACAATACCGAATCGTCAAACTTTTATAACAAAAACATACAAAGACTGTCTCCTGGTAACTTGTTAACAATTAACAGCTTGATCCACCACGGAACCATGCCAACAGGACCAGTAGTGGGCTTGCGAGAACCAGATTCTGGCCATATAACGTTGTCCCGCTGCCAAACAACTAAAAAACCCTGACATTCCTCTTATATTTATAAATAGTCTTTCTTATTGGCAGTTCTAATGAAATTAGTTAATCTCCATTCGACATCAGCTTCCTTATTGTCAACAGTTCCTAATCTCAAGTCAAACAGCTTCATTTCGAATCGAGGCCCAACTTCTGCCAACTCAACGTTCTCTTTAGTTCTCACATAGACATGCTGTCTTACGCTGATGAAATCTCCTTTGTTGCTGAAGGTGATTACTCTAGAGCTATCTTTTTTCACTCCAGGAGGGAACATGTGCTTCAAAATCTGTACCACTCTTTGTCCAAGCTTGGTGTTGAAGTTGTCGAATATCAGATGAGGGTATTGCTCTGATTGGTTTCCCGAGTTCTCTAGATCGTGTCTGAGAACGACATTGTGTAGTGAGAATGATGCGGTTGGACCATGGGGAAAGTGCGAAACTGTCATGGCTGTAGGAACACCTCTGTGTTCATGTAGAATAACGAGATCAGTAGTAGAAGAGCTTTGGCATGCTGAGACCAGCGAAGGCAGGATAGTGTTACCTCTGTTTAACCTGATACCCGTGGGAAATAAGAGTTTGATCTCTTTCGCGAACTGCGACAGTCTGGTGCTTGGATCTCTACTCGTCGTGATCACAACTTTGGGATCCTGGATTCCGCTTAAAGCTGAGTATTCATCGTCTACCTCCTGCTCCAGAGACTCGTCGTATTTGAATGTCTTTCTAAGGTCTTCGTCCTCAGCAATCTCTTTTGGCAAGGGCTTTCCAGAGGCCAAAGCTGCCTTGAGCTGTTGTCGTTTCTGTGCTAGATTTGCTTCCTGAAGTTGCAGCGACTTTTTGTATAGGAACTCTCTTCGTTCACGGGCTTGTCTTCTTATCTAAAGCATCCGTTAACTGTCTGCACCAGCACCTAGCTTCATCAACACTTACCATTTTGTCTAGAGTTGGTGTTTGGAGTAACTGTTCAAGGTGAAAAGATTTTTTGGTTAAAAGTCCCAACGAGATCACAAGTCCAAGTTAAGTCAAGTAGGAAGTCTCAAGTCCAGTCCCAGCTTCTATTCAAAAGTAGGGTAAATATTCAACTGACAAGATCCAGAACTTTTTTTTTTTCCCTTGTTCACGTCCAAGTATTGTTTGACGATGTCATTTCACGATATAGATGATCAATTTGACGACTCAGATCTCGTATCTGTTTCTTCAGATATCTTGTTTAAAGGGAGAAGCGGACATCCAGCACTGAACGATAGCACTGAACTGCCCTCCAACTTCAATATTGACGATATAGTTGGTGATAGTCTGGATGAGTTTGACGTTCCCCAGCCTGTGCTGCCAAAACACGCTTGTTCCTACTGCGGGATTCATAATATATCGTCGGTTGTAAAGTGCGTGACCTGTGATAAATGGTTTTGCAACTCGCGTGCTGGCGGATCTTCTTCTCATATCGTCAATCACTTGGTGAGAGCTCGCCATAAAGCAGTATCACTTCACCCAGACTCAGAGCTCGGAGACACCACTCTGGAGTGCTACAACTGCGGAACCAAGAATGTGTTTGTTCTGGGCTTCATTTCTGCCAAAGCCGATACTGTCATTGTCATCTTGTGTAGACACCCGTGTGCATCTGCTCCAGCCGGGAAGGAGTTGAATTGGGATACTGCTCAGTGGGATCCGATTGTCGTTGAGAGATCTTTTATTCCATGGCTAGTTTCTGTGCCAACAGAGGAGGAAGAGCTTCGTGCCAGGAAACTCACTCCAAGCGAAATGTCAAAGCTCGAAGATATCTGGAAAGAGAACCCACACGCTACTATGGACGATTTGAACAATCCTACGATAGATCAAGACATTCCCCAGGTCCAGCTCAGATATGATAATGGGTTTGAATACCAGAGATGTTTTGGTCCTCTGGTGATGCTAGAAGCTGAATATGACCGTAAACAGAAGGAGTCTCAATCTCAAGGCAATGTAATTGTGTCCTGGGATTTTGGACTGAGTCAACGGTACTCTGCTTCGTTCTTTACTCACTCGTTTGATAATCCTTCAGTCAGGATAATGATTGGCGACGAAATGACCATTAGATATGAAGGAAACGAAGGCCCTGCTTGGTCGGCTAGCGGTTTCATTGTCAGAATCCCCGATAGTAATTCTGAAGAAGTCACACTGGAGCTTCAGAGCGATGCTGATCCACCAACTCATCTCACTACAAACTACGCTGTTGACTTTGTTTGGTCTGGTATTACTTACGAGCGTATTCAGTATAGTTTGAAGCTCTTTGCTGCTGATGAATATTCCGTTTCTGGGTACATTTATCACAAACTCCTTGGGCATGAAGTGAACGACATCTTTTTTGATACTCCTGTTCCTACTGATCTCAGAGTTCCTGGGTTAGCTGAACTCAATAGTTCACAGATAGAAGCCGTCACCTCTGTATTGAAATCTCCATTATCGCTCATTCAGGGTCCTCCAGGTACTGGTAAAACAGTCGTTTCAACTACCATTGTTTATCACATTAAGAAAATGACAAATGAGCCAGTACTCGTTTGCGCGCCTTCTAACGTCGCAGCAGACCAGCTTGCTGATAGATTGAATCAGACTGGATTGAAAGTTTGTCGTTTGGTAGCGAAAAGTCGTGAAATGATCTCGAACGATAGCATCAAAAATCTGAGTCTAAGCCAACAGGTGCTGCAAGACCCAAATGCAAACCCAGAACTGCTCAAGTTGCAACAATTGAAAGATGAGCTTGGTGAGCTTAGTGCAAAGGATAGAGTTGTTCACAATAGACTTCTCAGGAAAGCGGAAGTTGCACTTCTTGAAAATGCAGAAGTGGTCGTGTGTACTTGTTCTGCAGCCGGGGATAGAAGATTGTCATCCGTTAGATTTAGAACTGTGTTGATTGATGAGAGTACTCAAGCCACTGAGCCTGAATGTCTTATTCCTGCTGTACATGGTTGCAAACAGCTCATTTTAGTAGGTGATCACCAGCAGCTTGGTCCTGTTATTGGTTGTAAGCCTGCTGCCAGCGCTGGTCTGTCGAAATCATTATTCGAGAGATTAGTGGTTTTAGGACATACTCCTATTAGATTGACTGTTCAGTACAGAATGCATCCTTGCTTATCAGAATTTCCAAGTAATATGTTTTATGATGGAAGTTTACAGAATGGTGTAACTAGACAACAGCGTGAAAGGCCCGACGTTGCATTCCCATGGCCGGTTCCTGAGAATCCAATGATGTTTTGGGGTGTCATTGGCCAAGAAGAAATTTCATCCAGTGGTACAAGTTATCTTAATAGATCTGAAGCTACTAATGTTGAAAAGCTGGTTACAAAGTTCTTCAAGGCTGGCGTGACACCTGCTCAAATTGGTATTATAACACCTTACGAAGGCCAAAGAGCATACCTCTCACAGTACATGATTACCACCGGCAGTATGAGTAAGGAACTTTATAGGGAGGTTGAGATTGAATCAGTAGATGCATTCCAAGGCCGCGAAAAAGACTACATTATTGTATCTTGCGTTCGTTCTAATGAACATCAAGGAATTGGTTTCCTTTCGGACCCGAGAAGACTGAATGTGGCGTTGACTCGAGCAAAGTATGGATTGGTTCTTCTAGGTAATCCTCGAGTTTTATCTAAAAACTTACTCTGGCTACATCTTCTCACACACTTTCGCGAAAAAGGCTGTTTGGTCGAAGGTCTCATTAACAGGCTTCAACCCAGCTCTATTCAATTACACAAACCTCGCCATAGACGCCAACCCCAACCTAGAAGATATATTAACGATACTGAATCGATTACAGCTGAAAGCATCAAATCATCGCATCTTGCAAGCGACCTGTTTTCTGAGACTGATACAGATATTGGTGTCGACAACCATATGGGTGCTCCAATGGACCCTAGTAATCTAGCAAATATGTTCCAGCAGCAGTTTGTTGTTTCTACACCCAGTGGGCCTTCTGGTAGAGTTGAGAGAGAAATTGGCAATAGTTTGAGTGAGCGAATGACAAAATTCTTGCAAGTGGAGGATGATGTCTCTGACGACGATGATGACGATGATGTTGAGAGTGTGAGTACAAGTTTCGCTAGTCAAGTCGGATTGTATTAGAGATGTAAATGTACAAGTCTATGGTCAATACTTGAAGAGTTAGGTGTTCCTTGACAAGTTAAGTCTTCATATTGATGAGTTACGGTCAATATTTGAAGTTAGGTATTCCTTGACAAGTTACGGTCAATATTTGAAGTTAGGTCTTCATATTGATACGATCAATATTTGAAGTTGTGTTCCTTGACAAGTTATGGTCAATACTTGAAGTTGTGTCCCTTGACAAGTTACGGTCTTCATATTGACAATACCGTCCAGATCACAAACTTGGGGGAAATATTCTTAGTAATTTTATATATTTAATCATTGCACTTCATAGACCATCATAGAGAAAAAGAATGTTGCAATAGAGATTTGAACCTGAAACTCTATTCTAAAGTCAAGGACTAGATGACGATTTTTTACATTTATGCAAATTTGGGTCATTAGTATAGTGGTAGTATACCTGCTTCGGGCTGACTCGAAGTTCCTACGCTTCGCCGCGTAACTTGCAGGTGACCCCGGATCAAACCCGGGATGACCCCTTTTTTTTTTTTTTTCCTCAACCATCTCATTGATCAAGAAAGAGAATGAGACCAAAAATTTAAATTTTCACCTCCACTACTGACTACAAGCGAATTACAATGTCTGGAAAGTTTCAACCCAAGGAAAAAGTAGACCTAGATCCACCTTTGGAGACGCCATACACTCCAGAAGAGCTGGCCAAATATGACGGTGCGTATTCTCAAGCTCGGTAGAATAAGGCTAACCCAACCGCTAGGAATCAGCGATTCGAGAATATTTGTGGCCATTAAAGGAACAATCTTTGATGTTACGAGGAACAGCGCGTCTTATGGGCCAGGAAAGTCGTATCACGTCTTTGTAGGGAAAGACGCGTCGCGAGGACTGGCCAAGTCGTCTTTGAAGCCTGAAGATGCGGTATCGAACTATGACGGGCTGACCGAGAAAGAAGCAAAGACTTTGGAGGACTGGTTCACATTTTTTAGCAATAGATATAACATTGTTGGAAGGGTGGTAGATTCTAAATAGGTCCAGGGAGTATTTATGATTTTTTTTTCTAAATTTCATTTTTTTTTCTTGCTATTCACCAGAATCAGTCATGACCGAATTCACAATCATCAAATATGGAGCTGATCCGTTGCAACGGGTGGGTGTTTTGAGTGCTGAGAGTTCCATTAAGAAATGGGTTATATTCATTCACGGAGGAGCCTGGAGAGATCCTACAAACGACCATAGAGACGGGCTCTACATTCTCGAGTCTCTATCGGCGACTCATAACACGGCTTCAGTGGATTATCCGTTGTCTCCAGAGAAAAAGCATCCTTCGTTTGCCCTGAATGCGATTGCAGCGCTGGAATGTCTGGATTCCAAGTATGAGATTGACGAGTTTGTTTTGGTCGGCCATTCAGCGGGAGCACACATTGCGTTACAAGTGTTTATGCAGGACAAATGCTCGCGGTCGCTGCTGAGAAAGTGTACAAAGGTGTTTGGAGTTGAAGGAATATACAATTTGGAGTTGCTACTTGTTGAAGATTCTTCTTATAGAGGGTTTGTTACCGAAGCGTTTGGTGATTCAACGGAAGAATGGAATGTAGCCAGTCCGTTTCCCAAGTACTTTTGGACCAAAGATGAGTCTACATCAGAGGGCGTAGTATCGTTTCCTAATGGCACGCTTTATATTGTTCATTCAGATGAAGATGAGTTATTGTTGACCAAGTTTCAGCCCGATCATACATTTGAGTGTTTGAGAAACAGTCAAAGAGAGGGTTTTGAGCCTATAGATGTAGTTCGTTGTAAGGTTACTGGGAAGCATGAGCAAGCGATTTCAACGGAAAGTGTTGTTGAGGTTATAAGGAGATATATTTAATGAGTAGAGAATTATTCAGGGTATTCTAAAGAATTAGATATATGATATTAGAAAGAATTTATTTTTTATTCTATATTTTTTTTATTCTATATTTTTTTTATTCTATATATATTTTTTTATTTTATATTTCTTTTGATTTTATATTCGATTAAAGTCTTCCTTTTGTATTCAGAGATTACAATTGGATATCACAAATTTAGATCAGCTATTCAATTTCCATTCTGTAAATATAGTTTTGGTTATCATTTCATCGCTTAAACAGATGTTGAAGTTAAATATTCCGTCAACCAATATTAGATTGAATGAACATTGAAGGAACATGAATGAATATAAATAAACATGAATATATTGAATATGAATATATTGAATTTGAATATAAATATAAATAAATATAAATACAAATATAAATATAAATCAAATGAATAGCTCTTTTCCTGCACATACCTCGGATTCATGCCTACAAACAAAGGTAAAATTACAAACTCTCCACCAGATCTAAACGCTCTGATTCTCTGGTGATCTGGTGGGCTCAGAACCAAAACTATAGATCAAAACTTTCTCATTACCTCTACCATCGCCACCAGCTACTACAACCACCATTAACCACCACTGTCCATCACTGTCCACCAACCACCAACCACAGACTACCAACTACCTCCGGCTTCTTACTAACCGCCACCGCTGGAATCGCTGTTCGCTCAAAAACCGAAATTACAACTACGTATTAAGTTTAGCTATATTGACTTTTTTGTTTTGCGTAGTAAGCAGCCTATTTGGCTTTTGGACTCGCTGCCTAATTACTTATTTTCCTTTATCCTTTCTATCCCTTTTTCTGGTCCCTACATCATTCTTGTCATTTTCATACACCAGAATAGAATCTTTGGATATCGTTCACGATGATGAAAGGTTGGACTAAACGAGTATGTATCTGAACGCTGTTCGTGGATTGAGCACTAACTGTCCTCTAGATCTCTCAGTTGAGCCGATCCAAAAATCACGATAAGAGTTCCAAGAAGAAGGATGTAGAAAAGAAACTGTCAAGCTCGTCTCTACGCTCAGAATCATCTTCATCGACCTTGAAAAAGGATACGAGAGAGCGTGAAGTCAAGGAAAGAGACACTGGTCCATCTGCAAACCAGCAGCGAAGCACCGCTCAGCCGTCAGCTACTGCTGCTGCTGCTGCTGCTGCTCCCGCAATTGAAACCGGCTACTCCAACGATCTGACCCCTTCTGCTGATACAATTGCACCTTCACTACCTCACTTCACCATCAGCCAGACCGGCCATGTGCCCCCAGGCTCAACCGAGATCATGCCCCAGGACTTGGACCTCGCGGTCAACGGCCAGCCCCGACTGTCCATCGAGCGCTTCAACGAAATCGACGGCATCAGAACGCCCAAACGACTGAGCTCTTCCAGATTCGACGTCTCAGAGCCGCGAGATCTCGCCATGCTCCCCAGCTTCAGCCAGGTACCCGCCAAAGACAGAACTGACCTCTTCTTCAAGAAGATTGACCAGTGCACCATCATGTTTGACTTCAACGACAGCGCGTCTGATATCATTGGAAAAGATATCAAGCAGATTGCCCTCAATGAACTCTTGGACTACTTCTCTACCCAGAGAGTCACAATCACGCCGCAAATGTACTCAGTCGTCGTCAACATGTTTGCAAAGAACATCTTCAGATCCATTCCTCCTCCTGTAAACCCGTTCGGCGACATCTACGACCCCGACGAGGACGACCCGATCTTTGAAGTCGCCTGGCCCCATATGCAGCTTGTCTACGACTTCTTTCTCAAATTCATCGAGTCTCCAGACTTCAACCAGGAGATTGCCAAACGCTACATTGACCACAAGTTTGTCCAGAACCTAATAGACCTGTTTGACAGCGAAGACCCTAGAGAAAGAGACTGTCTCAAAACCACCTTGCACAGAATCTACGGCAAGTTCCTCACGCTGCGCTCCTTCATCCGCCGCTCGTTCAACAACGTTTTCTTCAGATTCTTGTACGAGACCGAGAGGTTCAATGGTATTCCTGAAATATTAGAGATTCTCGGTAGTATCATCAACGGCTTTGCATTGCCCTTGAAGGACGAACACAAAATCTTCTTGAGTCGAGTGCTAATTCCTCTGCATAAAGTTCGCTCCTTGGGTTTGTACAACTCCCATCTTTCGTACTGCATAGTACAGTTTTTAGAGAAAGACTCGTCATTGACTGAGGAAGTCATCATGGGGCTGTTGAGATACTGGCCGAAAGTCAACAGCGCCAAAGAGGTGATATTTTTGATTGAAATCGAAGATATCTTTGAAGTCATTGAACCCCACGAGTTTGTCAAGATCCAGATTCCATTGTTTGTGCAGTTGGCCAGATGTATTTCTAGTCCTCACTTTCAGGTTGCTGAACGGGCACTGCATTTCTGGTCACAAAAGTACTTTTGCAGCTTGGTAACTGATAACTCCGAAATCATTCTACCGATAATCTTCTCTTCATTGCATGAAAATCCCACCGCCCATTGGAATCAGGCTATTCACAGTATGATATACAACGCCACGAAGCTCTTCATTGATAGTAATCCCGAGCTCTATGACCAGTGTGCTCTCATTTACCGACAGAGCAAGGAGACTGCTGAGTCCAGAGAGCAGCTTAGAAAAGAATATTGGACAATGCTAGAGAATAAGGTATCTCAATCCAAGAGCCCTACTCAAGTCAAGAGTCCTACTCAAGTCAAGAGTCCTACACAAATCAAGAGTCCTACCCAAGTCAAGAGTCCTACCCAAGTCAATAGTCCTACCCAAGTCAATATTCCTGACCAAATCACCAATAGTTCTGCCCAAATTACCAATAGTTCTGCTGCTCTGGAACCCATAACTTAAGCAGATTCCTGTTACTGGGAAATAACTGATTTTTGTTACTGGAACCAACTGATCTTTGTTACTGGAACCAACTGATTTTTGTTAACTGATTTTTAACTGATTCTTAACTGATTCTCAACTGATTCTCAACTGATTCTTAACTGATTCCTTCTACTGAAACCCATAACTGAAGCAGATTTCTGTTACTTGTTTAATTTTTCACCTCTTTTAAGAATCATTATATTCTCATCATTTCCATTTACATTTTTGTCTATTTACCTTAATCATAAATTTTATGTAGTCTCAAATATAGATTGTTTTCAATTGTTAGTACTTCTAATTACCCTTGCCCAGTCCTAGTAAAAGTCCTTCCTTGGGAACGAGTTTGTAACTTTTCAGATCAACGAACTATGGGCAAAAACACAGACAAGCTCTTCATTACGCATTCTGAATGGAGCGGAAACGATTTACATGGTGCTGCTGGAGGTAAGCAGCAGTCTCGCGACTCGAATCTGACTTTGCAAGCCAGCGCTCTACCGTTCTGGACTTGCAGTATCAGTCAACAGCCAATTGACAAAGACTGTGGCGTTTGTGATCCCCAAGGCCATGTATTTGATATCAAGAACGTCTTGCCTTATATTTCACGCCAGAGAATGAATCCGGTGACTGGCGAAGTGCTGAAGAGAGAGGACTTGATACGGCTTAAGCTCACTGAAGAGTCTGACGGGAAATATATTGATCCTGTAACATATAAGCAGTTTCAGAGGCTTTCAGAGGCGGTGGTTATAAGAGGAACTGGACAAGTTTATTTCGCTGGAACTATCAAGGAAATGTGTCTCAAGACTGGCAATTTAGTAGATTTAGTGACGGACCAGAAGTTTGAAAAGGGCGACGTGATTCACTTGAAAGGAGGAGTAGGCGTGTTGAAAAAGCGTGAAGAAACCGAGAAGCGTGAAGAAACTCAGAAGCGTGAAGAAACTCAGAAGCGTGAACGAGAAAGTGAGGTCAGTTATGAAGTCCAGAAAAAGCCCAAAAACTCATTGCAAGAAAGAGATACGGAGAACGGTGGTATTGGCTCCAAGCAGAGTTCATCATTGACTACTCACCATATGGCAGCGTCTGCGACTTCTACTGCTATTTCTGTTGCGACATCGAGTAAATTTCAAACGATTCCTCTGGAACAGCTTCTGAAGCCCAAGAGATTTGAAGGTCCTGGATATGCGGTGATTGAGACCAATTTAGGGTCGTTGAATGTTGAACTTTGGTCTAAATATTCACCCAAAGCAGTGTACAATTTTGTCCATCTTGCTAAGCTCGGGTACTTCAATGGCATTTCATTTCACAGAAACATCAAGCACTTTATGATCCAAGGAGGCGATCCTTCTGGCACTGGAAGAGGAGGTCCTGACACCAGAACAGCATTCCCGAATAACGCAGCATTTAAAGACGAAACCAACTCGCCATACAAGTTCGATTCGAGAGGGCTTCTTGCTATGGCGAATAAGGGAAAGAATACTAATACAAGCCAGTTTTTCATAACTTATGGTAGCAAACTCCCTCATTTAGACGGTAAACATACAATTTTTGGGAAAGTTGTAGGAGGATTAGCTTACCTGGATGATATGGAGCGAGCACCAGTTGATTCAACAGACCGACCCAAGAAGGACATTACAATTTTGGACGTTAGAGTATTATTGAATCCATTCGAGGACAGCAAAAAGTCTGAGGCTATTGTACCAAGTGAAGATGACAAAACACCTTGGTTAAAGAAGTCAATTGTATCTGAATCAAGCACCATAGGCAAATATCTGAAAGGAAAGGCCGAGCAGGTAGATTATCAGGGTACAGAGGAGGAAAGTCGATGGAAACAGCGACAAAAGAATAAGACGAGTATCACAAAAAGTTCATTTGCAGGTTGGTAAGAGGAAGCAATTATTACGAAAAGCAGTCAGGAATAGTAGGAATAAAAGGCTGGAATACCAGCTATGAAAATATGTACAATATATTTATTAGATCATTTCTTTCCAGATTTGACGGGTTTGCCAGTGACACTTGATTCTTTGAAAGCATCCAAACTAACTGAACTTTCGGCTCCAGAAAGCTCACTCAAAACTGCGGCCAGAGGACTCTGCTTGACGGTCTTGCTCCTCACTTCCTGTTTATAATCAGGGACGATACCTGGTGCCGGCGAATCTTGAAAGTATCCTCTGTTTTCAGGATCTCTATAGTATTCAATGTTTTTTCTACTGATGGGCTTCGCACGAAGAGGGATTCGAGCCCATTTCTCCAGCGCAGCTTCTGGATCTGCCAATGTCTCGAGACCGAACTTTGTATAGTACTGAGCAGTGAATGATCCTCCTGTCTCTTCAATTCTCTGCAATGCGTGTCTAGATACTTTCGAGGCTGATATGTCGATGGGTTGTCTCAATTTGTGTGATCCTCCTCCAATGATCTTGACTCCTCCCTCTTTCACCTTACTGAAGATACCGGCGTCCCAGAAGCTTTGCATTGTGATCGGTTTGGAAGGGTCGATTCTCTTGTTATCGATATAATGCTGCAAAGTATCCAAATTGATATATTGGGGTTGTTCAATATGCGATTTGAACCCGCGCTTAGGAAACAGCTTGTAGATAGGAGTTTGACCACCTTCAAACCAAGATTTGATTGTACCACGAGCTTTTTGGCCCTTTTGACCTCTTCCTGACGTTTTACCATGGCCGGAACCTGGACCACGACCGACACGCTTTTCTTGAGCTTGGGCATTTGGTGCGTCTGAAAGACGCCCAAGAAGTGCAATGTTACGAGTGAAGGCCAGAGGTGTGAGTTTGGCACTACTCTTTGTTGTCGTGATGCTAAACATTGTTATATCGTGGATCTGGCTGGAGGAAGGGTTGAAATTTTGGAAAACTTTTTTACATTTAGCTCTGGTTGGCCCAGATCGGCCCTAGCCCTTTGAAAAGGTTTAAGTTATAAGTATTAAACTTTGAGTTTGTGAAAATATTGTCTAAAATGGAAAATGAGAGATTGGAAAATGAGAGATTGGAAAATATAGGGGATTGGAAAATATAGGAGATTTGATAGTAAATATAGGAGATTTGATAGTAAATATAGGAGATTTGATAGTATATATAGGAGATTTGATAGTAAATATAAAATATAGAAGATTGTATAGAAAAAATAAAATAGAAGATTGTATAGAAAAAATAAAATAGAAGATTATCTATTAGAAAATAATATAATATAGAAGATTGTATACTAAATAGAAAATGATATAAAGTAAAAGATTGTCTATATTAAATAGCAAATATAATAAAAATGTAGATGAGTGTCTATATTAAATAGTAAATAATAAAATTATAAAAATATAGATGATTTTCTGTCAAATTGGATAGTAAATGAATTATCAAATATAGATGAATGTTGAATAGTAAATATAATATAATTATAAAAATATAAGTGATTGTTTATTGAATAGTAAATATAATAAAATTATAACAATATAGATAATTATCTAAGAATTGGATTGTATATAAAACTATAGAAATATAAACGATTGTCTATAGAATAGTAAATAAAACTATCAAAATAATATAAACGATTGTCTATAGAATAGTAAATAAAACTATCAAAATAATATAAACAATTGTCTATATTAAATAGAATATTCAAATTCAATATCAAATAAAAATAAATTCTATATAAAATAAAAATAAGTTCATCAAATAAAATACAATTCAATATCAAATAAAAATGAATTCTATATAAAATAAAAATAAGTTCATCAAATAAAATACTATTCTATATCAAATAGAATAAAAATAAATTTAAACAATTGCACTATATATATACTATTCAAGAATATCAATCAAAAACAATTGAGAACTTCTAAGTAAAAGAGCCATTTCACTAATTCTCGTGCCATCAAGTTGAACAAGGCCTTTACCAGTTTGCAGAAATGATTTTGTCGCTAAACTGAAATCTCCGCGAAAATAAAATCAATCTATACGGGGTTCCAAATTATCAGGGACGCCTACTGATTCCGAGTCATTCGCTCAATAGAAAAGGCCATTTACCCATTGATCTTCATTGCTTCTCTTCTTACTTCTCTTACTTCTCTTACTTCTCTTACTTCTCTTCTTACTTCGCTTCTTACTTATGTGACAGCTCATGTCCGTTTAAAGCATAAACTATATTTTTTAAAATCAGGAACATAAAGATAAATATTAATCACTCTTGACTAAAAAACTGCTTTAAAATCAACAACCTGCTATTCAGATACTGCCCTTCACTACACAGTCTAACTTATTGCCCTATTGTGTTATCGTCAATATGTATGCTGATCACAGATATTCTGCTAAGAAGAATCCAAATGGGGAAACCGTTGGAAGTAATTGGGTATAAATAGGGAATATAATACTCACAACAAAAAAGAAAGGAAAACGGCATCACTGGTTTTTTTCTCCCCATCACCAGCCATGTGACGTACTATACACTCGCTGTGTATTGATTTGAGTGTCGGTGCTGTCGCGGTTGATAGACCCGTTTTTAAGAGCCAATTAAAATGAGTAGCATGTAGATAAGTCGTGACAAGCACAGGTACTGGGACGAGTAGCAAATGAGCTTTTTGGCTTGGTAGCTAAAATTGGCTTTTGCCAGGGTTCGGGTAAACAAGCTTTTGGAAATCTTAGCGCTCCCAAGTGTCAAACATCGGACTTGTAACGGGACTATAGAACAACGACATCATCGGTGAAATTGAGCAACGGGCCATTTGTAATTGAAATTCCATTACGTGACACCCAACGGTCGGGCCCCTCAACACGAGCGGGGCCCAAAGCAAATCGGAGCACTTAACCGTAACTTTCAGACTGTTACCTCCGAGGATAGGGGACGTTGGGCTTGCAGGATTTAGTTCCGATATTTTCTTTTTTATTTCTTTTTCAAGAAGATGAAAAATGTCCTGCTTTTTGTCCGCATCAAACGAGCGCTTTCAGTGGCTCTGAGTAGATGAAAAAAAAAAAAACCAAGTATAAAAGAAATCATAAAGAAAAAAAAGAAAATATTTGCAGCTTTATCTTCTATCTTTAATCGTTTTCAGATCGTTTACAAAATGCCAGAAATTTTTATATAAAGTCCACTATCCCCTCCTCCTGAATTCTTCCTCTTATCCAACTATCATATCAAAATTATCATGTCTGATATCGCTAAAGTCGATCCATCTCACAAAGTCCCTGAGAACCAGTTTGGCACTGAAGAAGTGTACAATGGAAAGAACGAGTTCGTTGGTTATGCTCCTACTGAAGAAGAGCTCGCCACGCTGAGAAAAGTCTCTGACAAGCTCCCCAAAGCTGCTTGGTCCGTAGCCATCGTCGAACTGGCTGAGCGTTTCACTTACTACGGTGTTACCGGTCCATTCCAAAACTACATGCAAAATAAAAGAGGAGGACTGAGACCCGGTGCCATCGGTCTCGGTCAACAAGGCTCGTCGGCTCTTTCTTACTTCTTCCAATTCTGGTGTTACGTGACTCCCATTTTCGCCGCCGTCATCTCTGATAACTACTGGGGAAAGTACAAGACCATTTGTGTCTTTGCTGGTGTCTATGTTGTTGGTATTTTGATTCTGTTTTTGACTTCGCTGCCTGTTGCTATCTCCAACGGTGCTGCTCTTGGTGGTCTTATTGCTGCTATGATCATTATTGGATTGGGAACTGGTGGTATTAAGTCTAATGTTGCTCCTTTGATTGCTGAACAGTATACCGTCACTAAGCCATATGTCAGAACCGAAAAGAGCGGAGAGAAGGTCATTGTTGACCCTCCTACTACTATTCAATCCATTTTCATGATTTTCTACTTTTGTATCAACTTTGGATCTCTTTCTGCCATCGCCACTACCGAACTTGAGCTTCACGTTGACTTCTGGGCTGCGTATCTGCTGCCGTTCTGCTTTTTCTTCGTTGCCATTGCTTCGCTGCTGCTAGGAAAGAAGTACTATGTCAAGCGTCCTCCTCAAGGCTCAGTCATTCCCAACGCGTTCAGAATCATTATGATTGCTCTCAAGAATGGATTTAAGCTAGACAAAGCAAAACCTTCTGTTCGCGAAGCTGAAGGTCTCGAGGCTGTTGGCTGGACCGACCTTTTCGTCGACGAAGTCTACCGTGCCTTGCTTGCCTGCAAAGTTTTCATTGCTTATCCTGTCTACTGGGTTGTCTATGGCCAAATGATCAATAACTTCGTTTCTCAGGCCGGAACAATGCAAACTCACGGAATCCCCAATGATATTATGCAGAACATTGATCCCATCTCTGTCATTATTTTCATTCCCATCATTGAGAGATTCGTCTACCCTTATCTTAGAAAGATTGGAATTCCCTTCAAGCCCATCACCCGTATCTTCTTTGGCTTCATTTTCGCTGCTATTGCCATGGCCTATGCTGCTATTGTCCAGCACCTCATCTACTCTGCTGGTCCTTGTTACGATTCTCCTTTGAGCTGTCCTGCTTCAGAAGACGGAACTCTTCCAAACAATGTTCACGTCGCTGTTCAGACTCCCGCTTACTTCTTCATTGCTTTGTCTGAGATCTTTGCTTCCATTACTGGTTTGGAATACGCATACACAAAGGCTCCTTCCAACATGAAGTCCTTCATCATGTCTGTCTTCTTGTTTACTAACGCCATTGGTTCTGCCATTGGTATTGCCTTGTCTTCAACTGCTGTTGACCCCAAGTTGATCTGGATGTACACAGGACTGGCTTGTGCTACATTAGCCGCTGGTATCATTTTCTGGTTCGTCTTTAGAAAGTACAATAAGGTTGAAGAAGAGCTGAACGCCATTGACGCTGACTACATTGAGAAGTCAAACCAAGAGAATCTTGCTGTCGTTGATGAGGAGGCTGTTAAGAACCACTAATGAACATGTCTTTAATATTTAATGTTTTTTGTATATGTATATATGAATGTTTTCCTAGTTTCGGTGATAAATATGATAAACGGCACTACTTGAATCAATAGGGAGTAGACTTCCAAGATCGTTAAACGGTCGTTGCATATCGCGCCATCATTTCTGAGCTCAACAATGTTTTCAACTCTAGTATGATGCCACCTTTCGCTGAGTTTTCGCCCTTGCTGTTTTCGCCCTTCGCTATCGATACTGTTTCACGGTGACCGAGATCACTCCATAGTGCTGTTCCGAGGGTAGAAACTTTAACAGTCTCCTTTTTGCTAAATTTATAAAATTAGTGGGCCAAAAGTGACTTCAAAATTAGTGGGCCAAAGTCGGAATACTATTTCCTCAAAAGGTAGTAATTCTCCGTTCTATAGCATTTGATAGATTTGATTCATGTGAATCAATCTAATATGCAATAACAGTAAATTTTATACATTCAGGATATAGCGAACTGTATTTGGTTCTGGGGTTCTTACTGAAGGTATCGAAGTCTCAAGGTGTTACTGGAGGTTCCAAAGGTCTCAAGGTTTTCTCAAGACTCAAGACTCTTAAAATTGAAAACTCTTAAAACTGAAAACTCTTAAAACTGAAAACTCTTAAAACTCTTAAAACTGAAAACTCTCATCTTGGCCTTGGAATAGTTGGCTACAAAACGGTCACCATTTCATAATCGCAAATTGAATCCCATCTACATATTCATCATACCTTGGCATTCAATCTTAATCCAACCATTGTATATCTCGATAAGATCAAAAGCAAGGCCGTTCCCACATACAAAGACCCGGTGAAGACTATGAGTCTGCTATAGTCATGTCCCTTGATCAGAGCACCCGACAACGGAACACCCAGTAAAACGCCAAAACTCGTGCAGAAAAACATCGTGCCATATCGCTTTCCATAGTCGCGGGCTCTGCAAATCTGGCCACAGCAGACAGGAGCAAGTGACAAGACCGCTCCGTTGCAAAAACCGTGAAGAGCTGAAAAGACAAACAGCGCAGCAGTGTTCTGGCCAAACGGCAGCCAAATGGCAAAGATGGTCAAGGCAGCTGCAAAACAAATGAAGATGAGAGTGTTGAACCGCCCAATATGGTCTGCAATAACACCTGGAACATAGCGGCCAAACATTCCAAGGCTGTTTAGTACCGTCAGCAAGATATATGAGAGAGCCTCAGACTTGCCTTGGGCAAGCGCATAAGAAGTAAGAAAGGTAACTCCGTTGACAACTGCTAGCTCCCCCAGAAAGTTGGCAAGCGTGAGCCAAAGGAATCGAGGTTCCGCCAGCGAGCTGAAGTCAATGACGTTGGCTAACTTGAACTCGAACTTTTGACGGGGAAGTCGAGGCTTCATGAGGACTAAAGAAAGTACCAGCACAAACAAGCAGAGAAACCCTACGCATCTGATAGCCCATGGGAAGCCAACAGACGCATATAGCGATCTCAGCATGACGGGAAATATAACACCTCCGAGACTTCCTCCAATCGTTGCAGCTCCCAGGGCACTTCCTCGTCTGGTGTTGAACCAGTGGCCGACGATAGCGACCAACGGAGTCATGAGCATTCCCAGGCCAATGCCAGAACAGACCCCAAGAGAAAGGAAGAACTGATAGTATGAACGAGAGACACTGGCCATCATGATGCCAAACACAAAAAAGGACGTTCCGACTACCGTCAAATGGTACGGGCCAAACGAATCGAAAACCGGGCCTGCAAAGCCAGAGAGCACATAACCGAGAAAGATGAATACCGAGAAGATCCACGAAACCTGCGATTCCGACATCTGCTCCAGCTGGTGAGTGCTGATGTAGGCCTGGATAGCACCGACTGAATTGATGAATCCGAGAACTGCGATTAGGCCAAAGAAACTTCCTAATACCACTCTCCACGCAGTTAATCCACCCTCAGGAAACGGGTCAGAGTCTACAAGGAGCACCTTATTGTCGCTTTCCTCTTGCTGAAGTTGGGTCAGTAGCACTGAGGGCCCTGATTCGTGGGGTGCAGAGGACGAGGAAAGTCCTATTCTGGGGTTTTCCGGAAGCACAGTAGTCAGCTCATAGCTAGCACTCGCCCGCTGGCGCGATTTCTCTGGTTGTAAGATCTCGACGGTTGATGTAGCCATTCGTGTACTGGTGGTTTGCTGTTGTTTCTGTTGTGGAGGATACTAAGTTTTTCAAACTAGAATATACTGCAGGTATCTTGATAACCACTCATAACGGTTTCTGGGCAGGTTGAACTCTGGGCAGGTTGAACTCTGGGTTAGAAACTCTGGACCATGTTGGTGAGCCTAATTTCCTCGTACATTGAAGCGTTTCCAGTTTTGCGCTTAGGTCTTTTCTCAAGATAGGTCTTCTTGATAAAAACCGTTGGATGAGTAATGATTTTGTAATGATGAGTAATTATATTCTGTAATTATTAGTAACAATTAGTCATATTTTTGTAATGATTGTTAATAATTTTGTAATAATAGCTTTTAAGGATGAATAATAGATTTGTAATGATGAATAATTACTCCAAAAACGTTAGCTATGGCTGGAATTAAAACTTAATATAATCAGAAAGTCAAGTGTCAAAAGGTTTTACCATGCAATTAAGTGTAGATACAGTATCGTAAGGAAGTGAAATCGGTATGGGGTAAAGCTATTGTCAATTTTATCAGGTAGAATTTCGTCAACAGTTGAAAAACTGAACAAGACATACACAAAGACAATAAGTAATTTGTTATAAGATTGTGGTTACAAGATTGAATTGCCTTAGATTGATTTTCCTATGGTTAAGATTGAATTGAGATCTATGGTCTAGCGATTGAACTGATATCAATTAACTGTATCATGATTAACAAACGAGATTGGACCAGAGTGGTGAAGTCAAGGCGGTACTCTTGGTTTCACACGTTTAATTTTCTATGAGTCGAAAGTAAAGTAGATCATATTTGCCCCCGAAATCTGAATCATTTACTGTCTCAGGTATTCAGGTTCAAGTTTCTCAGGTCCTCAGGTTCTCGGGTCCTCAGGTTCAGGTTCTCAGCATCTTATGAGAAACTAGAACTCGGACGCGAGATTATGAACGGAATAAACCTATGCTTTTTGTCATATTTATGGATGAATTTAATTACTTATGCTATTCTTCATGGGCATCATACTGGGTTTTGGTTGAGTTTGTACTACGCTGGAGAAGGGCACTAGTGAGAACCAACGAAGAGAAGACAGCAAGAGGTTGGTTAAGATTTTGCCCTGTCGCGTTCAATTAATTAACATTAAACGCGAAGAACTTTAATTCTCACAAGTTCATTTTAGGGTAAAGCCTCTTTTCCTGTCTTCAAAACATGCTGGAAAATCTTTGTGCACATAATTAATACTTTGGAACTTGATATATATAAACCAAAAATTCCTTTGAACAATTTTAAACAGCTTGATATTTTCTACCTTCTCTTTTACCTCTCTTTTCACCAGGCGTTTATCTAGTATCAATTGAATTTGTTGGCCAACCATCGTACAACTACTTAATATTTATCCAACAACAATGGCCAGCGAAGAAGCTTCAGTTCCTTCTACCCTAGACTTTCTCACACCTGTTGCTGATCCAGCAATTACAGTCCCCGAACCTGCCAAAGAAGAAGAGCCTGCCACTGAAGCTCCTGTAACTACAGAGACTGAAGACAAGGGCCCCAAGCGATCCCTAGAAGCTGAGGATGAAGCTAAAACTGCTGCTCCTTCTGAAGCGGAGCCCGTAAAGAAGCAGAAGAAAGAGACTACAGAAGATGCCAAAGAAACTGAAAACCCCACTGGAGATGAAACAATTAAGACAACTGAGTCTGAGCCAGTTAAAGATAATTCTGAACCAGCTAAAGGTAATTCCCAGCCTACTGAATTGCTTGATGGACAATTGGAAGGAGAAAACGATGAAGAGGACGATGATGATGAAGACGATGATGATTTTGATGGAAATGCTGAAGCTGGAGAAGATGATGACGAAGATGACGATGGTGAAATTGTAGTCGAAGGAGAGGAGTAATTTTTCATCGTATAACCTTTTTGATTATGATTCAAGTAATATTTATTCGATTTTCTCCAGTGTTTGGACGTTAATTTATTATAATCCAACTATTGAAGTCAAGTGTTTTTATTATTATTCAAGTTATTCAACTGCTTTTACTATTATCATAATGTATTGACGGTGTTTCTATTACCCAAGTATTTCTATTATCCAAGTATTTCTATCGTCCAGATATTCCTATTACCCAAATATCTCCATCATCCTATTGCCATGTAGCTTCATCTCCATTCCTTTACATTATCAAGCAATTTCTCCACCCTCAATTCCTTTATATCATCCTTTATACTTCAATGCCAATTTCAACCTGCCCCAGTATTATGCTGTTCTCTCAAAACACAAGTTTGGCTGTGGGTAGGGGTATTCATGTCTGGGAACTGGCTATATAGCAATATAGCATATATGGAGAACAAGAGTAATTAAAAAAATCAATATATATACAATAATTCAGGCTTGGAATATGAAAAAAGAGTTCATCAATGTATTCAAATGAGTAAAATTATATAGCAGTTGATCCATATTAACTTGGATCGTGAATAACAAGACTGACTGGCGTCTTTTATTATTTCATTTTCTAAACGCTTTTAGATTTTGGTCTTTTGATTACTCCCGCATATATAATCTAATCAGACAGAAAACAAGCTGAAGTAGAGTGAAATAGACATATTGGATCCGAAATCCAATTCATAATGTCATTGCAATCAACCCTTCAAACTATCACAAGTATATTCTCTGAAGCATCATCAAATCGTCCTGCAAAAAGCCCGGTTATACAACTAGTATTGGAGAAGATCTTAGCAGCTTACAAAAGTCTCAAATTTAGAACATACCCCATCTATTATCTGATAGGACTATCGTCAGTACTATACATTATAGGACCTTCAGTTGGACGGCTACTGGGAGCAGGACAAGGTAATAAAAGAATGCTCTTACATAGTAAAAAGAAAGTCGGACGGTATACGGTAGGTCTGGTGAACCCAGCTAATGACTGTTTTGCTAATTCAAATTTGCAAGCACTGGCTGCTCTGAAGGGACTCTTTGGATATATCAGTGGGTTGAGTATCATGGTACCGCCGAATATGACAATCACCAAAACAGCCAACAGGAGCAGTAAACAGACAACCAGCTCGCCTATCGAACTTTCGCTGGCGCTGGGAACCGTCATCAAGCAGTTGAATGAGCCGATTCTCCATCAAAAGTCAATTTCGCCTTGGGTTTTTCTCAGGTTCATTGAAAAATTCTATGATTCACATATATCAAGAACTCAGCATGATGCTCACGAACTGTTGCACCTCATTCTGGAGGCTTTAGAAACTGAACACGCGCGTGTCGAATCGTACTACATCAAGGCTCAGGAAGAGCAAAACAGCGACTCAACAAGCGAGCAAGTCAACGTGCCCAAATTCCCATTCAAAGCGTGTACTACCAGCCGAATCACTTGCCTTCAATGTGGGCATTCACCACCCAGTGCTGAGTCGCCACTGCTGGTACTGTCGCTCATGGTTCCTCAGAAAAGAGCGACCAAGCTCAGCGCTCTACTCGATGCACTTGTGCGACCAGAGATAATCCAGGACTACGGGTGTCCCAAGTGTCGCATCAACCACGTACTGGCCGCTGCCCCTGGAACCTACGATGTGAATTTTGTGCAAGAGCTACGGGAGTGTGTTGCTAACTCTGGTGCCAGAGACTTGGGCTTGCCTGGGCACTTGGAAGACCGTCTCCCCAAGCAAATTGTTTCTAGTATCTCAAAGGGCATGGAATTCAAGAGCCTGCCCGACATACTGACGATTCATCTCTCAAGGAGTATCTATGGAGGATACGGAGCATCTCGAAACTCGTGCAAAGTCGATGTTTCAGAGTTCATTGAGCTCTATGAGCAGCCCGATGAAGAAGTAGAAAAGCTAAGCGGGTTTTCGAGTGCGAGTGAAAGCCTTCTGCGAAACCGCAAAATCAAGGTGGTCTACAGACTTATGGCGATGATTAGACATAAAGGCACGCACTATGCTGGGCACTACGAGTGTTTCCGAAGGAAGGAGTTTGAATGGTGGTTGGATCACGTAGGGCCTTCTGGATCAGTTCCTTTGGGGTCGCCTAGTTCAGGGAGTGTGTCCTCAGCACCACCTTCGCCGCTGCCCAAAGTAGCTGATTCGCCGATGAAGAGCGGGAACGACACAGAGAGCTCAGAAACTGCTATTGAGACGGTGACATCTAACAGCGGGAACCTGCCATTTCCAATTGACTTTGCTGCTACATCTACAGTTTCCAGTAAGCATAGAGTAGATGTGGTAATGAGCTCATCGTCGTCTCTCAGTTCGCTGCATCCGCCGAATCAGCCTGCTGCAACCAAGTCCAGTGCCAGTAGTGTCGGTCGCGACAGCCATGGGTCTGGCTCCGGGACCCTTTCAGACAGAATCAAAGCCATCTTTGGGCAGGACGTTCATCCGCCCGGAGGGAGTGAATGGTGGAAAGTAAGCGACGAAAAGGTTTGGGAATGCAGTACTAAAGAAGTTTTGAAGGAAGAGAGCGGTGCTTACCTGTTATTCTATGAAAGAGTTAAATAGAGATGTATAGATTATGATTCTGTATATAAATTTAGAGATTATGATTCTATAATTATGATTCTACAATTATGGTACTGCAATTATTATTCCATGATTCTATATAGCTTATGATTCCATGATTCTATATAGTTTATGATTCTATTATTCTATATAGTTTATGATTCTATATAGTTTGATTCTACATATATTATGAGATTACGTAAGATTCTACATGTATATATATTGAGCAAAAAAACTTCTCCAGAGCCATGAAGAGAAATGACAGTTTCTGAATCACCTTCGTATCATGAGGTGGAAATTGTAAAGCTGAAAAGTAAGAATGAATTGCAAACGTTGGATAGTATTAACCAAGGGCAGTTTTACAAGCTCAGCAGGAGATTTCGAGTCTGCAGAATGAGTACAAAGAGCTATTGGCGAATACGCGATTTGTAGCGACCTCTGAAGAAGAGCACAGAGTAGAGGAGGACATTGGCAGCAGTCAGTTCAGCCATTTGTTTCAAACAATAAATCGATTGGTAGGAGTGACGGGCTTTACAGTAGCACCTTCTACAGCTGAGGAATCGCAGTCAATGCTTGGAATACGGTTTGACATTTCATACTACGGGCACTACCCGATGCAACCGTCGTACATTATACTACGCCCGCGAACAGTTCCGTTTACGACACTCGGTTCACAGGGCAAGCCAGAGACAACGCAGGCCGGCGAGGGCTCAGATGAGTACGTTGTTGAAGGGCTCGAAGTATTCCAGCACACGCTGCCAGGCTTTTTGCCGGTTAGACAGCTGGAAAGAGAGTACTTGTGGAATCCCGTCTCTGGAGCGGCAAAGCAAGTAGACTTGAAGGCATTTGTGAGAGGGATTCGATTGGAATTGTTACAGTTGGCTAAAAAAGATAATGAAAACTACTATTGACCGTCAGCAAAGTTTGTTTCTTCATCGAGGTGAGAGGTGTCTCCGTAGTTGACGATTTTGAGCATGTACTTGTTAGCAGCGTCTTGTAGGGGATAGACATGAACTTCCATGACGGAAGTGTTTCCTGGATGCTTTGAGAGGACTTCTTTGTCCATGACGCTGAGGCCACCGTCCGCGATGCCCTGGGACTTGTTGTAATCGAGGATCCAGCTTTTGAAGCACTTTATGTAGCCACCGTGGGTGATGGCGAGGACGTTTTTGTGGCCGTCGTCAATGGAGGAGGAGATGATGTTGAGCATGAGGTTGGAAATACGGGCTTGCAAGGAGTCGTAGGGTTCTACAAAGTCTGAGAGAGTGAGGCCCATGGAAGCAGCTTCATGTTTTGCGACGGCGATGGGGACGTTTTCAAAGCGCTCGATGGAGCGTTCGCGCAAGTCTGTGGAGTAGACGATATCGGGGTCGGGGATGGCGGTGAGAGCGGTGACTTTACAGCGGTCCAAGTCGCTTGAGTAGACTTTGTCAAATACAAGGTTTTCTTTAGCAAAGCGGGAGCCCAGTTGCTGGGCTTGTTGGATTCCCAGGGGGGAGAGTTGTGAGTTGTAGTGGCCTTGCAATATTTTATTCTTGTTATGGAGTGTTTCACCGTGGCGTACGACGAAGAGGGACAAAATTGGAGGCATTACGGCGTAGCAATGGAGATGGAGCAGAGGACAATGGTGGAATAGCTATGGGCAATGGGTTATGGAAAAGAATGGGAGGAAATACGGGTTCTATTTAGGGAGTCCTGAAGCCGTTTGAAAAGTTTGGGGATATTTGGGTTTATATACTTTTTTGAAATTTCATCACAGATATGCTGTTATGAGTATTAATTGGGACTAGTATGTCGGGCGTGACGCTTGGAACTGGAGATAAAGCTGGAGAAGGAAATAGTTGAAAGAATAAACTTGATGAGGAAATAGTTGATAAATTGAAAAGGAAATACTTTAAGAGGAAATATCTCAAAAAGAAATACTTTAAGAGGAAATATCTCAAAAAGAAATACTTCAAGAGGAAATACCTAAAAAAACACTCCAAGAGGAAATACCTAAAAAAACACTCCAAGAGGAAATACCTAAAAAAAACACTCCAAGAGAAAATACTTAAAAAATACTTAAAAAAGAGGAAATACCTCAAATAGAAATACTTAAAACATTCACTTACTAAAACTTGGACTTACAACTAAAACTGAAACAGCTCATAGAACAAAATTAATTTGATAATAAAAATAATAAAAATCACATGATTTCAACGAAAAAAAAAAGTCAATTCATCATCATCAATTCAATTTCATGAAAATCATCAAGCTTCCAGGCAATTACTCGTCGTAAGCATCGTTCTTGGAGGCAGCATATTGGGCCTTTTCAGATTCGTAACGTTTCTTGTCTTTGGCGGCCTTTTCCTCGTAGGGCTCTTTTTCTTCAGTAGAAAGAGCTCTCCATCTTTCACCGAGAATGCGGCCAATTTGGCCAAAGGCAATACCGGGGTTTTCGGAGCGGACCAGTTCACGGTTTTCTGAGGCGAAGAACATGTAGGCGGAGAGAGCACGCTTGGGGGCGTTGGGGTCTAAACGGGTTAGTAATGAGAGCGAACGCGACGCGTATGAGACATACCCTTCTTCTTCTTTTTGATTTCGTCTCTTGATCTTCTGGTAGTTTCTTTAGGCATTGTGAGGTCTGGTGAGGTTAGTACGCGAAAGACGCGACGCGACGAGGGCTACTGACCGAATTAGAAATAAATATAAGGTTCGCGTATTTTCAACTGGCCAAACACGAAAAATCAATAAATAAATAAATAAATCCCAATATAGAACAAAAAACAAAAACAGCAGAAAAAAAAAAAAAAAAAAAAAAAAAAAAAAAAAAAAAAAAAAAAAAAAAAAAAAAAAAAAAAAAAAAAAAAAAAAAAAAAAAAAAAAAAAAAAAAAAAAAAAAAAAAAAAAAAAAAAAAA
>JAJMHM010000015.1:0-30320 GCA_030566045.1 Geotrichum geniculatum | reverse complement strand
TACAAATCATATACTGGCTGGGCTACTATGGGATGCCTACTATGGGGATATTTGTATGTGCATTTTACTCGTCTCTCTCTCTTTCTTCCCTCTTGCTTTCTTTCGAGTCTTTCACGCCATAAAAATCGGCTTTTTCTTCTCTTTTCTTCAACACCCATCATGACCTGAGTTAGAGTGATGAATTGAGTATTGAGAATGGAGGATTGAGGATGGAGTATGGAGAATTGAGGATTTGTATGGGTTAAAAAATTGTATGGATTTGAGGATTTGAGGATTTGTATGGTAAATTTGGCTGTATAGTAAATTTGGCTGTATAGTAAATTTGGCTGTATAGTAAATTTGTTGTATAGTAAATTTGCTGTATGGTAAATTTGCTGTATGAAGGATTTGCTGTATGAAGGATTCGGCGGATTTGGCTCTATGACTGTATAACTGTGGTGTAATACATTTGTATGGCTCCTTGTCTGTGGTGTATAGTGGCTTGGTCCTTATAAAATTACGTGCCAACATTTACCATGCTCAAATTTACCCACACTGTATCACCCAGTAACATCATTTGCTCACCCCCTGCCTAATTTCCTTTCACTGATTTGTCATTATGTTGCTCCCAGTCCCAGATTTACTCTCCTGACCCCGTAATTCTCAGAATTACCCATTAATCTCCTTGTCGCTTGTTAACTTGTGCTAACTTGTGCTAATTTTGCTCGTCACACGCCGCGCTGCCCACCTTCTGAAACATTCCATGTCTTTTCTCGTTCCCTCGGCAACCTCTTTTCACATGCCCGTAATCTTTTGAAATCAGCTTATGTAATTGTTTGTAATATCTTACAATATATTTTATTCTCCCAACTTGAAAAAAAAAAAAAATTGTCTAATCAATATAGTCACAGAGACTCGACCTTCTACTTGACAGACTCTACTCTCTACAGACTCTACAATCATGGCTCCTAGAAGAAAGACATCTAATCCTCAGCGTGAAAACGTGTCGGACGTCAAATCTGACGGCGTCGCCAAAAATCTGTTAGCATCAAAGTCGAAAAACTATGAAAACACTGGCAAAACCCACGCAAAGGACAAGGGAAAGGCAAATAAGGGCAAGAAGCTGAACCTGTTGGCGCCAAAGAAGGTATGTATAGATGGTCCGCTACGTGCTCGTTCTAACAACGTACTAGAAAAAACCAAGAGTCTACACTGAAAAAGAACTGAACCTCCCTACGCTAAATAAAGCCATCCAGCCCGTTGGAACGCTGCGCAAGTCTGGCAAGAAGGGCAAAGTCTTTGCTGAAGACGCCAACACCTTACAACGAATTCTGCATTCCGTCACAGAGTCCTTCGACTCAATCCACGCGTCCAAGCTGGAAAAGGCCAGACAGCTGGAACAGATCAGAGAAGCAAAGAGAGTCGAGATGGAGAAGAAGGAACAGGAAAAGCACGACGAGCTAGAAGGTAAAAAGAGAGAACTGAAAAAGAGAAAGAGATCTAATAAGCCCAAAGCTCAGGACGAAGCCCAGCCAGCCAGCAACCCAAAGAAAAAAAGAGTAGCCTTTGCTTGATCATTTATATAATGTATGTTTCTAATATCCAGACTTGTACTCCCGTAGCACAACAGGAACAGAACTGGCAGGCAAACTGCCAACCTCCGTGATAACCTTCTTGATGAACGACGGTGGTGAGATATCGTACAGTACTTGGACAACGCTCAGCTTGCTTTCGTCTTCCCAGTTCTCCAGCGCCCCGGACTTCATTCCACTGTCGTCTCCAAAGTCAATCGCCAACTTGGTCAGCACGTTGGCGTCTCCAAGTTCGTTGAACGTGACGGAATCCAGCAGCACGCGGTCTGAAAACTTGATGGATTCGCACAATACTACGACTGGAATATTTCTGAGGCTGGCCGACAGTGTCACCATGCCGCTGCCTACTCGGTTGTACAGCATTCCATTGTGCAGCATGGCGTGGGCACCGAGAAAGACCGTGGTGACATCTTTGAGAGCGTAGGACAGTCCCGTGATGAGCACGTATGTCGCTGAGATTCCTTCTTCTGCGAGCTCTCGGACGACTTGCTTGCCCTCGAAAAGAGGTCGCGAGTCGACGACGACCACCCGGAACTGCTTGCCTCGACGGTGCGCTTCAATGAGGGTCGCCTTCACGACGTGCGATGCTGCGTAGGTCAGGATAACGTCTCCGTCGCTGATGCTGTTGGCGCCGGTCTCGACAATGACTTTATCAGCATAGTCGAGTCGAGTGTGGATGAAGGTGTCAATTTCGTCGGCAAGCTTGAGCTTTGCTTCTTCGTCAGTGAGATCAATTCCGAGCGTCGTGATGATGAGCTTGAGCCATCGGATCGCGTTGCCCATGGACACGCTGAGAGGTCGCGCGGTCTTCAAATGGTCGATTTGGTGGCTTAAGTGGTTTGTTAGGTGTCTTGTGAGCGTTGTGCCTTCGGGGGTTTCATAGTCGCGGATCACTGATTTGAATGCTAAAAGCATGGCTCTACATCTGTGGAAGGATCCGACGATTTTGAAGCTTGAGAGTTGGAGTGCGAGATGGATGATGGAGGGATGGACGGCTTTGTGGATGGCTGATGATGGTTGTGGCCTAGATGATTCTTCCAAATGGCTGAACAGAGTCGTTTTATTTGGCTGTGGTGAGTTTTGCACTGAGACTGCTGGAGACTGTGGAGCGTTGTGTTTCTTTTGTTGTTGTGGTTGTTGCTGTTGGTGCTGCTGTTGGTGCTGCTGTTGCTTTGGATGTTTGGCACCGTCCTTGGAGGATGTAGGACGTTGCTGCTGAGTAGGATCGCCACCTCGTTGAGCGACCTTTTCAGCTCTACGAAGAGCCTTTAGTTCTTTTGCTGTGAGCTTTTTTTCAGGTGTAGCATTAGTAGTGGAATTGGCTGGTGTTTGACCAGATGCTGAGGTTGACATGTGGGTTGTGGAGACTGAGTCTGTGGTGGATCGTGGAGACTGAGTCTGTGGCGGATCGTGGAGACTGAGTCTGTATATTGTGGATCGTGGAGACTGAATCGTGGATCTTGAGTCCTGAATCAAGTCAAAATGGTTGTGAAAAAATTTCTATACCAGTTGACGGTACTGAAATATTCAAGCTTTGAACAGTTGCAATATAATTTTTCAGAACTGGAAACTTAGTATGGAACAGCCAATGATATTCGCTCCAAAAGAAAACCTCCATCCTAAATTTTCGTTTTCATTCCTTCTACTCACTATATTTATTTAACGACACAATGGGATTCTACGAAGAACTAGGAATTTGGGCTGTTCTCGGTGAGTACATTTAGCACCAGCCAATGGTTCGAGGGCTAACTGTTTAGGAATGGCTACAAACGGTCTTGCCAGAGGTCTTAGAAACAAACCGCTTACTTTCAAGCCCTTGGGATACATGTATGGTGCTTTCATTGGTATTGGGCTGGGTGTTTGGGCTGAGAGTGCGCGCCAACAACAAGCTGAGTTCAGCAACCGCAGAGTTGCGAAGCTTTTAGCATCCAGAGAAGCTCGCCAGCACGAGTAAAGGTCTGGAGGAGGATTTCGTTATTGCATATTTTACTGTTGATTCATATTAGACGGTTTTGGCGTGTACGTTCATTATTACCGAAGAATATAATCTTTGTTTCTAATTGTTCCTGTTTTTGTCAATCATGTTTCGGAAGTTGGAGGGTGTTGGGTGGAGGTAGTTGGTGGAGGTAGAGGTGGTTGGTGGTGGTAGAGATGGAGGTAGAGGTAGTTGGTGGGTGGTAGTTAGTCCTGTTCTGTTCGTTCTGTTCGTTCTGTTCTGTGGTCTGTTCTGTGGTTTGTTCTGTGGTTTGTTCTGTGGTTTGTTCTGTGGTTTGTTCTGTGGTTTGTTCTGTGGTCTGTTCTGTGGTCTGTTCTGTGGTCTGTCCTATCCTGTACCGTCCTGTCCTGTACCGTCCTGTCCTGTACCGTCCTGTCTTGTACCGTTCCATCCTGTACCGCCCTATCCCGTCCCATCCCATCCCGTCCCATCCTGTACCGTCCTACAAACTCCTTCACCGCTTCGTATTGATCACCCTCTATTGATCACTTCGTTTACTCTATTGACTCCGTTTACTCTATTGACTTCGTTTACTCTGTTGACTCCAATCACTCTATTGACTCCAATCACTCTATTGACTCCAATCACTCTATTGACTCCAATCACTCTATTGACTTCATTCACTCTATTGACTTCATTCACTATATTGATCACTCTATTGACTCCATTTACTATATTGATCACTCCTTATGACTCCGTAGCTACCTTCACGTAACTTCTCCTGACTCCCTATTTCTATAACACCAAACAATTTCCACCACCACCGCCAGAACACCCTGCTGGACCGCTATAGGCTGAGCGACCCTGTTCTGCTGTGCCAGCTAATTGGACTCCGTTCTATCTTGCACAACATTCGGATTTAGGCAGTTCCAAATTGTCCCCCTTATTTTCATTTCATTTTTTTATTTTACTTTATTTTTCTTACACCTTTACTTTTCTTCCTCCACATCATTTTTTTTTTACCATACCTCTCTCCTTCTTCTCTTATCTTCTCTTCTCTTCTCTTCTCCTTCTTCTCTTCTCCTTCTTCTCACATCTCCTATATTCATTATGGTCTCGACCTACGACGTTGAAACGTATGTCTGCTGTTGTTTTGGCTGCGATCTATACTAACTCCTCTGTAGCCGATGTTGGGTGAAAGATGATCAGGAAGGCTGGATTGGTGCTGTGGTGTCTGAAAAAATCTTGGACGGATCAACAGTTACTCTCACTCTAACTCTGGAGAACGATGAAAAAAATGTGAGCCCGGCACGCTGAGCCCTCTGTCCCTCGTTTGCTAACCTCTCCTCCTAGGAAATCATCGTCAACACCTCAATTGACGCCATCGACAGCGACAGCAACGACCTCCCTCCCTTGCGAAACCCGCCCATTTTGGAGGCCTCTGAAGACCTCACTAGCCTGTCCTATCTGAATGAGCCCGCCGTGTTACACGCAATCCGAATGCGTTACGGGCAACTCAACATCTACACGTACTCTGGTATCGTTCTCATCGCTACAAACCCCTTCCAAAGAATCGACAGTCTATATACCCCCGACATCATCCAGGCCTACTCCGGCAAACGGAGAGGTGAGCTCGAACCGCACCTCTTTGCCATTGCCGAAGACGCCTATCGCTGCATGCTCAGAGATCACAGTAACCAGACTATCGTCGTATCTGGTGAGTCTGGTGCTGGTAAGACCGTAAGTGCCAAATATATCATGAGATATTTTGCTACCGTCGAAGACCCCCAGCGCCCGAAAACAAAATCAAGCAGACAGGCAATTGATGATTTAGACAGAACAGAAGAGCAGATCCTCGCCACAAACCCCATCATGGAGGCCTTCGGTAACGCCAAAACCACCAGAAATGACAATTCTTCTCGGTTTGGTAAATACCTAGAGATCTTATTCAACAGAGACGTCGACATTATCGGTGCAAAAATCAGAACCTACTTGCTAGAACGGTCTCGTCTCGTCTTCCAACCCCCTACTGAACGAAATTACCATATTTTCTACCAGCTGATAGCGGGTACGTCCGCTGCTGAAAAAGAGTATCTGGGCCTCACCGACATTCTCGATTTCCATTATATCAACCAGGGCGGTGATCCTGTCATTCCCAATGTCGATGATGCCGACGAGTTCCGCATAACCAGAGAAGCCTTGAGCACAATTGGCATTTCTGACCCGGTCCAAAAAAATATCTTTCAAATTCTTGCTGCTCTGCTTCATATTGGTAACATTCAAATTACCCCCACCAGAACAAATGCCCTCCTGAACTCTGATGAGCCGTCCTTGATCAAAGCTTGCAGCCTCCTAGGATTAGATGCCTCCAACTTTGCTAAATGGACTACTAAGAAACAAATCATCACCAGAAGTGAAAAAATTATATCCAACCTAAACCACCCTCAGTCAGTCGTCGTCAGAGACTCAGTCTCCAAATATATCTACTCTTCCATTTTCGACTGGCTTGTCTATTCCATCAATCAGTCGCTATGCACTCCAGAAATTCAAGAGCATGTACGAAGCTTTATTGGAGTCCTCGATATCTATGGGTTTGAACACTTCCAAAAGAACTCTTTTGAACAGTTTTGCATCAACTATGCCAACGAAAAGCTCCAGCAGGAATTCAACCAGCATGTCTTCAAACTTGAACAAGATGAATATATCAAGGAAGAAATTGAGTGGAATTTCATTGATTTCTCGGACAACCAGCCTTGTATTACCTTGATTGAGGCTAAATTAGGTATTTTGTCGTTGTTGGATGAAGAGTCCCGCTTGCCAGCCGGTTCAGATGAATCTTGGATTGGTAAATTATATCAGAATTTTGACAAGCCTACCCATTCTAAATTCTTCAGAAAGCCCAGATTTGGTAAGTCGTCTTTTATCGTCAATCATTATGCTATGGAAGTTGCCTATGAATCTGAAGGATTTATTGAAAAAAACCGTGATTCTGTTCCTGATGAGCACATGGAGGTGCTTACTAGCACTAAAAACGAATTCTTCAAATCTGTACTTGACTTTTCCCAAGAGTTGGCTGCTTCAGTTGAAAAGGCGCCTACAAAAACTAGAGTAATCAACAGAAAGCCAACACTAGGAGGAATCTTCAAGAGCTCACTTATCGACTTGATGAAAACAATCAACAGCACAAATGTTCATTATATTCGATGCATTAAACCTAATGAAAAGAAAGTTGCTTGGCTATTTGATGGTCCTATGGTACTTGCTCAGCTCAGAGCTTGTGGTGTCCTTGAAACTATCAGAATCTCGTGTGAAGGTTTCCCAACTAGATGGACCTATGAAGAATTTGCATCGCGATACTATTTATTGATTCCTTCTAGCCAATGGGTTTCAGACGCCAAAGAGTTCTGTAATCGCATTTTACAAAAGAGCATTCCCACAAGTGGAAAATATCAAATGGGCAAAACCAAGATATTTTTCCGAGCTGGACAATTGGCACTGTTGGAGAAGCAGCGAAGCGATAGGATGAATGGTGCTGCCGTTATTATTCAGAAAAATATGAAAATGGTATACTGGAAAAACCAGTTCCAACTCATCAGAAACAGCGTCATTTTGGTACAAGCCCTTCTTCGTGGTAACTATGCCAGGAGAAAGGCAAAAGAAGAACGGGAGAACACTGCTGCTGTTATGATTCAAAAAACTTGGAGAGGTCATGCCCAGTTTCAAGAATACCAGCAAATTAGAAGATCTTTTGTCATTATCCAGTCTCAAGTTCGTGGTAAGCTTTATAGGAAAAGGCTACTGGAGGAGCGATACAATTCTGCTGCAGGAACAATTCAGCGCCAATGGCGTGGATATGTTGCCCGCAAAGAATTCAAGGCTACTAAAAAGAAGATTACCATTATCCAGGGATTATGGAGAATCAAACTTGCCAAAAGACAGTTACAGGTATTGCGTGAAGAAGCTCGGTCAGTCAACCATTATAAGGAAGTCCAGTATAAGCTGGAGAATAAGGTCATTGAACTTACTCAAGTCATGTCCGCCCACAAAGATGAGAATAAAAAACTCAAAGAAACGATTGAGTCTTTAACAACGCAAGTTGTCTTATGGCAAACAAAGAGTAATGATGCCAATAATCTGGTAGACACCTTGGAAAACAAAGCACTTGAAAAGGATAGGTCCAGCATGGAGGCTATCAGCTTGATACAAAATAGTCTCGAAGTGCTTCAAAAGAAATACGACAAGAGTATCGAAAAGTACAATCAATTAGAGAAAGAACGCAAAGAAATTCAGGATATATTGGCTGCTAAGGAGTCTGCGTTGGTTGATTCTCAAGCAACTGTGAAACGATATGAAAGCTCGAACAACAATCTGATGGAAACTGTTGAACAATTAAGATCAGAGCTTGAAGCTGCTACAATGCCGCCAACATATAGTTCAACGGATGGTGTTCAACATGCCGGTCATAACTGGGCAAGTTCAGGAAATCTACAGCTCTCAGGAAAGAGAAATATTAAGCGCAAGAGTTTGATTAGCACTGGTCAAGGTAAAGACTTTACAAACTTCACCCCTCGACCAGCTTCGGTCTTGCTCCATGACCATAAGCGACAACTCAGTGTGGGAAGCACCACATCTGTTGAATATACTGGATATAATGCGGAGATTGAAAAGTTACTTGATAACTACCCACTGATTTGTGAAGAGGTCATCCAAGGTGTCATTTACAACTTGAAAATTCCCATTCCTAATGAAGGAGTTCCTTCGAAGGAAATCCTGTTCCCAGCTCATATTATCAGTTTAGTGACGTCGGAAATGTGGAGGATGGGATATATCAAAGATTCTGAAATCTTTTTAGGACAAGTGATGCAGGCCATTCAGGACACAGTTTTGAAGCACACAGGTGAGAGTATAATAAATCCAGGAGCTTTTTGGATGTCCAATGTCCATGAGATCTGGTCATTTGTTTGTGTTGCACAACTTAATTTGATGCAGAATGATTTGTTGCTGGAAGAAATGGGGGAGAAGGCTTTTCTGGAGTATGGAAAGCTGGTTGAGATGGCTAAGAGTGATTTGGAGAGTGTTGAATTTAATATTTATCATGCCTGGATGAAGGAATTGAAGAAGGAGCTGGACAAGATGATTATTCCTGCGGTGGTATTATCACAATCTTTACCAGGCTTTTTAACACAGGAGAATCCGCGATTTTTGTCCAAGATGTTCAATTCCAATGCGCCAGCTGCTGACATGGAGCAGTTATTGGGGTTGTTTGATAAAGTGTACAATGCAATGAGTGGTTATTTGCTGTCGCAAGACTTTATCAAGCAGCCACTCATGGAATTGTTGAAGCTGGTTGGCACAAAGTCATTTAATGATCTTTTGATGCGACGAAACTTTTCGTCTTGGAAACGAGGACTGCAGATAAATTATAACATCACACAGATTGAAGATTGGTGCAAATCCCATGATATAGCAGAAGGAGTAATTCGACTAGAGCATATCATGGAGTCGGTGAAGCTACTTCAACTGAAGAAGCTTACTGCTGACGATATTGATATTATCTATGATATATGCTGGGCTTTGACACCACTGCAGATCCAGAAATTGATCAATCAATATCTCGTGGCCGACTATGAAGCGCCTATAACTACTGAGATACTGAATCTTGCTGCATCTCGAGTTAAAACAGATACCCCTAGTTCGTTGATGCTTGAGCAGGTTCCCATTGATGATAGTGGGCCATTTGAATTGGTTGAGCCTAGGACTTTTAACAAGTTAGAGTCTTATATTCCAGGCTGGTTACAAGTACCAAACCTGAAGAGACTACTGGGGCTAACATCGTTGGTCAATGAGAAGTATTTTGCGAGTCTGCAGAACAGTAATGGCAGTCCAGTGGGATTAGGGAATGTAGCAGAGGAGGTGATGGCTAATCAATTTTAAAGAAAAAGGAGTGATTATCATGAATCGTGATTTTTTTAATTTTTTTTTATTTTTACTACTTTTACTCTTGTTCATGTATTTGTATTAATGGATAATTTGCATAGATTTTTTTTTCTTTGAAGGGATCCGCTGCAGAGTACAGTTTGGAGGAAATACAAAGAAGGATGCAAACAGGAGAATTATACAAAATGAAGAGCAGCAAAAAAAGTATTAATTTAACATAATTATTTTTTGTTCAGATTTGTAACCTGGAGTAAATATCCATTCTTTTTATTCATTCTTTCATCAATATAAAAAAATAATTCTATCATATGGATCATCCATAGAAATAATATCTTCATCTAATAGAAAATCATCATGCATTATTCTTTTTGTTCTTTTGTTTTTGCATCTACTCGCGAGAAACATCACGTCCAAAGACTTTAACCTTAAGCCAGTCCATGATAACCAACAAACGATTTCTAGTGCTGAAACACATACTGATATAAGCAGATCTCCAAAACAAATAAGTCAAGCTACCTCCTGAAGCAAAGTTAGATGAAGCTCCCCAGAATGTCAAATCAGCAACAGCCTTATCGGATCCAATGTAAGCAAGAGATCCCTGGTGAGAGTATTCAAAAGGAAGCAAGGCCTTGGTACGACGAAGCTTTCTGGCTTTGGACTCGACCTCTGCCAAAATAGTCTTTCTGGCTTGTTCATCAATTGTAGTAGTAGCCATGCTCTCTAATCTCTCAATGTCACCTTCAAGATTGTTGGCTTGGGCGAGTTGATTGAAAAGACTGGCCAAGTAAATTCCTTCTTGAGTAGCAACTTGGGCAGTAGGAGCATACTTGGTAGCAGTACAGTCACCAAGAGCCCAAATTCCTTCGGTTCCTTCAACGACAAGATACTCATTAACAAGGAGTCCACGGCGAGAGTTTCTTTGGGCGGGAATACGAGCCATCATGTCCTTGACAACGGGACGAGCAGCATTACCAGTAGCCCAGACAAGAAGACCGTAGGGCAAGTGAATAAGCTCCTTGGAACCATCAGGCTTGGTAGCTTCAGCAGTAACAGTATCCTCGGAGACATTCTTGACCATGGTCTTGAGAAGAACAGTGATCTTTTCATCCTTAAAAGTCTTTTCAGTGTATTCAATCAATTGCTTGGAAAACGAGGGAAGAACATTGGGGAGAGCCTCAACAAGAGTGACCTTAAAGTCTTTGGCAATTTCAGGAATCCATTTCTTGAGATCGTCTTCAAAGAAATCTTGAAGCTCCGCAGCAAATTCAACACCAGTGGGGCCACCACCGACAACAACGGTATGGAGAAGACGCTTTCTGTCTTCGTCATCGAGGTTCTTGAAAGAGGCAGATTCAATACGGTCCATAATCTTTTGTCTAATCTTTTGGGCATCAGGGATTTCCTTAAGGAAGCAAGCGTTTTCTTGAACACCGGGGATACCAAAAGTAGAGTTCTGAGCACCGACACCGACGACCAAGTAATCATAATCAAGGACTCGAATAGTGGATTTTCCAGTATTGTCGTGGTTATCGGTTTCAGTGATAGTCAGCTTCTTGTTTTCGTAGTCAACCTTAGTAGCCTCAGCTTCATAGTATGTAACTTGGGCTTCCTTGTTGCGGATGATGGAACGAATAGGTTCCATGATTGAGCGGTGTTCGACAGTTCCGGTAGTACAAGAGGGTAACAGAGGGGTGAAGAGGAAGAAGTTTCTTGGAGAAACGACCACGATATTGTATTGAGAAGCGTCAATTTTCTTGAGCAAGGAGACAGAGCCCCAGCCTGAACCGAGAATCACCAGAGTTTTCTTTGAAGGATCTGGTTTTGGCTGGTTATTGGGGTGTCTGGTGTCATAGATGGAGTAGGCCGTGATGGCGGAGACCGCGAGAACAGAGCCATAAGTGAGTCTCCACAAAGTTTTCAGGAACGAGAATTTCTTTGATTTCTGTTCATTTTGGCTTTGGTGTTGGTTGTTTTGAGACTGCTGGCGGACCAAGCTGGAGGAGGACAATTGTCTGAAGGTTTTAGGAGAGATCGATACCTTAGAGGGTATCGACAACCTACTATTGAGTCTCAAGAGGGATCTTGAAGCCATTAGATTCTAGAAAGCAGGGTGGATGGGAGGAAAAAAAGAGTAGGAGGAAAGAAGAGATCAAGGAAAAGAAAGAGCAAGAAATACTAGCCGATAACAAATTTTACTAGTTTGGCAGGTAGTGAAAAAAAAAAAAAAAAAAAGATTTTGAAATTTACAATTTTTTTATTTATTTTTTTTTTTCATTTTTCAACATTTGCAATGTTGTGGACAATTAGGGTCACAAAAAAAGAAATCATAATTAGCTAATCCACTCCCCGATTATCTAATTTATAATTAGTCATTTAAGAAATATTATGTAAGGGGTTTATAATTGAGCTATTTGATTGGTTTATTTGTTTTCATGTGTTTAGAAGAGATGTGGGTTGGGGTTGGGGTTGTGTTTTGAGGGTTTATATATTTAGGTCTACAGGTTTAGGTCTATAGGTTTAGGTTAGGTTTAGGTCAGGTTTAGATCTACAGGTTCAGGTTAAGTTTAAGTCAAGTTTAGGTCTACTCTTTGGCTTGTTTCTACTCTTTGGCTTGTTTCTACTCTTTGGCCTGGAAATTACCTGATTTTTGCTTAAAATTTACCTGATTTTACCTGTGCCTGAGACTGTCCTGAGTTTTGATTGTAATTGATTGTAGTTTTGGCCGTTAGTAACAAAGGTTCCCTAAAAGTTTGCCTTTCCAGAGGACTCTAACTGGTCTCAATTAGGAAGAAAAGTGGGTGTTCCTGCTGACAAAAGGCCCAATGAACGACCAAGATAAAGATGAGGGGTATCTTGGTCAAAGTACTGCTTTTCGCTCTGCTGGCTTGCGTTGAAAACTCTTCTTGATAGGTTTTGACCAGTATCGCATAAGAGAGTTTAAAGGAAAAATAAAAGCTTAGACTTGAGGAGGGCCATCACTATTTTTCATCTACAAAAAATGACAACCGAGGGATTCGAACCCTCGCCTCCGAAGAGATAGGAACCTTAATCCTACGCCTTAGACCAACTCGGCCAGATTGCCTTGTTGTTTATTGAAAATACAAAATTGTTATAAGAAAATTATCATTAGTGCATTTTTTTGAAATTTATTTTCATATATTTCAGTAATGTTTTTATATTGGAATCATAAATTAAATTAAAAAATTATCATCTGAAGCTTTTGTAAAAGTTATTTTCGGAAATCTTATTTCACATAATTATCTCTTGTAGCTGCAATTGTATTGATTTTCAGCGGCAATATCATGTTGATTTTAAATGGCTCTGTGATTTAAACGACCTCTATTTACCAAGTTTTGTGTAAAGCCCTTGATCAAATTTTGAAATAGCAGTTTTCTTTAGAGGAAAATGGCTTTCTACTGGACACACTAATAATTATATTTTTTCCGATCTAATGATTATATTCTTTCCGATCTTGGATTAATATTCAATTTATGTGATTAAACTGAACAACCCAATTGCTAAAAAATACTTTTCAATATCATAGAAAAAAATATCACAAACCCAATTAGGCAGCCGATGAATATTTAAAAGTCAAGTTTGTATCTCCCATGAAAAAATAAAATAAAAATGGTTATATCTAATGAAGTGTTTATAGCAAATTAAAGCTACACATCAAGGTTTTTCATTGTAAGAGTAGGTTTATTTTACTCATTAATTCCAGTTTGAATATATGTACCTTTATTGTACAGTTGTTGAAGCACATTGTAATATTTGAAGTTGTGTATATTTTCTTACAATTTATATATTTCCTTACAATTTATATATTTCCTTACAATTTATATATTTTCTTATTTATTATAGTTTATATTTTAGGGCTGGTCAATAATTACAATAGTATTTCCAGTAGCTAGATTCCATGTTGACTCTGAAATTTAAAGATTTTTTACTTTAATCAATATTGTTTTTCAGTTTAAGAGTACAAAAACGCATTTGAACTCGTTTGTATATGCTTTTGAACCTATTAGGTTCATTAAATTATCTAAATCATGTAAATATCCTTCTGTGAACTAATGGTGGTTCATTAAATTATCTAAAACATGTAAATATCCTTCTGTGAACTAATGGTGTTATCTAGTATGTCTTATTCATTCTTCCAACAACCAGCCCACTTTCTTCAAGTAATCACCGCAGTACAACTGCCATCAATGAATTTCCTGTTGGTGCTATAACCAATCACACTAATACGCAAAATATTACAAAAACTTGGATATTTCAACGCTCCTAAATGCACCCTATGATAGTACCATCCTCAGAAATCTCAAGATATCCAATCAACAAAATTCTATTCCTGTGCTATATACAATTATGAGGATGAGTAGAGTTTGTTCCAGCTTAATCTCTAACAAACAGCGTCCATTCTCCATTTGATTCCTTCTTAGCTTTGGTGATCTCTAAAATGTGCTTCCTTCTGATGTTTCCATAGATATGAGGAAAGTATACAACGCCCTCTTGAGTTTTCAAAGTGACCTCTTCCCATTTCAATTGTGATTCACCTTCTTCATTACCAAGTTTTCCCACTGCTGGAATCACCGTCCTATCTTCTGGAATGTCTACATGGGCCAAGTACACTTCGTCAAAGCTGGAAAAGAAACGATGCAAAGTGCCAGCCAACTGGGGCTCAGTCGAGAGATGGTAGAAACCGTCTGTGACATCAATCGAGAATTTGGGAATCACTGTCTCTAGATCTTGTGAAAGTGCTTCGGCTGGAAGCTCGTCGTAAATTTTATAGACTACCATCGCGTTCAAGTTAGTGATTTGTAGGAGGAATGGAAGCTGATCATGAAAATAATGACCCTCTAAACCTAAACCTGTACCTTCATTGCCAAACCCATTCGAATTAGGCCTCTCTTGGCTTGTTAAGCCCTCTGTTAAGCCTTTCTCTAATCAATATTTTCATGATCTTTGAGTGTGTATGTATGGCCCGTCTTGACTGCTCCTATTACTTTGTGACCAAAAACTTTGCTCTAATTCATCTCGCGTTTTACAATACCACTTTGATGAATAGCAATTAATATACTTAATTAGGAAATATTGCCAATTTCGTGAACATATACTTTCGAAATAGCATACCCACTAACATTTGCTCAACTCCTTTTGGTAACCAATATCACAATTAAGTGACCCCATATTTTTGTTTTTACTTTCAATCATTTATAAATAATTGCAATAATTTGATAACTACTGATATGAAGTTTTTTGACGAAGAAATAGGATATCTCTTTTTCACGGTTAGCTAATAAATAGATATCTTTTCAATTGCGAAATCAGACTGCCAGGGGCACCTTATTGCACATTCTATCAAGGTTTTATTCCCGATTATCAATTTCTTGTTAATTTTCGTATTGTGAAATGTCAAAGCCTATGATCTATTGCTTTTGCACTTTGCTTCAAAACATTTGCCGACCACCATGATATTCACACATCCCTCAAAACTGATTCATACTAATGTGAGAGAAATCAATACTAAAATTGTGGAGCTATTGTGTCAAATCCAAATTTTTACTGAATAAACCCAGAAGCAACCACAATAAGATGACCCAGTAAAATTAGAAATCACCATAAACTTTGGGGTATAATGAACGCGGGGCGTGCTTCTAACTCTTTCTGAAACTTGCAAATAATTTGTTCATAATGTGTCGCTTAAGAATGAAGTCATATATTCCAGATTATAAAGATACGCGAGTTTTTACTCTCGCTGTAAAATGTCGACATTTTGCGTAAACCGATAGTAATAGTAAGACAATTGTGATCAAGTGGGTGGAGATTGTGTTATCATGTTACAAACATAAGATATTAACGAGAACAATAAAGCAAACAATAATACATTACTTACCATCATTGATTTGAGTTGGTGACGACTGATCGTACACTCCATTAGGTCTTTCTTCTATTCATCTAATAAATAAAAAATTCGGAACACTAAACACATGCCACCCGGGCTCCATAAATGTGATTCAATCCCGTATTTCGCTTTGAAAGCTTCATGCCAATTGTATACACACCTCTACGTGCCAAAACAGTGGGGTTCCTCTTCCATTAAATATGAGACTCTTAATAGTCTTAGAATGTATAGTAGGCGTGTAGAGCAAAAAGCAAAAATTCATTATCAAGGACCCGGTTGCTAAACCAGCAAACCAGCAATCGTCGTGTTTTCCATATTTGCAGTACCCAATTTCACGTTCTACCAGATCGTGGACACTCGGAGGAAGGAGAACTGGCCCTATTTGAAATGTCTCCGTAGGTGAAGAACACTTAATGGGTCTTTGGGCTCATATCAACTCTAAAACTAGTTCCTCAAGAAGTTTACATGCTGTAGAAATTTGTGATAGTTCTCATAATAAATTTGATCAAGTATTATGAGTATGCCGAAGAACCTTAAATTCTTCATCTAGTTTTCTATTTTTTTTATGCTGCTAAACTTTTCGTAGCTGTATACCCAACTGGCACTCATAGTTTTAATTTTAGAGAATATCTTTCCATTGAATACGAAAAAGAGATAAGACAGCTCGTGAAAAAAAATAAATTTGTAAACTATAATTTGCTTACATTATTTTCAAGTCTTGAACTTACCAGCGGGCTGCAGGGTCCGGAACATGAATGTCTTATGATTATATACACAATGTCTCTCTGAGCTCACCCCGCTATATTCACTTCAGCTTCTTTCACGATACTATACAAGACTACGAAATATTTTTACTCTAGGTAACAACACGACACCTGATCTCACCCTTAGCTAAAACCCACGACAACAGCAGTCAGTAAGAACAGATTCAACCATTGTAAGTTTTTAACTCGCCATTTTTCCAATATATTTCGTGCAATAATATAATATCAACTCTATTAGACGTTATATTGTACAGACAGTAGCATGCAATCATACTATGTACTATCTTCAGATTCAGCATTATCACAAATCCAAAAGTAAGTTTTGAAAAGGTACCGAAATAAACTTGCAGTGAGCATTGGCTTTTAAAAGTATGATTTGATAGGCCATAGTTGACGATTTTCAGTTATATAGCGGAAGTATCCTGAACACTCGAATCATGAATGTGGAGATCGCTTAATTTTATTTTGATGCAATTGAATTCTTCAGTTTTGCCTTCATTCAAACTACCAATGGATGCAACTTGTGGAGGCTTTCTCGCTTGATTGCCGATCAAAAAGCTATGAACACAATTATCAAAAACTATGGATGTTTTTTTTGAAACAAGAGAATTAATGGGCTGCGAAAGCTTCTTCTGGTCCCAGCGCTGTTTTTGTGAAACGAGAAGAGAAAAAAAAAAAATTTGTTCAGAGTAATGACCTTCTACAAAATGTTCAATCAAAAGGTTCTATCTAATCAAATTGATAAAATCAGATTATAAATCGTGAAAGCAAAAGTAATGGGTTGAGTGTATATTTCGATTTGCTTAACTCTACTCCCATAAAAGAAACTGTCAGTGACCATGAATATGAATATAGGAATAATGACTCCATATTCTAAAGATAACATAGTTCATAAATTCTTTGGTAATTTTCATAATATTACAGGTACCGTTTACATTTGCCGGTGGCCAATTGTTTGGTCGACAGTTCCTGAATCAAGGCTATTGCAATTCTTGTGCAAGTCAAAATCACCAAGCATAAGCTTCAGGTGTTTACAGCAATATAAGGTTGCTAAAGCTCTCATGTCTGAGTGCTGTAATATATGGAACCGAAAGTCAAAAGGGCTCTAGTCAATAGTTCTACCACTCTCCAAGCAATTGAACTTTCGGAATGCTTCTGTTACAGTTTTTAAGAAGCATCCACATGTCTTGAAATACAAGAGTTTGCTGAATATAGTTTCTAGTCCTTGGAACAATTTTCATGTCACTCTCAGAGAGCCCAACTTGACTGTCTCGCCAATACACAAGCGACATAGGCCTTATGAGACATGAACAAATATAACTTAAATAACTCCACCATTAATTAATGCTCACTATACTTCGAAGCCGTTGTCTTTTTTTTAAGTTAAGGACGTCTCAGAGACATGCCTAAGCGAAATATTTCGCCCTGAAATTGGGCAGGTTGTCAATCAATTGAGCCCTGCTGAAGAAGGATCTGAATAGATTCACAATTGGAAACCGATAGCTAGGGGATTACTATCAAGGGCGACACTAGTAGTATACCCTAGATGATAGTATACCCTAGATGAATGTGGATTCAAATTGAAAGGGTCTGATGAAGTACTGAATTATTCCAAATGAAACATTATTCCTGCCGCTGCATCTATGTGAACAGTAAAAAAAAAATACTTGACTGGTGACAATATATCTGCCAATATTCGCAAGAACGTGAATTGTCACCTGAGTAACTGCCGTTGTTATTTTGAGGGACTGATAGAGTTCAAGTATCTCGAGCTAGATTCTAGAGTACAAAATTCTTTTTCTACAGTTAATATCAAGTACAAGTTCTATCAAAGTTATCTGCGCACAAACTCAAGTTTGAGCCAAAATATACGAATTCAAATGTCATCACAAATTCGAATAGTAAGAAAAAACAAAATTGTCAACACTTGACAATACCAGAATTGCTATTCACAAGGATAGGAGGAGAATCACGGTGATATACCTAGAGATATTGAAATGTACTGGCAGGATAAGTGAAAAATTTCATGTAGGAATATTCATGTTCCAAGGTCTCGAACATCTTCCAATGGGGTTACTCCTCAGAAAACGAGAACACCAAAATGATAGATCGCCGTGAGCATTACTTCCGGTTTCAGCATTGATCGGATTAAAGTAATTCAGTTAAGGTGCTGAGACAATTTGAATTGAGATGTCGCTAATTAATGCTCTAGTCACAACACTTCTAGATTCACGGGCGAACCTATCAGTGGATAGCCTCTAGGATACTGAAAACTATGGAAAGAATATACCAACTCTACAGAACTTATTTTCATGTTCTTGAATACCAACAGCAACCCCTCTCTACTACATCGTCTTTTCCAGCTTCAAATTTCAATATAAATACAGGTCGAGAATCGTCTATTCAAAAAAATTCTTATCCTCATCAACATTCAAACATTCTCAGTTCTCAATCTTCTAAGAGTTCTCAATCGTTTTCTATCGCTTTCAATCGCTCTCAATCGCTCTTAAACTCACACTAATTACTATTAATTTATATCATTAACAATGGTTCGTTGCACTTCTATCCTCGCTCTTGGTACTTTGGCCTGCCAAATTTCAGCCTCTCCCATTGCCGCTGCTGCTCCCGCTGCTGGTTTGGAGTTGTTTACCAGAGATGCAATCAAAATCGATGAAAACACTGCTACCATGGCTAAGGCTCTTGGTTTCAGCCACGAATTCTTGGAAGTCGGATCTACTGTAAATATCAGAGCTTTCACTGAAGCTCAAGAAGTTGAAGCCAGAGATGCTGGTCTCATCGAAGCTAGACAAAACTCCAGTCCTCTCTCTTCTATTGGTGATCTTATTACTGGCGGTGCCAAATTCGCTTCTGCTGCTGCCTCTGCCCTCATTAGCGGTGACTCTGCTGCTGGTCAAGCTGCCCTTGCTGATTTCATCGATGAAGTCATCACCTTCATTGTCGCTCTTCAAACTGACTTGGTTAACTGGGCTCCCACTGCCAACATCACCAAATCATTCCAAGCTTATGTTATTTCTTCTGGTCTTCTCTCCAACATTTTCGAAATCTTGCAAATCTTCAACCGTTTCGTTGCTAGCTTGAGAACCGGTGGTGACTTCTTCCCCAAGGTCAGCAATATTGTCACTGAATTGATCTCTGCTCTTGGTAAACTCTTCGTCACCTTCCAGAACTCTGGTGGTCTCGATTCCCTTATCTCTGCTTTCGGCAATTTGAGAGAGACTCTTTCTTCTTCTCTTCCCCAAGAACTTCTTGATGCCGTTGAGGGAGCTGCCAGTCTTATCACCAGCTCTAACTCTTCTAACTCCTCTTCTTCCTAAGTTATGATTTCAACTATGACCATCATATTGAACTGAGGACCCGACTTTCGAGCATTTGCTCAACTTATTTATATCTTATTTATTTACATTCCATTTATATTCTATTTATTTATTTCTATTTCTTTCAATATATTTTATTTCTTTTTTATCTTTATTTTAATATTTTATTTCTTTTTTATCTTTATTTTAATATTTCTATTTCTTTTTTATCTTTATTTTAATATTTCTATTTCTTTTTTATCTTTATTTTAATATTTTATTTCTTTCATTATCTTATTTTCTATTTCTTTCAATATATTTTATTTTATTTCTTATATATTTTCTATTTCTTTCAATATCTTATTTCTCTCATTATATTATTATCTAACTCTCTTAATACCTTATTTTCTATTTCTTTCAAAATATTCTTTTCTTTTTCTCTCAATATTTTATTTTCTATTTCTCTCAATATTTTATTTCCTATTTCTCTCAATATTATTTAAAGACTATTTTGTTTTAAAGATTTGATATTAAACTGATTTGATAGAATTTTTTGATTACATTTGATACTGTTTAATTTCAAGACTACTGTTCATTAATATTGTGGATATCATTTGGTTATATTCATAATTTCTACACACTGCTAATCTAAAAGCAATACTCTCATTCCATTCACCAAGTCTTGATTTTCACTTTCCACTATTCTTTTTCCATTCACTTCGACATTCTTCGCAATTCCCATTCCATTCACCTCTCGTTTCTTCTTCTCCTGACCTCAAACTTGGTTTCTCAAACTTGTTTTCTACGCTGAATTAGCGAAATTGGACATCTCATATTCCTGACTAGAGCTTATCAGATATGATTTGCCAAAATTCAAGATGGGACTAAACAGTGCATTAAAAACAAGTGCAGGGCTCTGCATAGCTATTGTCAGTTCTATATGAAAATTTCCCCATACCTCATGTCTCACTCTGACAGATGATTGTTTGGCATTGTTCCACCCATTCTTCTAGAAGAGCATGAGCCAGTAGCTGCCAGGAACCCACATACTTCCAACTCTAAATCTACCAAAAAGAACCTGAGATTCCCTAAAAACCGCCATGCTTACGGAGCTTCTTCCAGTTGGAGCCCTAGTCCCAATCCACAAACACAAGTTCCCAAAACGGACGCGGAAATTGACATCTCCAGAACTGTCAACGTCCAAAAATAGAACGCTTACCCGGCCGTATTTAAGTTTCTTTCGCATAAAGAACAGGGTTAGGTGAACTCCTCACCCCATCCCTGGTTTCTTGAAAAAACCTCCTTCTCCCTTCTTTTGCTTCTTCTCTTCTTTCCTTCTCATCTCCTGAAACAGCTTTGAAAAAGTGTCGAACAAATCCTTTCGTTTATTGTTGGTCTGCAGTTATATTTGATTGATTCGTTGATCATCCAGTTCTACTCTAGTCCACTCATTCCGCAAAGCTTTCTTTATACCGATCTACTCTCATTCTGCAAAAAATGAAGTTCTCAACTACCGCCGCTCTCTCCTTGTTGGCTGCTGTTTCCTCCGTCAGCGCCATGGGATCTCTTGGATTCAACTTGGGTGTCAAGAGAAACTCTGATGGCTTGTGCAAAGAAGTCGCTGACTTCAAGAGAGACTTTGAAGAGATGGCTGCTCAGAGCAGCATTATCCGTGTTTACGCCATGAGCGACTGTAACACTCTTGCTAACCTCGCTCCTGCTTTGGACCAGACCAACTTCAAGGCCTTCCTTGGTGTCTGGCCCAACGACGAGGCCCACTACGCCGCTGAGAAGGAGGCTCTCAAGACCTACTTGCCCTCCATGTCTGTGAGCAACGTTGTCGCCTTCACCGTTGGTTCTGAGGCCCTCTACCGTGGTGACATGTCTGCTACCGAGTTGGCTAACAAGATCAAAGATCTCAAGAGCTTCGTCTCTAACCTCAAGGACAAGGACGGCAACAGCTACAGCTCCATCCCCGTTGGCACTGCTGACTCTTGGAACGTTCTCGTTGATGGCGGTTCCGCCCCAGCTATCCAGGCCGCCGATGTTGTTTTGGCCAACGCCTTCTCTTACTGGCAAGGACAAACCAAGGAGAACGCTTCGTACTCTTTTGTTGATGACATTATGCAAGCTTTGCAAACTGTTCAGACCGTCAAGGGCTCCACCGACATTCAATTCTGGGTCGGTGAGACCGGCTGGCCTACCAGCGGTGGTGCCTTCCAAGTCTCCCAGCCCTCTGTTGACAACGCTGCTCACTTCTGGCAAAACGCTGTCTGTGCAATCCGTGCCTGGGGTATTAACACTCTTGTCTTTGAAGCCTACGACGAATCTTGGAAGCCCGATACCTCTGGCATCAGCGATGTTGAGAAATACTGGGGCGTTTTGAAGGATGATGGCACTCCCAAATACGATCTTACATGCCATTTCTAAATCGCATGAATTTGATCTTGGTCTAGAAACAAAAGATACCGCCGGCACACTCATTCTCAGCTACCATATAATATCGCAATTTTCCTAATCGCCATTTTCCTCTCGCTTTCATACTTTTTATTTTCATTATACATATTTATTTTCTCGTCTGAAGGATGTAAAACCTTAATATCTCTTGAAACAAACTGTCCTCAGCATTTTGTAGATTTTTCCACTATTATTCAACCGTTTCTATCGATGATCCGGACGCATGAACATGTCTATATTCATGCTCCGCCTGAAGGTTTGGAACTGTGTTGCTCTGGCGACGAATACCCTAAACACAAAGCCGGAGTCTATTAGGAGTAGCAAGAGAAAGGGCAAGGAAAAAAAAAAATAAACAACACAGACAGTTCCATACAAATCAAATAGACCTATACTTGGATCTCGTCTTTCCTTCTTGCTCCTTCCAAAACACAAACTGAATAGGCTCAAAGGAACAATGTCCAACAGAATTCAAAAGGACCTGCTTGGGTTGCACAAGAGTCCGCCGCCAGACACCATCATTGACAGCGACCTAAATGACGACGGAGATCTCAACACAGTAGGTTTCATTATCTTGGGCCCAGAGTCTACAGCGTACCATGGTGGAGGATGGAGAGTGACGCTCAAAATCCCTCCGGAGTATCCTCAGCAGCCTCCAAAAGCATATTTCAACACCAAGATTTTCCATCCAAACGTACAGCCCACTACTGGGGAGGTCTGTGTAGATACACTGAAGAGAGATTGGACGCCGAAGCTCAACTTGAGCCAGATCATTTTAACCATCCGATGTCTTCTCATCCAGCCCAATCCCGAGTCTTCGCTGAATGAAGAAGCAGGGAAGCTGCTGCTGGAGGACTATGGGTCGTTTGAACGGGCTGCGCGCGTAATGACTAAGGTCCATGCTCTCAAGAAGCAAGAAGTTATCAAGCAATATGGCCCGCCAAAAGGAAACGACGCTGATTCAGAGCACAAGCCAGAATTTCATGAGGAGCCTTCTATACCGCCGTCGAATACTGAAGGTAAAAAAAGCATGGAGAACGAAGAACAAAAGGAAAATGGAAACATTTTACAGCCAGTTGAAGATCATCAACATGTACAAAAGCTTTCCAGCTGCGAGAGCCCGGTGAAGAAGAAGAAAAAGTTAGGACCTTCAACGAAAAAGAAGACAGGACTTAAAAGACTGTAAATGCATTTGTAGTAGAGTAAAAACATACAATAAAGAGCTGCCTTCATTTTTTCCAATTCGAATAAGAGCTTGAGAAATCTATATAGCTCCTTCAAATAAGCTTTTAAGATCGATCTTAGATTGTGGGGTGTTCCTAACCCTGGTCCAAAATGGATTTGTGATTTTAGGAACAAAAACGGAAAGGTAGATTAGAGCTCAATCCTTATTCAATTTATATTCGATTTATATTCGATTCGATTCGATTCAATTTATATTCAATTCAGTTCAATTTATATCCAATCCAATTTATATCCAATTCAATTTATATCCAATTCAATCCAATTCAGTTTAATCCCAATCATCAAAGTGAACAAAACCCTCGGCGAAATCAGATTTTCCAAAACGATGAACACCAACGGTTTTATGCAGATTGTCCATAACTTCCAAATCATCTTTGTCCAACTTGATGTATTGAGCATTGCTCGAAATTCTAGCTTTCTTAACAGACTTGGGAATAACAGCTCTGCCCTCAGCCAAGTGCCATGAAATCAAAAGGTTTCCAATGGTAGTATTATGCTTTTCAGCAATAGATTTAAGCTGCTCGTTCTCGAAAAGCAAAGGAGTGTTGGCAGCCAAAGGTCTCCATGCTTCGACAATTATTCCCTTCTTCTTGCAGTATTCTTCCAGTTCAACCTGAGGAAGTAAGGGATGGCTTTCAAGCTGGTTCAGGACAGGAACAACCTCAGCAGTTTCAAAGAGCTTTTCTAAAGTAGGAATGGAGAAGTTGGAGACGCCAATGGACTTGGTTTTGCCAGATTTGTAGACCTCTTCAAAGGCTTTCCAAGTTTTGGCCAGTGAAAAGGTAGGGTCATGTTTGTGTGTTCCGTCTTCTTTTTTAGGCCAGAACTCGTCAGTTCCGCCATTGTCGACGCCCAAAGGCCAATGGACAAGCAATAGATCGACATAGTCCAGGCCCAAGTCCATCAGAGACTTTTCCAGAGATTCTTGGACTCTGTTATGGTGGGAAGGAGGAACTTTTGTAGTCACAAAAATGTCTTCTCTCTTGACTTTGCCAGTAGCAATTGCTCTGCGGATGCCCTCACCGACCTCGTTTTCGTTCTTGTAAAGACGAGCGCCGTCAATATGGCGGATACCGACTTCAGCGATGCCGTATTCAATGGCGTCTTCTACTTGGCCGGGTTCCGATTTCCAGGTACCGAGACCGAACAGGGGCAATGAGACGCCGTTGTTGAGAGTGACAGTGAGGTCAGTCATTGTGTGAATAGCAGTTTGAGATGGACAATAGAGAGGAGAATTGGAGAGTTGGAGAGTTGAAAAAATGACAGAGAAAGCTGCAGCTTTATATATTCAGATGCTGAATTGTGCTTACAAATCACAACTACAATTTCCAGTGGATCAAAGCTATTTAGGGTGATTTGGCCAGCGGGTAGGTATACAAGAAAGTAAGATTACCTAGTTTATCGAAAGTTTTCAATATAGGAACGACAGGGTAATAGCCAGCAGATGATGTAATACGAGGTGAGGCTGTTTGATGAACTTGTGGAAAACTGGGGACTGAAGACTGGGGACTGGGGGCTGGGGAATACTGGGGAATACTGGGGAATACTGGGGAATGGGCAGTAGATTATTGAATTCCTTTTACGATAGGAATAACAGTGGAAGTAGCAGCGTCTCAAGGACTGACTTAGCCGTGCCAGATATTAATCGCACACAAACTCTATACTTGTAACACTTCAAAGCTCAAGTGGACAGCGTGTATGTAACATCTAGTTATGACGTTTGCTGCATCGGAAAAACTAATTCGGATTAATTTTATGGGACTTTTGTGACGAATAAATAAGTATGAATATACAAAATGATATTATTATTTTTATTACCATTCTTGAGCTTTAACTCCATATATGCTCTTTTTTGATCCACGAACAGGCTTGACTATCGTGTCGGTGTTGCTCTCAAGGAATGAAAACTTATCCTTTCTCATGGCCTCATACTTCTTGATGAAAGTCTCCTTCTGAAGCGTGATTCCAATGTCATCTAAACCATTAACCAGACACTCCTTACGGAAATCCTCAACGGCAAAGTGGTCAACCAGAACCTTACCGTCCTTGGAGCGGATCTCTTGTTTCACTAAATCAACCTCGAGCTCACCACCAGCATCGGAAATAGGCGCAAGCTTCTCAATGATTTCTTCGGCGGGAAGACGAATCATCAAAAGACCATTCTTGAACGAATTGTTGTAGAAAATGTCACCAAAAGAAGGAGCAATGATACATCTGATGCCAAAGTCAGCAAGAGCCCAAGGAGCATGCTCTCTCGACGAACCACATCCAAAGTTATCGCCAGTAACAACTAGGAACTTGGACTTGTTCCAAGGAGCAACGTTGAGACCGAAATTGGTCTTTTCCATCTTGCCAGTAGTGGAATTCTTAGCAAATCTCAGCTCGTAGAAGAGACCAGAGGACAGACCTGTACGCTTGATGGTTTTCAGGAACTGCTTGGGGATAATGGCATCAGTGTCGACATTGGCCTTGGGAATAGTGCAGGCAACACCAGACTCAACGGTGAAGACTGGGATACCGGTCGAAGCAGATTTTGAGGCAGGAACTTTGGCTTCTTGATCAGCAGCAGCAGCAGCAGACTGAACGGGCTTGTCTTCAGTGATTTCAGTCTCACCAGGTCTGTACATGGGCTCTTTCTCCTCAGCATTGTAGTCAGACTCAGCATCGCTGTCAACCTCAATAGTAATTGTAGGATTGGTATCGACCGTATATTCACGGATATCAGTGAGCTTGCCAGTGATACCAGCAATAGCAGCCATGGAGGGAGACACCAGATGCGTTCTGGAAAGAGCACCTTGACGACCTTCAAAGTTTCTGTTCGATGTGGAGGCACATCTCTCATAAGGATCCAGAATATCGGGGTTCATACCAAGACACATGGAGCATCCAGCCTCTCGCCACTCGAAACCGGCAGCCTCGAAGATCTTGTCGAGCCCTTCTTTCTCAGCCTTAACCTTGACCAGACCTGATCCAGGAACCACCATTGCTCGCTTGACAGAGTCTGCTTTCTTCTTGCCCTTTACAATGCTGGCAGCGAGACGGAGATCTTCTATACGAGAGTTGGTACAGGAGCCAATAAAGACCTTATCGATAGAAATGTCCTGCAGAGGAGTGTCTGCCTTCAGTCCCATATACTCGAGAGCTCTTTGAACTCCAGCTTTGCGGATAGGATCGGTGAAGTCGTCGGGATTGGGCACTTTTCCGGTAATAGGAAGAGCGTCTTGGGGAGAAGTACCCCAGGTAACCGTGGGAATAATGTCTTCGGCCTTGATGTTGACAGTAACGTCAAAGTGGGCACCGGGGTCGGTGTGAAGGGTCCTCCAGTAGGCCACTGCCTTGGCCCACTCGTCGCCCGACGGAGCGAGAGGTCGGCCCTTGATGTATTTGTATGTGATCTCGTCCGGAGCAACCATACCGGCACGGGCTCCGCCTTCAATGGCCATGTTGCACATGGACATACGGGCCTCCATGGAGAGAGCGCGAATAGCTTCGCCAGCAAACTCAATGACCATTCCAGTGCCTCCTGCAGTGCCGATTTTGCCAATAATGTGTAGAACCAGGTCCTTAGAAGTAATGCCAGGTCTCAGCTTGCCAGAGACATCAATGAGCATGTTTTTCGACTTGGTTTGGATGATGGTTTGGGTGGCGAGAACGTGTTCGACCTCGGAGGTGCCGATGCCAAAGGCCAGGGCTCCGAAGGCACCGTGCGTAGACGTGTGGGAGTCACCGCAGACTACCGTGGTTCCGGGGAGGGTGAAGCCCTGTTCGGGGCCCACGACGTGGACAATACCCTGCCTCGAGTCGTCCATGCCAAAGTATCGGACGCCAAAGTCCTTGACGTTCTGTTCTAAAGTTGTGCACTGCAGTCGGGAGTCTTCTTCTTGGATGAAAGTCCCAATTGACTTGAAATTTGTTCGTGGAGTAGTGGGGATGTTGTGATCTAGAGTTGAGAGCGTGCAGTCGATTCTTCTGACCTTTCTACCGGCGTTTCTCAGGCCCTCAAAAGCTTGGGGAGACGTGACTTCGTGGACCAGATGGCGGTCAATGTAGAGCAGATGGTTGTCGCCATCTTTGTGCACAATGTGGTCGGCAAAGACCTTATCGTAGAGCGTTTTGGGAGAGTCAGCAGCGCTGGGCATTGTGATGATTAAATAAATAAAAGTGTATGTGAAGGAGGAAAATAAATATCGAGGAAGACAAAAGGCTTTATATGAATATTTCAATGCTGGAAATTGCGACACAAAGGTTGGCTGGAGGAGTCATTATAGTTATCTTTGCCTTATTCCATACTTCTCCATTGAGTACAATAAGGCGAAAACGCAGCGAGATCGGAAATACAGCTTAAAATTAGCCAATCATGTCGCTGCCAATTATTTATTAGTAAAACTGTGCCTTCAATCTGTCTCATGTAATTTCTTTTTCAAATTGGGCCCTTGCCTTCATCCCGATATCGGCACATCAGGTGACACTTTTCCCCGGAGCTTTCTAAATCTCCCTTACGCTCCCCATGTCGTTTGTATCACGTGAATCATTATTGTATCACATGATATATTCTGTGTGATTAGTGGATTGTTATATAATTATGTTTATTGATTAGTGGATTGTTATATAATTATGTTTATTGATTAGTGGATTATTATATAATTATGTTTGTCAATTAGTGAATTGTTATATAATTATATTTGTTGACTCGCCCATTATTATATAATCATGTTGTTGATTTGCTCATCATTACATAATCATGTTTTGTAAACATCAACACACCAGGTCCACACCAGATTGTTTGTAGCATCACAGATCGACTGATCCAGATTTATGGTACGGCTGTTGTCAGCATTGATGTCACAACCCTATCACCTAGACAACTGAAAAATAGCGAGCCAGGAAAACTCTTTTTCTACACTCCTAAGCTCCAAAATTCCTTCCCAGCTCTCACTGTTACGCCGTCCTTTTGTTTTTTTACTGGACTTGAATTCTTTCTCACATCGACTTCACATCACCATTTACCAACAACTAGCTGTATCTCGGGATCACCAGTTTGTTGCTAATTGATACTTGACTTCATTGAATACACTTGGATTGACTGGATTAGAGAAGCTTCAGTTGATCTTTTGGCACGCGTAGAACCAGCATTTTTTTTTTCCACACAGTCTCAGGTCTCTCGCACACGCTCACACGCTCACACGCTTTCTAGCAAGCTCCTACGCTTCTACGGCCACCAAACCATCCGCCACCGTCGCCCAAACCACCTTCCGCTAACTCAGACTGGAGCTCAGAGTTGTCTACAGACCTTCTTTGTCCCTCCATTAGATGCTTGGATGTCAAACCTGCTCTGTTACTGTAAGAATCAGCCCTTTTTAGCGACACACCCAGTCTCGTCTCGCCCACTACTTCACCGCCAGCCTTCCTTCTGCCTCCTCCTCGCAATCAATTCCTCCTTCTCCTTGAGATAATGTCACAGAGTGAACTAGTCATGTCCCGCGCTCCGTTACAAGAGGGAAGTGTAAACATCCCCAGCCCTTCTAAGCATACCGCAAAAAGCCCTTCCAAAAGCCCCAGCAAGCATCACGAGAAAGCCTCGGATAACCACCAGATATCGTCGCTCGCGACCGACTCCCATGCTACCCGCTACAGCAACCGCAGAGCAGCGTCTCTCAAATACGACCAGAAAGCCCACGCCGCAGCCCTGCTGGAAAAGCGAAAGGTTGCGCGCCAAAGCGCAACTGCCCAGGACGCTTCTCTCCAGCAACAGGAAAACCTCGATGACTACAATAGACACCGCGAGTGGCAGCGCCAGTGGAGGTACATGATGACAGAAGCCCGCTTCTTCTTTGAAGACACCGATGAAAGCAGCATTGAGAAGGTTCGTCCTTCTCTGGAGTCTCTGGGAGCGACTATCGAGCTGTTTTTTGACAACAGTGTCAACTATGTCATCACTAAAAAAGCCGTTGGCTCTGATATGAATACGTCTAAGCTGTTGCTGAAGGCCCAGCAACGGTGCATCAAGATCTGGACGTACGAGAAGCTCAATCGCTTCTTAACGAACCTGCTCGGCCACGCTCCCAGACCTGTTGCTACCAGCCAGTACAACAACTATGATCTCTCTCATATGCTCCAAAACGAAAAGGTGCTCGGGCCTTACGACCGCGATTTGAGTGCGAAGCGAGACGACTATCATTATTTCGATGGCCCCTACTTGATGGTTTGGGATGTCAAGCACACTTACAGACCTTTGATGGCCAAAGAGTATGCTGCGACTGACAGTCCCAACGAGGGCGATTGGCCGCGATTCCGCTCCACTTCTTGCGGAAGAAGCCCATTTGTGGAGGAGTCGCCTCACGCGGTGGCAGAACGCCATATATACATGGAGGAATTGGGAAGACGAAAGGCCGAGAGAGAACGTAAAAGAAAGGCTACGCTGCTTGAAGGGCAGGAAGGGTCTACTAAGAGACTCATAGTCACTGATACAATGAACGAAAAACGCCAAACTCCACTACGAGTTGAAAATGAGAACCACACAAAGACAGAAGACTCGCCTGCTGATATGAACAAGACCCCCTGGAACAAGAGGTTGACTGATAGAGGCGTAAACACGACTTCTACCAGCAGCAGATTCCAGGAAATCATTGCTTCTGGAGTCAATATGTCCAATGCAACGTCCGCGGTCCGGTCTGTAGCCCTACAGTCAAATGAGCCTGGTTATGGGGGCAACGGCTTAAACCAGGTGCGAGCTCAAGTGCCTTCGCGGGATGTCATTAATTTGAAGAAGAAGCTGCTGGATAGAGAGGCCGTAGTCAGGATGACGCGCACAGGAAACAATTCTGCGAAAACTCCTCCTCCTACTACGAATATTCCTGCCAAAAAGTCTAAAGTTGCTAGTAAAGAGGACAGATCTGGATACTGTGAAAATTGTCAAGAGCAGTTTGAAAGTTTCGAGGAACATATTGGATCCAAAAAGCATAGGAAATATGCTTGTAATCCAAACAACTTCAAAGCTTTGGATGCACTCTTGGAGCAATTGGCACGTCCTATGAAGAGCACATACTTTTCTGTCTAATTCATTTTTCTTTGGAGGGTAGACTTTGTTATTTGTATTTTATTTGCATCAAAAGGGTTTTGACATTCATATTAATAGATTTGTCTGCGCATAATTACCATTATTATTATTATTATTATTATTATTATTATTATTATTAT
>JAJMHM010000014.1:196944-299956 GCA_030566045.1 Geotrichum geniculatum | reverse complement strand
CAACCCACAACCAACAACCCCCACAGCCCACAGCCCAACTGTGCTACCACGGCTGCCCACGGCCCACCACTGACTCCGAGCGCCGTCCACTGCCACGCACTGGCCTAAACCGACCCGTCTTGCCCTCTGCACGCCCGACCCTTTGGCCCCCTATAAGCCCCGGCACACACCCGATCCGTTTTGCCGCTGCCCCGACCCACGCCCGACCCGGCTACCTGAGACTCGCCGTCCGGACGTCTCCCAGTCCTGCTGCTGCTTGGAGATTAAAGACACGTCGCATAAATTTTTATTTTTCTCTCGCTAAAGGCCAATTTGAGATAAAACTGTTCTTTGATTTTTAAGTTTTCTGTCTTTTCTTCCTACTGAAATCTACGCTCAAAGACATTTTCAACACAGTAAAATTTTCTTCCTTTCCCATCCTCCTTCCTCAAGGCTCAGCTACCCATTCAATCCCTCAAACAGCACGTTCTCATGGGATTCACAGGCGAAAAAAGTGATGAGAGCGAACACCGACCCTACACGGGCAGCTCTGGTACTCCATCGGCTCAATTTTGTGTCTTGACGGTGGAAGAGACCGTTGCTCAACTCCACACTTCTACCACAGACGGACTGGCCTCACCACAGGACGTGAACTACCGCAAGAGCGTCCATGGCCCTAACGAATTGGTCGGCGAAGAAGACGAGTCGCTGGCCAAAAAGTTCCTCATGCAGTTCTATGAGAACCCACTGATTCTGCTGCTGGTGAGCTCGTCGGTGATCTCGTTCCTGATGGGCAATAAAGACGACGCCATTTCAATCACCTTGGCCATTCTCATCGTCGTGACGGTTGGCTTTGTCCAGGAATACAAATCAGAAAAGTCGCTAGAAGCGCTAAACAAACTCGTCCCGCCAAACTGCCATCTCACTAGAGGTGCCAACAACACCCAAACCGTCCTCGCTTCCAACCTCGTGCCCGGCGATTTAGTGCACTTCCACGTTGGCGACAGGATTCCCGCCGACATTCGTATCACTGAGGCTCACCATCTCGAGATAGACGAGTCCAATCTCACGGGCGAAGTCCATCCCCTTCCCAAGGACACCGAGGCCGTTTCAGTCGAGAAAACGCAGCAGACAACTCCCTTGAACTATCTCTCTGGCTCAATCCCCATTAGCCGTCGCCAGAACATTGCTTTCATGGGAACTCTCGTCTGCAGCGGCAAAGGATCTGGTATTGTAGTTGGAACTGGAAGACAGACAGAGTTTGGTATAGTGTTTGGAATGGTCGACGAGATTGACAAGCCTAAAACGCCGTTGCAAGTCTCCATGGACAAGCTTGGAAAGGAGCTGTCCTTGATGAGTTTTGGTATTATTGGCTTGATTTGCTTGATTGGTGTTATCCAAGGCCGCTCGTGGCTCGAAATGTTCACCATTTCTGTCTCGCTAGCCGTTGCTGCTATTCCCGAAGGTCTTCCTATTATTGTCACCGTCACTTTGGCCCTCGGCGTTTTGAGAATGGCCACTGAAAAGGCAATCATGCGTCGGCTCCCAAGCGTAGAAACTTTGGGATCAGTTAATGTCATTTGCACAGATAAAACCGGTACCTTGACTATGAACAGAATGACCGTCACTAAGCTCTGGACAATGGACATGGGCAATGTCAAGACCGACAAAGATCCCAAGACTTGGCTGTCGGTTTCTGATAATCCCCATGATGAAAAAGTTATTCCCATCGATAAGAGCGTAAATGAGTTGCTGGTGACAGGATGTTTGTGTACGACTGCATTGCACTCCACGGACACAAACAAGTACATTGGTAATCCCGTTGATATTGCCCTGCTGGAATCACTGAAAAGATTTGGTATGCAAGACATTCGTTCCACTCGCTCAATCTCTGGCCAGATCCCCTTTTCTTCCGCTAGAAAGTGGATGGCAATTTCTTCTCACACTGGAGACAAGAACAATGCAACCACTTACGTTAAGGGAGCTCTTAGCAAACTTATTCCAACTTGCACAAAATACGTTACAAAGGATGGACATTTAGCTGATATTGACGATAGTCACCGCGAGATCGTTTTGAACGTTGAAAAGAAAATGGCATCTGAAGGTGTTCGTATTTTGGCAATGGCTTATAACAGCACTTCCGGTGAGAAATTGATTGAGAAACAAGAACTTAAGGATATGGTATTCTGTGGCCTTGTAGGCATGTACGATCCTCCCCGTCCTGGCGTGAAAAGTTCTATTCAAAAGTTGATGCAAGGTGGTGTCCGTGTTGTTATGATCACTGGTGATTCAGAAGCCACTGCCGAATCAATTGCTCGACAAATTGGCATTCCGCTGACTGCTGGAGAAAAATCGGTCATGAATGGTGATACCCTCGAGACACTATCCATGGAAGAAGTTGCTAATGCCATGAACTACGTTTCAGTGTTTGCCCGTACGTCTCCTGAGAACAAGATGATTATTGTCAAGGCTCTGCAGGCTCGAGGAGATATTGTTGCAATGACAGGAGATGGTGTGAATGATGCACCTGCGTTAAAGTTGGCAGATATTGGTATCAGTATGGGACAAAGTGGAACAGACGTAGCTAAGGAAGCATCGGATATGATTTTAGTTGAAGATGATTTTCCCACCATCTTGAGTGCCATTAAAGAAGGCAAGTCGATCTTTGTGAACATTCAAAGTTTCTTGAAATTCCAGCTTTCTACGTCTGCTGCTGCTTTGTCTCTTGTCTCTATTTCTACGCTTTTTGGATTGGCTTCTCCTCTGAATGCGATGCAAATTTTATGGATCAATATTATCATGGATGGGCCTCCCGCGCAAAGTTTGGGTGTCGAACCTGTGGATGCTAGTGTTATGAGCAAACCTCCTCGATCTCGAAACGACCATGTTTTGACAGGTACGGTTCTCAAGAGAGTAGCTCAGTCTGCAATTATAGTTTTACTTGGTACTCTTTGGGTTTATAGAAGAGAGATGCAAGATGGAGTAGTGACAGCCCGTGATACTACAATGACATTCACCTGCTTTGTCTTTTTCGACATGTTCAATGCTTTGACTTGCAGATCAGGAACCAAGTCGGTATTTGAGATAGGACTCTTTTCGAACCAAATGTTTAATTTATCAGTTGGAGGATCCATTTTGGGGCAGCTGGCAGTGATTTACTTGCCATTTTTCCAAAGTATTTTCCAGACCGAGGCGTTATCGTTTGGCGATTTGGTATATTTGACATTATTAACATCGAGCGTATGGTGGGTTGAGGAGCTCAGAAAATACTGGAGGAAAAGGACTACTGTGAGTCTGGCTAGATATAGCACCAACGTCTAGAGAAGGTGAAACACTTGTAATTCAACAAAAACAATAAAAAATAAGTTGGTCGTTAATCTATATATAAATGTATATATGAACAAATATCAAACTTGATGGCCATATTAATGATTGGGCTACATGGCTGACTGTGGCTGACTATGATATTGACTGTGACTGCTTGACTATGATACTGACTGTTAGCTGTTAGGTGGGCTGCTGGACTATGGCCGGACTTTTGGACTATGATACTGACTATGACTGCTTAACTGATATTTGGCTGGACTGCTAGCTAACTGGATCTATAATTGTTGAAGCAGCTTTAGTAAGTCGATTCATGACTGCCAGACCTTCATTAGACTCATCAATACCTTCTATCAATATCAAATCAGCTTTTTCTGTTTCGTCCATTTCTCGCAAGTCGCTGAACAAGTTACGAGATATATCTGAGCCTTGAACGCCTAGATGTTTGGAGACAAACTGAGCGTTTGGAGGTAAGACAGATTTGATGGAGTCAGCGTTGAAGTTTCTAGTGGTCAATAGGGCTATTTTTGAGCTGGGCTCAGTACGAGTGTCCTTAAAGTATTCAGAGACGCTGGAGAGGCCGTTGCCACAGTTTCTAAACAGGACGACGGGTGCTCGAGGAGAGTAGTGTTTGTATTTCATTCCAGGAGTTCGCACCACTTCATTATCACCAGCAGAGGCCTTTCCGACGACGATGTTTTCCCAGTCCTTTCCACCAGCTTCTCTAATCTGCTCGAGAGAGATTCCTCCTGGTCTCAGGAGTCGCGGAGGGGACACTGTCCCGTCTACAACGGTCGATTCCACGCCAACAGAACATGGGCCACCGTCGAGAATCAGCGGGATTCTCCCATTCAAATCGGTATATACGTGAGAAGCTTGAGTAGGAGACGGGCGAGTAGATGCGTTTGCTGAAGGTGCAGCTAGAGGCAAGTCAGACATAGCAATGAGAGCTCTAGCAACGGGATGCACGGGCATTCTGACGGCGACCGTGTCCTGGCCGTGGGTGCAAACTTTGGAGACCCGTTGGCCGTTTGGGCCATGAGCGGGCAGGACGATTGTGAGAGGGCCCGGCCAAAACTTTTGAATCAATGGAACATAAATAGAAGGAACAGACAAGTCCAGTTTTCGTTCGAGCTGAGACTGTGAAGAGACGTGAAGAATCAGAGGGTTGTCTGCGGGTCTGTTTTTAGCGGCGTAGATGGCTCGTGAAGCGGTGTCTGAGAGACCCGAGGCTCCGAGGCCATAAACGGTTTCGGTAGGAAAGGCTACAGGATGGGATTGAGCTTGTAGGATTTTGACGGCGGTTTGTAGATTTGAATATGTTTCTGGGTCGGATATTTGAGGTAAGTCTTCGGATATACTGAACGATATTGACTTTGGGTTTACCTTGAGTACTAAAGTTTCCATGGGAAAAGCAGCAGAAGAGAACATTATTGAGCGAAACTTTAGCAAGTTGGCTATTGAGAGATGCGGGCGAAGCGGTGGAATTTTTGCTATAGGGAGACTGGATTTTGGTCTAGATGGTGATCAATGGAGACGGTCTTTGGAAGGTTTATTTTTTTTCCAGTTGGGAGTTTAGTCCTAAACAGTAGAAGTCACGTGATTGATATCATTGGCCAAACTCAATAGAATGGAATAGCTGCACAAGGAAAACAGATCCAAATGAGATTTAGAATTGGTTTCTAGAAGGTTTTAGGTTCATTTTTGGTGGACAAGATAGGCAGGCAAGCTTGAGCGTAATCACAAACTTGGGCGGTACTAAAGATTTTGGTAGCTGACTATTTAAACTGGACCAGTTTAATTGTACTTTGACTAGATCATTTTTTGTTCAATTGGTTTATATTTTTATTTTTTATTTTTTATTCATTTTGCTATTGTTATTTGTCGTTTTTATTTTTTGTTAATTTTATTAATTTTTTTAAACATTTTGCTATTGTTTTTATAATTTTTTTATGAATTTTTATGAATTTTTTATAATTTTTTTATGAATTTTTATGAATTTTTTATAATTTTTTATGAATTTTTATAATTTTTTATGATTTTTTATAAATTTTTATGATTTTTTATGATTTTTTATAATTTCATAATTTTTATTTATTTATTTATTTATTTATTTAATATTAATTTTTATATTTTTATATTTTTATATTTTTATATTTTTATATTTTTATATTTTTATATTTTTATATTTTTTATATTTTTATATTTTTTATATTTTTTATATTTTTATAATTTATTTATTTATTATTATTATTATTATTATTATTATTATTATTATTATTATTATTATTATTATTATTATTATTATTATTATTATTATTATTATTATTATTATTATTATTATTTTTTATATTTTTATATTTATTATCTATTAATATTTCTTTAGGACAATCTATTGGTCTACAACTGGATAACTTTGGATCAATTCTGTCTGTTGTTTCCCTGCAGGTCTTGCTTTAACTCTTGTGTATCCTGTGCATCTACTTAAACTATTTCAACTCTCTCATAAATTTCATAATTCACTTCTCCTCTTCTTCCTCATTATTTTCATGAGTCTAATTGCAATGAATCCTGTACATATATTTGAAAGACTTAGTGTGCTGCTCTATGATCCGCAGCGAACAACTCTTCAGCAGCACAACCACCGCTTCAATTCGATAGCACAACCACTCTTAGTTGGATCTCCTAGCTATCATCAAGAGCTTCAGCGTATTTATATCTCTACACTACCATTAGACTTTCAGGCTCCTCTATCCTTTGGCCGGCCGCGGTCTACACTTTCTGATCTACAAACCGAGACGTTTCTTCTCGCAAGGAAATATATAAGTATAGATGCTTATCACAGATTGTATCAGATGAAAATGCCTAGTGGGCTTAAAGGAGTAGAATTGGAGCGGGCTCTTCAAGCTTATGAACAAGAAATGAATGATCTATTAGACAAGTTGGAGGTGAGAATGGATGACGATCTCATCATTGATCTATATAGACGAACGCTGGGGAGTGACCTTCGGAGTAAGATTCAGGACCTTGAGTTTGAAAAACTCGATGATTTCAGAGGATACTTATGGAGGGTATGTAGAACCATCAAATGATGGAGATACAGGAATGGTATATTTGCATTGACCGGATTTCTGGTGGGAAGCAGTTGATCCAGTAACTACTTGAACATAGTTTGCTAGTACACTCAATGACTCGACTTGTTATTGATCTTCAAGTGCAAACTCTTGAGAACGCTTTTGGATCTAATCTTGATTTAGGGCTTGTAGGAAATATTCAATAGACATGACAAACAAGTTCATATCTAATCGATCAGTAAGATTCACACCTACCCGCTGGTTCAGCAAAAACTCGACTCGAAGAAGAGTCTCTGCAGCTTTGATTGGGGTTTCTGGTGATTTGGTGTTGGGGATTTGTTGCTGGTTTTGGTTCTGTTACTGATGTTAGTAGTGTGTTTGGTGTTGTTACTGATGTTAGCAGTGTGTTTGGTGTTGTTGCTGATGTTAGCAGCGTGTTTAGTGTTGTTGCTGATGTTAGCAGCGTGTTTGGTGTTGTTACTGATGGTGATACTGTTGCTGAGTCTGTTTCTTAAGCTGAATCTGTTGCTGATGTTGATTCTGTAGTTAGCTGATAACACTACTGGCAATTGGTACATTGAGCTAATGCTCATCGTTCTAGGAGTGACCGAAGGTCGCGACTATGATACTTGATCTTAGTACTCTAGATACTTGATCTTAGTACTTGATCTTAACACTCTAAATACTATGATATTTGATCTTAGTTCTCTAAATACTTGATCTTAGTACTTGATCTTAGCACTCTAAATACTATGATTTTAGTACTCTAAATACCATGTGCTTTGGAGACATAGTACTCTAGATACAATGTACTTTGGAGACCTACTCTACTATGTGCTTTGGAGACCTCTACAATTTGCTTTAGAGAGACCTCTGATTTCACGATAGTAACACCTCAGCGCAAGCCAACCAAAGCTGCAAGCTGACAAAGGAGTAAACGAAGAGCACAATTGATACTTTTAGGAGTGAAAAAAATGGTTATCAGTTACTCGTATATCTCCCTATTTTATGTATTTTGCTTTTGGACTAACCCACATGCATTACTGAGTATGGTACTGCTGCTCACAGAGTCAGTCCAGAATATTAAGTTGAACTCAAAAAAACTATTATTAAAATAAAAATTGGATAACTTGCCTGTCTCTGAATTGCTGGTATTCTTGCTTGACGATGGTTATATCCATTTTCCACCAATGAAAACTGTGTAGCTTCCTTATTGGGAAGCCCAAATAGTCATTAGATATAATTGTAGTTGATGAATGTGAAATCACAAATGTTGATGGTGATAAAGGGCGACGAATTCTGAGGGAAAAATAGAATTTTGGTACTCTTTTTTGCTCAATACTAAAGAAGCAAGTACTTGAATTATAAGATTTATTACCGAGAATTCAGTCAAAACTAATTTGACTGGAAACAAATTGAATAAAAAACTGACATAAGAGAATAAGAGAATAAGAGAATAAGAGAATAATTGATATAACTGAAATAATTGAAATAACTGAAGATAACTAAAAATAATTAAATATAAATTGAATAACTGAATATAATTAAATAAATTAAATAACTGAATATAATTAAATAAATTGAAGAACTGAAACTAATTAAATATAAATTGAAGAACTTTTATATTTAATTAACTGAAAATAAAAAAAAAACTGATAATTGATTAACTGAAGTCAACTTACAATCTTATTAACTGAAATCAACAATCTCATTAACTCAAATCAACAATCTCATTAACTGAAAACAATTCAATGAAATAAACTAGAAACTACTGCCTCTAAAGATAAAAACTACTTTCTCAGCGTTTAATTCTTTCTTCTCCAGCTCATCTCTCAGTTTACAATTTCATTCTTCACCAGTATATTCACTACTCCTTTTTAAATCTTATACATGTTCGCAGCATGGTTTTACCCAAATTGTCCATTAGTCAACGACCGTCCACAGTGTTCAGGAATATGCCGCCACAGATATCTAACGAACTACACTCCACCCAAAAGGATAAAGGAGCTCAAGAAAGAATCTGATTTGCTCTAAGGTTTGTCGACAGGGAGTCATCACACATAAAGCTTTCATGAGTTAATATCCAAATCCAAAACTCGTAAACCTCTCGCCCACCAAAAACATCCAATGGCATCCCTAACTCCTACTCCGAAAAGTAAGGGAGATGCAACGATGGATACCCCAGCATTGGCAACAGTCTGATCAAAAGACCAAGTAGAGTCCCAGAATAGTACGGATTAAGCTTCCACACTAAGTGTCGAACGTTAACACAAGTCCAGTAGAAGCAAAAAGCTTACTGGGCCCACGATAACACAAACCATCGTTGAAGAAGAAGAAAAAATTTGGGAGGTTTATTTCTATTTATACTGCCAACCTCCCAGTCCGGGTAATCTTGGGGAGTTTAGGGCCTGGGAAACTCCCAACCAAGAAATTTTTCAGGAAAACCTTCCTGAATCCATCATCTAACAGTAATCATGGCCAAGGGAACCAGCTCCAAGCTGAAAAAGTCGAAAACGTCGAGCGAAAAGAAGCCAAATGCTTCTGGCGCGACGATATCAAAGTCTGAAGCCTTTGCTCCAGAAGCCCATCCGTTTCTCAAAAAACTAGCTGCTAATGGTGCGTTAACACCCAGATTTCTTTTCTATTGCTAACGATTTGACTAGATCGCCCTACTAGAGATAAAGCGCTTGAAGCTCTGGGGAACTTTCTGCGAACAAGCAAAGAAATCCCAGAGATGGAGGCTCTCAAACTGTGGAGAGGCCTCTTTTATAGCATGTGGTTCAGTGATAGACCAAGGACACAACAAAAGCTTGCCGACGACTTAGCCGGCCTGCTAAGTAATCTCAAGCCAGTCAATTTCTTCACCTTTCTAGACGCCTTTTGGGTGAACATGGCTAGAGAATGGGAAAACTTAGATCAACATAGACTCGACAAATTTCTAATGCTGCTGCGTCGCTATGTCGCTGCTACATTCCGTCGACTGAGAGATGAGAGTTGGGATAGTGAATGGGTTGAAAAGTACATTAAAGTTGCACAGCATATTCCAATGAACGTTACAGAAACAAAAGTGTCCAATGGCATCAGATTCCATGTTTTTGACATATATTTAGATGAGTTTGAACGAGTGATTCTGGAGGGGATTGAGGATCAAGACAATGTTGATTGGAAATCTTTGTTGGAGGACGTACCAGTAAGCGACTTGCTGATTCCTGTTGAGATTATTTGTGCAGAAAGCAAATTTAAAATTGTTCGTGAAAAAGCTGCTGAAGTGCTTAATGATCCGAGACTTGTTCAATGGGGTGTTAAAGAGCAAGTACAAGAAACAAACGAAGATTCTCAGGACGATAGTGAGGAAGAATGGGGAGGATTTGATTAAGGAGGATTTGATTAAGGATTTGATTAAGGATTTGATTAAGGATTCGACTAAGGAGGATTAAGAAGGATTAAGAAGGATTAAGAAAAATTAAAAAGGATTCGATTAAGGATTCGACTAAGGAAGATTAAGAAGGATTGAAGATTGAAGGATCCGATTATGAAGAAGGATCATGAAGGATTAAGAAGAATTTTGAAGAATCCAATTATGAATGGAAAGATTGTATATAGAGTTTATATTCTTTATTTTTGTAGAGGGCATGTCCCAATATATATTCCACTGAAATTTTTGTACGTTCAACTCCATCACCACTCTACAATGTCAAAACGCAATCACGAATCAGAATCGTCTTCTTCTGATGATGATTTCGGACCTTCTCTACCAGACAGCACTGTGAAGAAAAGAAAAGCCCGGAAAGTAGATCCAGCACCCTTCCTCGCAAAGCTGCCAAACTTTAGTCAATATTCACAGTCCTTCATGCATAGAGAAAATGTGACAGTAGTTGCAACTCATCAGCCTTTTGAGTCTCAAATGACTAGCAGAGCTAAAGGATTCATTGTAACTGGAAGCGCAGACGGAAGAATCAAGTTTTGGAAAAAGACGAAAAACCCTGGAGAAATCGAGTTTGTCAAAGAATTCGTTCTATCCGACTCCAGGGCCGTTAAGAAATGCGTCTTCTCTCTAGATGGAAGGTATCTAGCTGTATCTAATGTCGATGAGGAATGGGTCAAGATCTTTGACGTTGAAGGACTCGACATGGTCGGTGCTCTGGAACTGGATTATGTACCAGAAGTTATTTGTTTCTGGAAAGACGAAAGAATCATGGTTACAAGTAATGAAAAGATATTCTTGTACAATATCGAAGGAGATCTTGTCAGCAAAATTGACAAAATCCACAAGAAGCCAATTAATGATTTAGTTTTCAATCCGATTCATGAATGCGTTGTTTCTGTAGACATCTCGGGCATGATTGAGTACTGGATTCCGCTTCCAAACGACAAAACTTCTCCTACAAAACCTCCTCCTGCACCTCCATTTTTTGAGCTCAAGAGCTCTACAAATCTCTATGATTTCCGGAAAAACAAGTTAAAAAAACCTGTTCGTCTTGCTGTTTCTCCGAATGGAAAGTATCTCGCTGCCATCTCGTTTCCTGATAGAAAGATCACTATTCTGAACTTCACTTCAGCCAAAGTCGTTCGCGAGTATGATGAAAACCTCGAAACTTTGACAGATATGCATAGACTAGAGCCAACTGCTCTGGATGATATCGAATTTGGCAAAAGATTGGTGATTGACAAAGAAATAGGTGAAGATTCAAATGTCCTCTCAACTCTCAACGTTCTGTTTGACGAATCTAGCAGGTTTATATTGTACACTTCAATGGCTGGTATCAAATTAGTCCACGTTGAAACCAACAGCTGTCTGCGAACATTTGGAACTTCTGATGGACTCAGGTTCACTAATCTGGCGCTTTTACAAGGAAGCAGAGGCAATCAAACTCAATTGACCGTCGAAATGGCAACCAGTGACAATAAACTTTTGGAGAAGTCGTTTGAATATGATAGTATACTGATTGCTTCTGCTCTTGGGAAGCCCCGGTTCTACATGTTTACTCAAAAGACAGAAGACGAAATAACCAACTTTTCAAAATCAGACCGCGATGTCTACAATGAACAGCCCCAGCACAGTGGCTCAAGTGGCAAGAAAGAGGGCTCCAACAGCGTGAAGAAGCCTGAGGTTCTTGATGTCAAATCTGTGGTTTTGCACACTACACTCGGTGACATTACTCTGATATTATACCCGCAGCATGCTCCATTGGCAGTTGAAAACTTCGTGACTCTGTGCCAACGGGGATACTACAACAATACAATATTCCACCGCGTTATCAAAAAATTCATGATACAAGGTGGCGATCCAGAGGGCGATGGAACTGGAGGAGAGTCTATGTGGGGCGAAAACTTCAAAGATGAATTCTCTCCATACTTGCGACACGATAGACCGTTCACGCTGTCAATGGCTAATAGAGGTCCTAAGACCAATGGCTCCCAGTTTTTCATTACCTGCGCAGCTACACCTTGGTTAAACGATAAACATACTGTTTTTGGGAGAGTCATGAAAGGAATGGACGTTGTTAAAGATATTGAGAATCTCAAAACCGAACCAAAGACTGACCGGCCAGTAACTCCACCCCAGATTGTGTCTACGTCTGTCTTGCTGTAGATTGTGTCTGTCTTGGTGGTGTTTATGTCTTGGTGGTGTTTATGTCTTGTTGGAGTCTATGTCTTGCTGGTGTTCATGTCTTGCTGGTCTACATCTTGCTGGATTGTGTCTATCGCTATTTCTACGTCTTGCTGAAGTCTACGTCTTGCTGAAGTCTACGTCTTGCTGAAGTCTACGTCTTGCTGGATTGTGTCTATCGCTATCTCGCTGTAGACGGTAGACCATTTCTGTCAAAATAAGCGTGCTGGTTTGTATTCTATACATAAATATCTGGATTATCGGGCTTCAAATTGAACTAAACAACGTTAGCAACTGTTCGTATAGGATCCTGGAGTTACTCACTCGGCCTTCGTGTTCGTTCCTTGTATAAAACTCTGTGTCCGCACTCTTTACATCTAACAGGATCTCCCTTATTCAAAGTGACCTTGGTAGCACAGTCCGCACAAATGTAGCGAACTCCATAGCTCTTATGAGTGTTGATACCAGCTGCTGCTGCTGACAATCCAGTTTGAGTGGTAGGAGGTACAAAAGCTTCTTTGCTCATTCTGTTGATATTCAAGTGTGTAAAAATTTTCTGGTAAAGAGTATCGTCTTGAAAATCAATATATATTCAACTGGGAGAATTAAATATAAAATCACGTGACTGGTATTTAGAAGTTACTATTTGTTGGAAATTTAAGTGAAATTTCTCTAATATATTTCCTTCTTACCACGACGGTCAAGACCCTGTATGATGATATCGCGAGAATTCAGGAGATATCCGAATACAGCGGTACGCTTGGGCTATAGTGCTTGTCGTTGGGTACACACTGATCCTTTTGATAAAAGGTCGAGATCAGAGAATATAGCGAGAGTTCGTGAACTCGCAGAGTCTGAACCTACGGCAGACGGGACAAAGTTTTATGCTAGAGTTCGACATCGTATACACGAGGCTCTGGGAGTCAGCTCTCCTCTAATCACTCGAGTGCCGCAGGATTATAAAGAGGTGCTGAAGGAAACGCAAATCAGGAACCATTATGATCAGAGAGACTTGATGAACAGACTTGTATTTGCAGTTGGCCATTTGTCGATGATAACACCAAACAACAATTCTTTATTCGTTCCAGACGAACAGGTCAAGAAAAGTTTACTGGAGCTGGTTCATTATGAGCAACCGGTGCTAGCAAAAAAGGGCAAGAAGCTGACATTCGATGCTCTTCCGAAACCACCAGCGAGATTCGAAAATTCAAATCAAGTGAAAGAGTATCTGTTGAAACTCACGGACGTTAAATATACTACACTGGAAATGCTGGACAAACATTTAATTGAATATATTGTGATGGATCTGTTACGACCTCAGAGCCCCGATACCAAATATCTGCTTGATACAGAAATCTACAACATTGGAATCAAGTACTTGATTTCAATTAGGAACTTTTCAATGGCCAAACACCTATTAAACACTATGAAAGGCACGAGAGATTCCAAGCCCAACACTACTTCTTATAATTTGCTTTTCAGCGTGCTGCCCAGTATGATTACTGGTGGAAGAAGAGAGTATTTGAGATACCATCATAACATTCACGACAAGATGGAGCATCTCAGTAAAAAGCAGAGTTTAAATATAACGCAATCCTACTCGGTCTCTTCTCGAGACAACTTATATAAGGATCATCCAATTGATTTTTTGCTTTCAATGGTGAAAGAAATGAGGGCTCAGAACATACCGGCAGACAGTGAGACTTGGAATATTCTGTTGTCATGCTCGATTGGACTAGAGGGCAAGCTGGTGATCCTGCGATATATGGATAAGTTGAAAATACCAGTAAATGATATGGGGTTGAAGTCTATCGTTACTGACAAATGCAATTATGAAGGAACGAAAGTGGTCCTCTCAGAGGTTCTGAGCAAACCTGATTTCCCATTGAACCATGAAGCAGCAAAGACGATAATAGCCCATCTTATTAATGTACCGTCTGACAAGAACATCAATAATGCCTGGAAGTTTTTAAATTTTGCCAGCACCAAATTACAACCAACAACGTCTATCCTTAATACTTTTGCATTTCGATTTGCAAGAGCTGGCCGAATTGATTGGATTATAGGGTTAATGGAAGCCATGAAGACTCAATGGCAGGTCAAGCCAAGTATTGCAACATATACATTTATGATTGAAGCCTGTACCAGAGTTTCACCGCATAGAAACAAAGGACTGCTTTTGCACACAATTTGTCGCAAAGCTTTGGAGAACTGGGCTCTGTCTAGTTATGGCAACAACGCAAACCTGCGACCTTCTATATACAATATGCCGAGTTCGATGCGGTACTGGGTTCGCAGGGCACAGGCCCAGTTTAAATTCATGGAGACGGTTACAGAAAAGAAGGATATAGATGAAGGTATTACAATTACAGATCCTTTTGAAATTGATCTTGATGCGAAAGCACTAGATCCAAAGTTGTGGACCGATGCATTGAAGCTTTTACAATGGAAATCTGGGGCGCCGTTGGTATTATCAACCAAGAACACTACAGACGAGTTTCGTCAATTAGTTACGAGCTTGGGGATTCAGCAGGCACACTTATCAGCATATCAACAAGTGAAATCATTTGAGAGGAGCCAGAAGGAAATGCCCAAGGCATATAAAGAAGACTGGGGGAAGTTTTATAATCAAGAAAAGACAATGTTTCAAGCAGAAATCGGAGATGTTGAGAAGAAGAAGAGGGAATTGTGGGATCGTTATGATGCTTATGAGATGTATCTCACGATTGGAAGGCAACAACTTGGATCAGAATCGATATTATAAGAACAACAATTGTACATAAGCCTCGCTAAGCATGCATTTTAATGAGAAGTTTTGATTTATTTCCATATTTTTCAGAGTAATGGAAAGCAGAGTGAAACAGTAGAAATTGAGCTGAAAAAAGAAACTGAAAAACTGGTTTTAAACAAATTTAAACAGCTTATACAAGTGGAAACAGTTTATATTTGGCGAGTGGAGATATTTGACGAAGAAATAGATATTTGACGAGGAAATAGATATTTGACGAGGAGGTAGTTTATATTTGACAAGCGGAGACAGTTTATATTCAACAAGCGGAGACAGTTTATATTCAACAAGTGGAAACAGCTTCAATTTGACAGTAGAATTGGTGATGATATTTTGGTGAGTAGAACAAAATGTCCAAACCATTTCTCCGAATTCGATTTAAAGACTGATGTTGGATATTAAAACCAGAATGGAATCCTTACTTGTTGTTGACGTCTGGGGTACCTAGAAGACAATAAGTGATTTATTGTGACAGTTATCAAACCGATAGATGCAAAAAACAGCGCAATTAATAAACCATGAACAGCATTAATAGAAATGCATAGACAAGGTCAGACACTGTGGAGATTGTGCAAACATTGGAGTGAACATTTGCTCGATAAACAGTTCAACGCTTTTCCTGGTTACAAGCGACTTGGCCATTGAATGGTACCAACAGTCATGATCCAAACTGTAAAGACACAAACACAAAAGACAGAAGCCGAAGCCAGACCCAAACAGAAGCCGAAGCCTACAAAAACCGAAGCCAGACACAAACAAAAGAAACAGCCAAAAATCACAAACGTACTGAATCAAGACCGTGGGATCTTATTGCACTTATGGTGGAAATGGTTCAGTCAATGGCTGAACAAGATTCTGCAAGGCACTAGAATACAAATCTTAAAATTCACAAATAAAGGCAAGGTGGGCTGAACTCAATCTGACAGATCTTGTAGCCAAATTAGCGTACATGAAGACCATGTAACTGCGCTTTTTGTGCACCTTCTAGTTAGCTGCAGTGGCAGAGATCTCGAACAAACGCATGGCTAGGAGATCCACGAAAAAACCAAGATGAAGAGATGGGGAAAAAGGTTGACTTTTGGCTAGAGAGCCACCAAGCGTGGAACTTTGAATGGGCAAGATCAGGAGACATTTGATCTTTGAAATTCTGGGCTGCAAAGCAAGGTGAGACACTCGTTGAGCGCTTGCCGAGCGGATGGAGCGCGCTGTGGAGGAGTGGCAGAGTAGCGGAGAGGCGGACGGTACCTGAGACAATGAGAGTCAACTGGGGAGCAGCCGTTGGAAGCCAGAGACAAGAGTAAATGTGAGCATGCCAACGTAAACGGAGGCACCGGTGGTAAATTCAGGGCGGGAAACTGCGTGTCTGGACGATGACCATTCAATCGGGATTAAGCGTAAGGGACCTAAGAGCAGTCAATTGGGCATCATTGGCGGTTTATTGAACAGGAATTGGGCAGGAATGGAACATTGAAAGCCAGGCCAAATCTTGAGCAGCATTTAACCAGATTTGACAGGCACAAAAGATCACTATGAAGTATCTAGAGACCATTGTAAAGTGAACACAATCTGATTTCACAGAAACGGTCAAACCGAAGTCACCGTCAATCATCAAGCCCGACACCGCCAAACCCGACACCGCCAGACCCGACACAGCCAAACCCGACACCGCCAAACCCGACACCAACTACCCGACACCAACTACCCGACACCATCAAACCCGACTCACCATCCACCAACCTCCAACCACCAACCACCGACCTCCCCACCCTCTGAAATCACCCTTTGAACACCCACTAAAAACACCCAACACACCCAAAACATACACTGAAACCCGCGATACCCGCTGAAACAAAGCCGTGATTCGCAGAAACACCCTTCCACCTCGAGGATTCTCGAAAAATTAGAAGGAAGAAAAAAAAATCAGCGTAAATTTTCGACACCGCTACCAGTCTCACAGCAACTGGCCATTACACCTGCTATGTCTACAGCTCCAGAAGTTGTATTTAGCACATTTTAGCATATTTTAATATTGGTTATTAATTTAATATTTTTTTCTTTTCTTCTATTTTCCTTTTTTTTGTATTTTATGTTCCCTTCCCTTTCCCTTTTTCCTTCCTTTTTTCTCTCCCTCTCGCTTCTTTTTCACACCTAATCTCTTTCTCCATCCCACCATCTTCTACCCACCCCCTTACTATTGAGCTTGTCGATAGTTTCTATACTTTTTACGCCTTTACAGCTGCTCCAACCGTCTTTTTCGATTGAAGCGTCTTCTGTTTGCCCAATTCCTTCGACTTTTGCGCAGTCTCCGCCACTACTTTACAACGCGTAAATCTGGTCAAAACCGTGTGTTGCAGCTTTTCAGCACTTTTCAGCACTCGACCTTGATCGTTTCTACAGCTTTTTTCTAGTGTAAAGCGATCATATTTCATACATTTGCATTTTCTTCAGGTTTGTGTTTGTCGTTTTTTTCAACTAGAGACCCGGTCAACGTCACAGACTCAGAGCTGAGAACTGAGAACTGAGAACTGAGAACTGAGAACTGAGAACTGAGAACTGAGAGCTCAGAACTGAGAACTGAGAACTGAGAGCTCAGAACTGAGAACTGAGAACTGAGAGCTCAGAACTGAAAACTGAGAACTGAAAACTGTCCAGAACAGATCTCAGAACAGAACTTAGAACAGATCCCAGAACTCAGAACAGAATAAAACAAAACTCAGAACAAATCCCAGAGCTTGACGCCTGTTGACCGTTGACCGTACTGAACAGCGTTGAATACGTGCACAAAATATACGTCTCTCACGACGTGCTGATCACGCCTTTCTTTTCAACATCTTTCCATCTGTCCTGACATTCTCGTTGAGATTGACCATTTGTCTCTCTTGATGCTAATGTTTTAAATGAATAGAAAAGCACCAGCCAACTAAATTTAAAACGCTTCTGTGCACGTTCTCGCTACCTACTCTTGTCTTCCTGTACTAACTTGTCGCTCTTAGGACCTATTTCCTGGACCAGTGAAAAGCTCAAAATCTACCTCGATTCATTTTGACTTTTTATCCACTTTGTTTCTTTCTGACATGGACTTATCTCCGAATTTCTTTCTAACAATTTGATATCTCTATTTTCATCAAAACTGAAGTCACCTTTCTCCATATTTACTGTGCGTTCTAATAATGAACCCGTCCCAAGTCCAAGCGTCTATGCAAGCGAGACAGCCAGGCGTACCTCAAAATGCCATTCAGCAAAATCCCATGGTTAATGGTGCCCTAACTCCACAACAAATGCAAATGATTCAGGTTCAAGCTGCTCAATTCTCAGGACAAATGATGAATGGTAATCCTGCTCAATTGACCGCTAATGGTGCTCGCGTTTTAAGTACGTTTTGTTTTTCCCCCGTTTGCCTATTTTATTTTTTGCTAACGCTGCTTTTTAGGCCACAATGGCATCCCAATGAATACACAAATGATACTGCAACGACAACAGTTGGCTCAGGCTCAAGCAGCAGCGGCAGCGGCAGCAGCTGCCTCTCAAAATCAATCACAAACTTCACCTAATCGTGCCATGATGATGCGACCTGGTGCGCAGCAAATGGTTCAGCAGTTGGCTTCTGCTGGACAACCTATTCCAATTAACATGCAGCATCTCTTACCCCAATATCAGTTTCCCTATCAGAACTTTCAGCAGCGCCAAATACCGGCTCAAATGCAAGCTCAGGCCCAAGCGCAAGCTCAGGCACAGGCTAGGGCTCAGCTACAGGCTCAACAACAGGCCCAGCAACAGGCTCAAAATTCGCAGCAGCCTCCCCATACTCCGCAAACTCCACATCCACATCCCTTGGGCCAACAGCCCAATACTCCTGATCAACCTCAGGCCCAAAAACCAATCCAGCGCCAACAATTGAACCCTCAGCAGAGACAGCAAGTACAACAACACCAAGTTCAGCAACAAGCTCAGCAGCAGGCTCAGCACCAAGCTCAGCACCAAGCCCAGCAGCAGGCCCAGCAGCAGGCCCAGCAACAACAAGCCCAGCAGCAACAACAGCAGCAACAGCAGAATCAGCAAGACAGGCAGTCAACCCAACCTCCAGAGCAAACCCCTACGCCCCATTCTTCAAATCAAGTCCCCCAAAAATCACCATATCTTCCTTCTCAGGCGAATGGCCAAACAGGTCCTCCACAACACATTGGTATTCCCCAAAACAATGGAAATCAATCACAGAACTCTACACAGATATCCATGCAACAAAAACCTCCCTCTAGACAGCAGTCCATTACTTCTGGAGTCTCTCCGCATTCTAGAGCTTCACCGCAAATTCTCAAAAGTAATTTATCTCAACACCCAAATTCTCAAGGTATAAAATTATCTCAAGGACCCAATCAACCTGTTTTTGCACCCAATGGGCAGATGATTCCTGGGAACCCGCAGTTTTATATGGTCAATGGGGTCAACGGCCAAGGTCAAGTGTACCCAAATGCGCTCAATCCTTCATCAAGCAACTTGTACAGGTCTTCAGTAGCGCTTCTACGATTTATGCAATTCTGTGACGCTGTGAATAGTAGTCTGGAGCAGAAGAACGACATCAAAACTTGGAAAACAATGGTTAGTGATTACTTCACAGAACCAGGATGTTTAAAGTATTCGCTGAATGATAGAAGATCCACGCAGAGCTTTGAGATTCCATCTTCCACTCTACCTCGACTATATCACACTTTTGCAAACTCGGGCGTTCAAAAGTTTCAGTTACATCTAGATGAATATAAACCCAAGCCTGGCCCCAATGGTAGTGTGTTTATTGAATGCTCTCGAGCTACGTTCATGTACAAGATGGCTGATGGAACTATTGTGACGTCGAACGGTAATGTTACTGTTTCTTTGAATAACTTTTTCAGGATAGACTTTTTATCCATCTATTCCATGAATCCAGTTGAATACCTGAATAAAAGCATTGCTACGGATCTTGTGTCTCGAAAGGCGGATACGAAGGATATTCCATCTTCTAAGTTTTGTTCGTTTGGTGTTCCTGTATTGGTGATGAGATTTTTGCAACTTTCTGATACTGGCGCTCAATTAAAAGATCTCTTTTCGCAAGCTTTACTGCCAAATTCCGGAGGGCCGTTAAAGACATTTGAAAACTTTCAGAAACAAGCTCGAACGTTCCAGCAACAACCGTCGCAGCAGAACCAGTCAAAGCCAACCCCTAAACAAGAGCCTCAGGCTCAAAACCCACAGCATCCTGGCAAGCAAAGCGTGAATGGTAGTTTACCCACTGACGCTCTCTTGACAGGCGATAAAGATATAGTCAAAAATGAAGAGTTGGATCTTGATGAACAATTAATGTCTTCGGCTGGCTTGACTCCTCAATCTTATACTCGTAACTTCAATGGTCAAGCTATGGGGATGGGAGGAGATACTGATTTTGTTAATGGAAGGCCTAGTCCCAGGATTCCTTCTGCCAAAAGACGTCGGCCCAGCACAAAAGAAGATTCTTTGGACTCTCCTAACATGCGACATAGTCCTAAAATGGTGAAGAGATGAGTTGGATAAATTTTTGATTACAATCAAATGACGACGAACAGATGACAATTCTCATTTATGTGCTTTAATATTTTGTGCTTTCTACTTTGCCATTGATTCCTTTACTATTTAGACGAGTGTAGACTTATTTCAAGGATATTTTATTTATTATTTATTTGTTATTTATAAATTTCATATTATAGATGATAATTTATTATCTGGCTTTTTATAAATATGGATTGTAGGAGTTATTTTTGTTATTGTTATTTCTAGTTTTTATTCTAGTTTATATTCTAATTAATATTCTAATTAATCTAGTTATTCTAGTTATTCTACTGCTTAAATGGCACTAGAACTTGTCACTTCCCTCTGTATAGTAATGCAATTTCTATCTTCCCAAGTCTCCCAAGTTTCCCGTCTCCCAAGTTTCCCAGCCATCACTACTTGTCAACTACACGTCTCATTCCTAGACTGACGCCACTATGAGTGCTGAAGAAGATACACAATCTGCCGACGAGATATCTCCTACTCTATCATTGAAAGATGAGACCAAATACCCTGCAAAACTGGCCTCGAAATTAGTAGGAAAACGAAGCTTCAGCGTACCAAATCTCGAACCAAAAACATCCATTTCTTACATCAACAGCACGTCTGCACGAAGAGAAAGCTCCAGCTCTACAATGCTGACCGGCCAATCTCTAGAAGTCGCCGCATTGCTGTCCGAGGTCTTGCTGGATTCTGGCGATAGCGTGAACCAACCTGAATTCGACGACCTGTCTTCATGCACAATGTCCTTGGATTTGGACGACGATGGCGACGAAGACGAAGACGACCAGATCAAAATAGACAGATTCCTGGGTCGGAAAAAGCAGTACTTTATCCTGTCAATGGCTGGAAAACCAATTTATTCAATGTATGGCACTGACGAAATGATCTCTGGATATATGGGGATTTTTCAAGCCATTGTATCTTACTTTGATAAACAACAGTTGAAATCTGTCAAAGCTGGTAACACCTTGTTCGTATTCTCAGTTCAGGACCCCATTATTCTCATTGCTGTTGATAAACTTGGCCAGAGTGAATTGCAGCTACGAGCCCAGCTGGATGTGCTCTATGCTCAGATATTGTCTACTCTCACAAAGTCTCAATTGGCAAAGGCATTCCAAGGAAGGAACAACTTTGATTTGAGATCATTGTTGGGCGGCACAGAGGTCTTTCTATCTGCGCTGACCAAGGAAATGAGCCTGGGATCTCCAGGCATTCTACTTGGTTCACTGGAATGTTTGAAACTAAGAAAAACAATCAGGACTAAAATCAACAACGTTTTACTAGAGAGACGAACAAAGAACCTGCTTTATGGTATGATAGTAGCAGACTCAAGACTCGTCAGTGTGATTCGGCCTCGCCGACACAGTTTGCATCCTCCTGATCTTCATCTACTCTTCTCTATGCTTTTCAATACTACGTCGTTTACGCAAGGCGAAGAGCATTGGGTTCCTCTCTGCTTGCCAAAGTTCAACTCCACTGGGTTTCTGTATGCCTACATATCGTTTCTTCAACCATCTACGGCCCTCGTGCTGCTCAGTCCCGACAAGTCAGCGTTTTTTGAGATGCGAGAAGCTCAGCACAAGATCTTGGAGGACTTGACAGCACAAGATCTACTCACGCCCATAGCACAATCGATTGCTTTACGGCGACCGCCTTCGCCTGTTCCTGTCCGTCATTTTCTTTACAAGTCCAAGTTCAATGTTCAGTTCGTGATGCCAGAGTTTGGGGGTAGCCAGCGAGATCGCAATAAAATCATGACCGTGTACCACCAGCTTCACTCAGCCATACATGCCAAACAAGGCAACTGGAAGGTTTACCATGCTACCAGTAAGGAGTTTACAGCCATTGCATGGGCAACCCCCGGATTCGAATTGTATTGTGTAACTGGCCATGTAGAACGAGAGGTCATGTCGCAATACGTAAAGACAATCGTGGGTTGGGTGAAGCAATACGAAGAGAGACTATTTGTTATTGGAGGAGCAGTATTTTGACTGGGTTTTAAGAGGTTCTTGAGAGGTTCTTGGGTATTGAGGTTCTTGGTTATTGAGGTTCTTGGTTATTGAGGTTCTTGGTTATTGAGGTTCTTGGTTATTGAGATTCTTAGAGTCTTTGAGACTCTTGGTTATTAAGATTCTTGGGTCTTGGAGTCTTTGAGACTCTTGGTTATTGAGATTCTTGGGTCTTTGAGACTCTTGAAAAAGTGTATATATTAAGTTGATGCATTTTTGTGATATCGATTGCCTGAAGAGTCGTTGGACAAAAATGCGGAGAGGAGGGCAAGGGCTAGCTGATATTTGACAATATCCGAGGCCATCCAAGAATCTCTTTCTCTTTAGAAAACTTCACCAGCATGTCTTCATTAATATTCCCTGAAAGAATCCATAAACAAGCCCCAGGGAACAGACGTTTAACGTTTTCCAAGCTGCTTGTCATCATTTATATATATGGAGGAGTTTCGGCTTTTCTGTTCCTTTTATCAAAGACCATATTGAGTCCACTGTTTCAGCAACTGACTTACGACCGTCGAGTCTACCATGGAAAAGCAATTGACCTTCTCCGGAGTCTCAACGAGAGGATTCTTTCGCACGTTACGAAGATTCCTCGTGTTACGCCCACTTCAAGATACACTGATGCCCAAACTCAGACAACCAATACCGACACTCGTCCTAACAGTTCATCAAGCGTGAGCTTTGACGGTGATTTAGATCCTGTAGAGGCTGCAAATCTTCGGACCAAGAAGCTGTGCAATAGCATTACCACTTTGACCTCAGACATTCGCGATCTCAACACCCAGACGACCTTTGAGCAAGTCGGGACGATGAAGTATGCTATCAGTGAGCTGAAGGGTCTTACTGATACTTTGTACACAGGTGTTGATGTCGACAGACGTCCAGGTACGAAGAACCGGAGCGAGGTAGTTATGGACGTGAAGAAGGAGATCCGAAGCTTCAAGGGCTCCTTTTTGGGGGCCAGAAAGTTCCCTGGAGTTGGTACAAGGTGATCTTTAATCGATAGATAGAAATGTAGTAATGAGTATTTTCAAGCTGCGGAAAGACAAGATCATAGAAGTTCGAGTGCTGGTTCAGAAGCCATCAGAAGTCAGAGGTCATTTAGAAGTCGTCAGAAGCCATTCTGAAGCCATTCTGAAGCTATTCTGAAGCCATTGTGAAGACAGAAGCCATCAGAAGCCAGAAGCCATCAGAAGTCAGAGGCCATTTAGAATCTGATACCTTCAAATGCTAAAGTGCACTTGCTCAGGTGATGTAGTCTAAAATATAGTGAGTTTCCACTGTCAACTTTCACTTGCCTACCTACAGTTACAGCCAATATGAACTTCATCAGAAAGCTATTGACGACGTCTGAGAAAGATGAAATAGTCACCATCCCGTCTGGCGAGCTTTACCACTATCGTGAACTATCCAAACGCTGCTTGTTCAAGCTCGCGGCCCTGCATATCAAAAAAACATCTACACCTTTCAACTACCAATTGGTGGTTGAAAGAATCTATGAAGAAGGAGAAGCTGAACTTGAATCTGACGACGATGGCAGTGATACCGACGATGGAAACAACAACGACGAGCTGTCTTTTCTACTGGATGAAGTCCTAAATCTCTCCTACTCAACAAACGATGATAACCAGGTGGTTATTATGTGGAGAGATTTGAGTGGAGTGGATCAGAACCGGTTTGAGTATGTTTGTGAAGAAAACACTAAAGCTACTACCCTTGATCTCTTTGATTTGCACTCCAAGAAGGCTCAGTTTGAGAGGAAAAACGGCGTGCCTGCTTCGAATGCTACTACGGCTGATCTGGATGCCTTTGACTTTGAGCCTTATGGAAACGAACACCAGTTCAAGCTCAAACCTGGCGAGAAAGATCTTATTCAAACTGATGCTCAGCCTGTTAAACAAACATTCTCCAGCGCTGCAGTCACTGAGGAAATACCCGAAATTCAGGGTGTCTTGGTCTTTGATGCTACCATTTCATTGCATTTATTCGATCCTGCTAGCGGAGCTTTCGTTGAAAAACTTGAGGACGCTGAGCTTTTAGTTTATGATATGGGCAAGTACGATTACTGGCTTGAGATTGACGGGAAGGGAAAGAGATACATTGGGGTAGACATCTCCACAGATCTCAATCCTGTCTTCAACTATGACCATCTGTCTTTTGTGTTCAATCTGTTCACTGAGACACTGGCATTTTCATGGCTGGCTAAGTTTCAGAACAAAGATACTATGGACAAATATCAGGATGTCTTTGTACAGGCGTTATGGGAACATACAAATCAACAGAAATGGACTCAAGTTAAAACAGACGACAGAGACTACTTGGCTGATTCCTTCAAGGAAATCAACGTGGATTATGACGAGTTTGATGACACAGACAGTGAAGATGAATACAGTTCTGGGCTCAGGCAAGGTAATGCTGTTGAAGATTATGATGCTGATGAAGGTTATGACGATGTAAAAAAGATGGACGGTGGCGGAAAGAACTCTCAATTGGCTGTTGGTACAAATACAGATAGGTCTTTTGTCGTTAGACAGGACAAAATTGGAGTATTTGCACAGACAGTGGATAATGAGCTTGAATATAGAGCAACCATTGACAATATTAAAACAACAAAAGGAAAGCCATTCGCCCCTAGTAAGATCCAGCTTCATACTCAGGATACTTCCATGATTTTGCAAGATCCTGAAAACCCAAACTCTCTATTTTGCATGGACTTGGAGTACGGTAAAGTTGTTGAAGAGTGGGAGGTTGGTCCTGATCATAATATAACGTCCTTTGCACCACTGCAAAAGTTTTCTCAACTCACAAATGAAAAAACAATTCTTGGTACCTCTGATAACAGTCTTTTCAGGATTGATCCTCGACTAGCTGGTACAAAGCTTGTGGAATCAGATCAAAAGTCCTATTCTACCCCAGTTAATTTCACTTCGATTGGAAGTTCACAAAGTGGTTATATTGCTGCTGCTTCAAGGTCTGGTGAAATTCGGCTTTATAATAAACTTGGTAAGAATGCCACCACTCTGCTTCCCGCAATGGGCGATGCTATTATTGGGATGGATATTTCTGCTGACGGGCGGTGGATTCTTGCAACTTGTGAAACCTACATTCTTTTAGTTGATGCTACTATTAAAGAAGGCAAGAATGCTGGACAAATTGGATTTTTACGGGCATTTGGCCAGAATTCTAAGCCTGTTCCAAAGAGACTACAAGTTGCACCTGAACATTTGGCCCATATGCAAGCAGAGACCGGTTTGTCCTTAAAGTTCACGACAGCGAGATTCAATACTGGTGTCGATAGTAAAGAGCAGACCATTGTTAGTAGTACTGGACCTTATGTGATTACTTGGAACATGAAGAGACTACTGCGTGGTGAAAGAACTCCATATTTGATTAAAAGATATGCTGCAAAGGTAGCTGATGATAATTTCAAGTTTGGTTCTGACAAGAGTGTTATTATTGCACTTGAAGACGATGTAGGAATTGATGACAGAAGAACCTTCAGACATCCTAATCGCGCTTCAATCACTACTCCGTCCCGAAGAATTCAAGCCTTGCCCCGTGAGAACATTGTAAAATCAGCTTACTGATTCAATTAAGCTAGTTGAAATCAGTTAACGATTCTCTAGATAAAATCAGCTTCTCTGATCAAGAATCTGCAATTTAGTTGAAATATAGTATAGAATTAAGTTTGGATAGACGAGGCTGAATATAGGAATCACAATTATGCGGCAACAACTTTAGTCGGGATTTAATAGAACCTTTTTTTTTCTTTTTTCTCTTCTTACTTTTTTTCTAATATTTTGTCCATACTATTATTATTGCATTTCCAACTTCCAGATCATTTAATACTTGGTAGCTAGCGCTCAAGACTATCTGATCTATGGTTCAACCTCTAGCATTCACTCATTGAAATCGAGACTTGTATACATGTCTTCTAGCAATAACGACGAGCACAGTCCAGGGCTGAACAAACTCAATTCCAATACACAGGATGAACAACTACCGCCTATCAAACTCCAAAGAATACCAACTGGAGGGTCTACTTACCTCCAAAGGACTCTGTCTCAGGCCTCCTCTATAGATCGGACCTCCCACAAGACCGAACACAGTACTATGGTCTCATTCTCGCTGCCCGAGTCTCAGGAACCAAATAAACCTCGGGTTGCAAGGCCTCGCTTGTTATCACCAGTGCATTCAACTGAATCTATTCCTGTCTATGGAGGATCGTATCTTCATACGCCTACTGTAAGACCTAGTAGTACACGACAGCCCTCGATAAACGATATCCACTCCCTGGGAAATGGTGCGGTTACTCCCCACTCACATAGACGTTATGCATCTCTTTCCCAGAGCCATATTGACAGTATCGTGGACAACGATGAATTGGAACGCGACACATTTGGGCTCGAGGAGCTAAGAGAAGGATTTTTTGACGCAATATTCGTCCCTCAAACCTTTGCTGGAAAACTCGCGTATGAGAGTGTTAAGTCAAAGGTTAAAGAGTCTGAAGATATGGATCCTCCTTCTTATATCGAGAGACTGAAAACGAGTGTTATTACTACAGTCCATCTCTTGATTCTCTCAACTATGGGGTGTCCTCCTTTTCTCAAAGCATTTATCGCATATATGATTGCCTACTGTTTGTGCTTGATTCATCCAATTGGCCATTGGCTCGGCCCACATCGTTATTTCATGTCACTCGCGACCATCGTACATCATTCAGGGCATTCTAGTGGTAGCCAAATTGAAATCACTGTTTTAACAATTCTGGGCGATGCTCTAGGAGTAGGTTGGAGTGCATTGACAATTTACGTCGCAGGGTGCACAACCGTAGCGATTCAAGGTTATGGAGGTATTCTGGCTACTTTTGTCTTGATAATTATTGCAATCGTTTCTTGGTTTCGGGCTTATTATATTCGTTTATATCATGGAATGATTGCATTTTTACTAGTATTTGTTGCTTGTACAATTTCTGGGACCTCAAGCTATGAAAATTACGAATGGAGAAGACTATTTGATATTGGTATACCGTATTTATGTGGTATTCTCATTTCATTGATTGCCAATATCACTGTATTTCCTGATTTTGGTCATAAACCCGTTACCATGGCTTTCAAGTCTTTGCTATCACAGTGTACTACTTATGTGCAGGCAATCAGAGATGGAGAAATTAGTGATACATCAGAACAAGTGGACGAGTTGAATAACGTATCATACAATCTTTCTTTAGCATTCCGTGAAATGGTGAATGAAATAACTATTGCTACTCTGTCTAACAAGGAAGCTTTACAATTGAGAAACAAATTACAGGTTTTTGTTGGAAGACTGAGAATCATTACTAGCCCAGAATTTCTTCAAAAATCTAAATCTGAAATGCCTGCCTATATCAAATTGAAATCAGAATTTTATGAGCCATCTTTTCAGATGATTGACCTGCTTCTTGCTACACTTCAAACATGTGGACAATATTTTGATTTTTTGTACGCTCCGACAGAAGAAACAAAAGAAATCTCTTTTTTTGACGAGCTCAATAAGCAGTATATTGCCTTGGAGACAATCCAAATGAAGCTTGTCAGCGCCTACAGGAATTTTGCAAGTTCTCAAGAACTGAGTTCTGATGACTGGCAACAAATTGGAGTTGTAGATATTCTACTATTCATTCATTATCTGTCTGATGCGTGCCATGCTTATATGGAATTCATTGATGAACTCAAGACATTGGCTTCAAAATCAAGACGTTGGAAAATTTCATTTATTGATTATCCTCTGGCGAGATTCTTACGCACCAATACTATGCAAACTACTCATGATCGAGGTGGACAATCTGCTTTCTTTTTTCTACATACAATGCAAGATGTCAGAGAAGTTTTTAAGAAATTGCAGTATTTAAATTTTGAAAAGGCGAAATCTCATGAAAACAATTTGATGAAAGAAGGCATTTTGAACCGGTCAACCAAGTTTGATGAAGATAAGTCATATCGACACACAATCTGGACTGGCCTTCATAAACTGCAAAAATACGAGACCCGATTTGCGCTGCGAACTTCAATTACCATTTTACTTCTTTCTCTTCCAGCTCTTATAAAGAAAAGTAGAGACTGGTATTTGGAGTACGATTCATGGGTTGCACCTCTTATATCTGTAGTCGTGCTACATCCTCGAGTCGGTGGAAGTGTTCATGATTTATTTATAAGAAGCTTTTTTGCTTTTCTGGGCTTCTTTTGGGCAGCAATTGGATCTCGAGCAGGGACAGGTAATCCTTATGTTTTGGCCATATTCGCAGGTATATTTATGGCACCTGCATTTTTCCGTTTCGTTGAATCTTCCCATCCTCGCTCAGGGCTGATTGCTTGTTTAAGTTTTACTCTTGTGTCTCAGTCAATGCATTTGTCACAAATTCGGTACGGAACGCCATTGATCACGAATGCTTGGGCGCGAGGAGTTGCAATCATTGTTGGAGTTACATCTAGTATTATTATAAACTGGATATTTTGGCCTTTTATTGCACGCCATGAAGTAAGGAAAGGTATGGCCACGATCCTGCTGTACCTCAGCTACTGTTATCAAAGTGTTGCCGATAACTATCTGTACAAATATGAAGGAGATGAGCTATCCCCTCTGACATTCAGCTTATCAGAGGTACGAGAAGCAAGACTACGGGCAGGCTTAACAGCGTTTGAGGACCTTATAGCCATGACGAGACATGAACCGTCTCTTAGAGGAACGTTCAATGCTCTGCCATATATGACCCTTTTGAAATCCTGCCGCAAGCTATTGCAAAAGACCTCGCAGGCACGGATCAGTAGCATTTACTTTTCGCTTTACGATCACGATTTTCATCCTGAAGTAACACAAAAGCTGCTCCCTTTGAGACGAGATGCTGTTGCTTCAGTAATATTCTGCTTTTACATATTGTCTGGTGCATTTAGGAGCAAGAACACTATTCCTAGCCATCTGCCATCTGCTCCCATGTCTAGGAAGCTTTTATTCGAAGCTATAATGGAGTTTCACTCGCCTCAACCAGAAGTCAACCAAGCCAATAAGTTTCTCAGCATCCCCCCGAGATCAGAGACAGCTACCAAAGAAACCTCTGGAGACACTCACAACACTCACTCGAAATTTTCGAGGGAAGACAAGGAACATAAAGTATGGGCCATAGTGCACGAAACATCTTTCTCACGAACATTTACTGAAATAGCAGAGGAGCTGGAGAAGATTATATCTTATTCCAAGTACATTCTAGGTGAAGACACAGATTGATTCAATATATAGCCCAATTTGCATAGTCTTCATCCCAACTGAGTCTGTTCTGAAGACACTCAAGCTACATAATCTTACGAGCACATATAATTTTCAATGCAGCCAAATACTGCGGCATACTATCAGTGCGTCAAGTCACAAGTGGTCAGCCTGGAGTACAAGAAGGACTTGAAATTTATCAGCTTGAAGTCTTCATCTTCCTTCTCTTTGACTGGCAAATTGGATAAATCATTACTGCAATGTTTAAACAATTGAAACATAAAGTCAGCACCAAAACTGCTCCGGCCAGTATCCCGAGCACCTACGTCCCGGCATTCCTTACAAACAGGATTGGTAAGTGCTGTTGAGCCGGCAGATATCGCTAATACTGATGGTTCCCAGAACAGGCCAATAAGTTCATGAACCTCCAGAAATTGGAGAATGAACTGATCAGAAGCCTCACGACAACTGCTACCGAAACCTCAAACTCAGTCAGCATCTCAGTTGGACGGTCAATTGGAAACGAAGACAGAAACAGGTATTCGGTGAGTAGATTGGCACAATCACCAATTGCTCTGCTAACAGATTGCAGAACATTATAGCCTTTGACCATAATAGAATTCATTTGCAAGTCAATCCCGGACAAAACGACTATATCAATGCATCAGAAGTCAATTTGGACCTGGGAAAAGTGCATTCACGCAGTCAAAAGTCCTATATTGCAGCACAAGAACCGACACCAGCTACCGTTGAACACTTTTGGCATATGGTTTATAATTCAGCACAGACCAAATCCTCTCCAGTTGTCATTGTAATGCTTCCTAGCAGCCAACGTCGTCTAAATAATAAGGGATACTGGCCAAACGAGTCAGTACCTGAACTCAATTACGCTGCTAACGAAGAGTTCCCAAATAGCTTGAAACTCAGCTACATTTCAACTCATGAAGAGATTGGAGTGCCAGTTGTTACCACTGAAATCACTCTGGAATGCCCAGATGATGCAAATATTTACAAGTTATATCACGTCCGAGTGAAAGACTGGAATATAGAACAGCAGAACTTCAACGCTCGAGAGCTCTTCAGGCTTTGTAACTCTTTGCAGTGCGAAAAAGACTCTGTTAGAAGGAAATCTGATGGCAGCATTTCAAAGAAACCTACTATTCATATCAAAACCAACTCAGTACCAACAGATTCCACTTTTATAAAGAGAGGAAACTCATTCAAGACTCCTTCAACTTGTACCAATCCCCTTGTTGTACATTGTCCTGCTGGAACTGGACTTACCGGAACATTTATAACTTTGGACTACCTTTTCACTGCGGCGAAACTGCCAAAGGCTAACGACAAATCTTTAACAAGTTATGATCCCATATATCAGCTTGTGCTTAGTCTTCGAGAACAGAGAATTGGAACTGTGCAAAAAATCAACCAATTTTATTATATATATGACATTGTGAAAACATTCTCTAGCGATCTCTTTAGCTGATTGCAGTCCATATAGCTCGCCAAATAACACATTATACACAAGTTCATTGATCAATGAATTTCCATTGATCAATACAAGTTTCAACAATAACTTAAATTAAACACATTATAAAAACTAAAACCAATAAATGATAGAAAAAATACAGAAAACAAGCTAATAACTCAGTAATAAAAATAAAAAAAAGCCAATTGAGCCCAATATAATGTTCAATGTTACACATCGCACAACTGTTTGCTTCATAAGAAATAGCTTAACCAGAGCACATCTCACAAGCCTCAGGGTTGGCGATAGAGCAGGCAAGTACCTTCTCATTGTAAATATCAATTTCAGACTTGTCAGTCCCGTTAACAGCAGTATTATTAGTTTCCTCACTGGCGTCTGAGAGTGCACTAGAAGACATTCTTGAAGTGATCTCTGAAACTTCATTGTTGACTGAAGAAGTGCTTTCAATACGAGACATTCTTTGTCTGTATGGCTTATGATTAAGAATCTTTGCTGAAGCAGTATCAACTGTCTTCAATGATTCTTGATCAACTGTAAATTGAATAGGGGCAGAAGCAGCCATAGTTCTAAGGTAGTACATACCTGTCTTAAGACCCTTCTTCCAGCCATAGAAATGCATACTAGTAAGTTTTCCCATAGTAGGTGCCTGAATATAAATGTTCAAACTTTGACTTTGATCAATAAAAGGAGAACGTTCAGCAGCCATGTCAATAATGTGCTTTTGAGAAAGCTCCCATACAGTCTTGTATAAGGATTTGATATCAGCAGGAATGTTAGGAATGTTTTGGATTGAACCATTGTCAGCAATGATTCTATTCTTCATGCTTTCGTTCCAGAGTCCCATGTCAACAAGATCACGAAGAAGCCATTGATTGACGATTTGGAATTCACCAGCTAGAACTCGGCGAGAATAAATATTGGAAGTGTAAGGTTCGAAACACTCATTGAAACCCAGAATTTGTGAAGTGGAAGCAGTAGGCATAGGAGCTACGAGCAGCGAGTTTCTCAAACCATACTTCTTAAGGTTCTCCTTGGTCTCATCCCAATCCCAGAGTTCAGTAGGTGTGACCCCCCACAGATCGTATTGAAGAAGTCCTTTAGAAGCAGGAGAACCTTCATAAGAAGAATAAGCTCCATGTTCTTTCGCTAGCTCGATAGAAGCTTCCACAGCAGCATGATAAATAGTTTCAAAAATTTGAATGTTCAATTCCTTGGCCTCAGGAGAATCAAAGGGAAGTCTAAGTGACATAAAAGTATCAGCAAGACCTTGAACTCCTAAAGCAATAGGACGATGTCTAAAGTTGGATCTCTCAGCTTCCTTGACGGGATAATAGTTAACATCAATAATATTATTCAAGTTGTTAACAACGACCTTGGTAACTTCGTGAAGTTTCTTAAAGTCATACCAGGATCCTTCATCATCACGTTGAACATAAGTTGGAAGAGCTAAAGAGGCAAGATTGCAGACTGCAACCTCATCAGGAGAGCTGTACTCAACGATTTCACAACAGAGATTGGAAGATTTGATAGTTCCCAAGTTTTGTTGGTTGGACTTTCTATTGCAAGCATCTTTGTAAAGCATGAAAGGATTTCCAGTTTCCGTTTGAGCTTCCAAGATGGCGTACCAGAGCTTTTGAGCTTTAATTGTTCTACGGCCACGGCCCTCCTTTTCATACTTTTCATAAAGTTGCTCGAATTCTTCTCCCCAGACATCGTCAAGTCCAGGACATTCATTGGGACACATCAAAGTCCAGTCTTTATTGGATTCAACACGCTTCATGAAAAGATCTGGAATCCACAGAGCATAAAACAAATCTCTTGCTCTGACTTCTTCTTTACCGTGGTTCTTTCTCAAATCTAGGAACTCAAAAACATCATCATGCCATGGCTCAAGGTACATGGCAAAAGCACCAGGACGTTTATTACCTCCTTGATCAACATATCTAGCAGTATTGTTAAATACTCTCAGCATGGGGACAATACCATTAGAAGTACCATTAGTTCCAGCAATATATGATCCGGTTGCACGAATATTGTGAATGCTCAAGCCAATACCTCCGGCAGACTTGGAAATTAACGAACAGGTTTTGAGAGTGTCATAAATACCATCAATAGAGTCGTCCTTCATGTTAACTAAGAAACATGAAGACATTTGAGGTTTAGGAGTACCAGCATTGTAGAGAGTAGGAGAAGCGTGGGTGAAATACTTCTGGGACATATAGTTATAGGTTTCAATGGCCTTTTTGATATTCTTACCATGAATACCAAGAGAAACACGCATAATCATATGTTGTGGACGTTCAGCTACTTCACCATTAATACGAAGCAAGTAAGAACGTTCCAAAGTCTTGAAACCAAAATAGTTATAGTTGAAATCGCGATCATAGAGAATAGCAGAGTCTAGCTCTTCGGCGTTTTCCATAATAATGTTATAAACATCATCAGCAATCATTGGAGAAAGCTTTCCATTTCTAGGATTGACGTAGTGATATAGATCATGAACAACTTGAGAAAACACCTTTTTGGTCTGTTTGTGAAGATTAGAAACAGCAATACGAGCAGCTAAAATGGCATAATCAGGATGTTGAGTAGTCATATAGGCAGCGGTCTCAGCAGCCAAGTTATCGAGCTCGACTGTAGTAACACCTTCATACACGCCGGTAATTACTCGCTGGGTAATATGAACGGCATCGACGTGAGTAGGATCCAAGCCATAGCAGAGTCTGGAAACTCTTGCTGTGATTTTATCAAACTGGACTTTTTCTTTGCGACCGTCTTTGAATACAAGTTAGCACATGAAATAGTCAAGGTGCGCGTCCTTCTGACGAACATACTTCTCTTGTATACAAACATGACAAACGAATAGATGATATAGGGATTGACTGAAGTAAGAAGAGAAAAAGAGAAAAGGATTTTCGTGTGGTATTTATATTTTTTATAAAAATGTCGCGTAAGTCGTGTTTTTAATAACCCAAAGAGCCTGAAATGGGAAATACCAAAACAGACGTAAAACAGACGCGTAGTCTGCAGTATGTCGTTCTGATTGGGTGACAAGAAAATTTCAAACACGATAGTCACGTGAGATTAATGAAAAGTTGCTAAGAACGGAGTCTTAAAGTTCGCGTCGCTTGAAGATCCAGTCGTCAATGGATATCGCAAGTGCTGTCTTTGATTTTGAGTCTGGAGGAACAGTTTTCATTTCAAACGCCTACCTTATCTTTCACGTATTTAACGTGTCGCGCGTAAACATTAATGAAATTATGACGAAAGACGCGTTTATAATCACGTGACTCGATAAATCCGGTAAAAAATTATCTAGAACAAGATTACAATCATATAAAGACGCATTTAGACTCCTAACTACACGAACACTAATTGAACTGGACATTTCAAAGAAACACGTCTCATAACAACTGTATCCATTAGTTGATCGTTGGTAAGATAGTGACAATACTTTAAAGGGCAGTTCACGATGGCTCCATTGACACGTCGCGGGGAGTATGAAGCTCGGCTAGCTGAACTACACAAAAACGCTATCGTGATTTCCTCGTCGTCTGAGTCTGAGAATGAGAGTGATTCAGGTTATTCTCAAAGTAAGAGAAAGATTGCAAAGTCACCAGAGCCACGACAAAATAAAATCAGAAGAACCATAGTACAATCTGATGAAAGCTCAGATTCTTCAGAGTATTTAGTTGAACCTTCTAGTCCGTCATCCAATGGTCAATCTGAAGAATTTACGCGATCAACTCTAAATAAGAATCAAGATTCATTGTCTCGAAGAACGGAAAAAAAGAATTCAAGAGCATCTACTAGTAAAGGCGGTGATTCAATTGAGGAGCAGACAGTTTTAAGCTATTCACCTCGCATCAAGTCCGTTCTTCCAAAGAGACATATTCATGAGACCAATTCAAATGAGAGTAGTGCAAAGACTAGTTCGGTGAATGTTTATAAAGCATCGCCAAAACGCTCTGCATTCAAGGCTTCTCATGTGGCTCCTCCAGCTACCAATATCTTGAGAAAATCAAGGAACAATTCAAGTATGGAAGTACAAGTTGAGGAGCTTAATGAGGAACAAACCGCTGGACAAAGTAAACTACATGTTGATATAAAAGCTAAGAAACAAGCGGAATTGCAAGCTAAAAGAGAAGCTGAATTGCGAGTCAAAAGAGAAGCTGACCTAAAAGCTAGAAGAGAAGCTGAATTGCGGGCCAAAAGAGAAGCGGAACTTCAAGCCAAAAGAGAAGCTGAATTGCAAGCCAAAAGAGAAGCTGAATTACAAGCCAAAAGAGAAGCTGAATTACAAGCCAAAAGAGAAGCTGAATTGCAAGCCAAAAGAGAAGCTGAATTGCAAGCCAAAAGAGAAGCTGAATTGCAAGCCAAAAGAGAAGCTGAACTGCAAGCTCAAAGAGAAGCCAAAAGAAAAGCTGAACTAAAAGCTAGAAGAGAAGTTGAATTGCAAGCTGAAAGAAAAGCTCAAAAAGAAGCCCAAAAAGAAGCTCAAAGACTAATAGAACTGCAATCCAAACGAAAAGCTGAAAGAAAATCAACAAAATTATCTGTTACTCAGACATCAAAGCAAACTGAAAACGATTTTACAGAAATTTCTCATGATGTCTATGAAGCACCATCAACTAGAACCCTTTATACCCCAAGTTCCGACATGCCATTCAGAAAAATCGATGCTGGAACAATGGCTACCAGAACCCGTGGAACAGCAAAAAGGTTACTGCTAGACGAAAGGACCGGAGAGACGACTAGAATATATGTAACTCCTCGAGTTGAAAATCGATCAAAAATATCTGAAGTAGTTCTTCAGTTCACGGGGAAAGATTTATTGCACAAACCTCAGCATTACGCTTTAAATCTTTCCGAACCAAGCTATTTTCCAAAGCTATCTGTTAGCCCAGTTTACAATACATTCACATTCTATGATGTTAACTTATTTTGGGCTTCAGTTCACTGTGGAAGATTGGTTGATAAAGAGCCATATCTTGTTTATGATCCAGTTAGAGATATGCAGCGAGTACATCATGTTATTGAAAAAGTCAATTTGGTGAACGGAGAGCCCAAGTTCATCAAACAAAAGGTAGATTCAGCTCCAAAATTTGTCAAAATTCCCTATGATTCACCTGCAATTACTCCATCAAAGTGCGGGAAGGCTGTGACCAAAGCAGTAGACTCAGCTACTCCATCAACATCTGATGCTGCCACGGCAAAACCAGTCAAGAATAAACTGGATTCAAATCTATCAGAAAGCGTGAAACCAACAGAAACGCTAGCAGAACATCTAGACAAAAGCCCGCACTCATCTAAAGACTCTACACCAGGCTTAGAGATCATCGAACCTGATGATTTTTACAAAAACACTTTGAAAGATTCGCAACTTAAGGATCAGTTAAATTCAGACCCGATAGCAAGCACATTTGATGCTCAACATGGAGATAGTTCTGAAGCTATTTTGAATGATAGTGTCACAGATGCATCAGAATCAAGCGAACTCATTATGAAAGCTGAAAAGCCAATGGCCGATAAAACAATATATTTTACTACAAACAATTCATCGCAGGAATCTGATCATTCATCGGGAGATATGGACTATAATGGTAAGTTTGTTTACTAATGACGGAGTTGAGACTAATATTTTCTTTAGATGTAGAATTCAGCTTGAAGGAAAAATTGGTATTATTGGAAGTGTTGATCAAGTTTAAAACAGCCAACAAGCCACGGTCGGTAGTAGAATATACAATTGCCAATGCTTTAGGAGCTGAATTCTCGAAACCACCATCAGCAATTCAAAAGTTTTTGATTGATTTTCGTGGGTCAGACAAGAAACTCAAGTCAATATATTCGCTACTGAAATCGAAAAATTTAGAGCCTTTGAACATTGATGCACTCAGCGAAAGAATTGGACGCCAGCTAGAAATCTATCAGGAGCAATACGAGCCCAAATACTTTGGGAATCAGCTGGTAGACAAAAACCGGTTGGTATTTAATAAACTAGAAGATGAGAGGTTGTTGTCGTGGGCACTACCATATTACTTAGAAACCAAGTCATTTTTTGGCTCTCGAGAAGCATCAATATTCCACCGCCTTCATTCATGGCGACCTTTGAATGAATGGAAAGAAAGATTTGATGATTTGAAGCCAGCTATTGATTGCTATAGAAAGACGAAAGAGGTTCCAGCAGACACTCCTTTCTACATGCTAGGAATATTTGACAAGTTCATGGGTTCGGATCAAGATGAGTTCAACTTACCAGTGAAGAAGATTCAGCAATCCACGGTGAAACAAGCTCGAAAGAAACCGGCTGATGTTGGTAAAGCAAAGACTCCAAAGTATGCTAGGACCGGATCTATATCATCGAATTCTGCGGGTTCTGATTTTGAAATCACCAGTACGACTTCGTGGGAAGATGGTGAAGGTAAAAGCACAGGTTACAATAGGTTTTTATATCTTGGAACTGATTCTTCATTCTAGCTTTTATTTATTTATATATTGGCAATTTAGAATATATTGGCCATAATTAATTTTGTATCAATGAGTTGATTTAACAAATTAAATCTTCATATACTGAGGTGTTATGGTGTTATACTGAGGTGTTATATTGAAGTGTTATACTGAGGTGTTATACTGAAGTATCATATACTGAAGCACCTTATACTGAAGTATCCTGAACCATCTTATACTAAACTATCTTATCCTAAAATTTATCCTATATACTAAACCATCTTATATCCAATTCCATCCTAATATCATCCCCATCCAAAAACTCCTATCCTACCCTATTTCTATCCTGAATCACAAATTCGCCCTCATCCAATCTTATACCAGAATTGTCCCATCGCCAAAGAGTCATTAAGCCCTAACCCTATATACCTATATTGAGAATAAGCTCAGAGACTCCCAAATCAGAGATGAAAAATTTTTGGCGCCTGTTAAGCGAAACAAGGGAAAACCGTCCAGAAAAAAAAAAAGTATAAATAGTCGGGCTCCCCCAATATAATTTAAGAACCTACTGGACGCCCTAGCTCCAGTCTAGCTGTACTACCTTTTAATTTTATACCAAAATCTCTTCATCGTGTCTTGATAGACGTATCGTATATCTCTAAATCTCTGATTCTAATATGGCAAACGTCGTTCTCGGTTCCCAGTGGGGTGACGAAGGTAAAGGAAAACTCGTGGATCTCCTTTGTGATAACATTGACGTCTGTGCCAGATGTCAAGGTGGTAACAACGCTGGCCATACCATCGTGGTAGATGGTAAAACCTTTGACTTCCATATGCTTCCGTCCGGTCTCATCAACCCCAGCTGTATCAATTTGGTCGGCTCCGGTGTCGTCGTCCATGTCCCTTCCTTCTTCAAGGAGTTGGAGAACATTGTCGAAAAGGGTCTCGACTGCAAAGACCGTCTCTTTGTCTCTTCCAGAGCTCATCTTGTCTTTGACTTTCATCAAATCGCTGACGGTCTCAAGGAACGCGAGCTCTCCAAGTCAAATATTGGCACTACCGGTAAAGGTATTGGTCCTACCTACTCTACCAAAGCTAGTAGATCTGGTATCCGCGTGCACCATCTGGTTTCTCAAGAGCCTGGTGCCTGGGACGAGTTTACTCTCCGTTTCAATAGATTGGTTGAATCTAGAAAGAAGAGATATGGCGACTTTGAACACGACTTTGACGCGGAGCTTGCCCTTTACAAAGAATACGCTGAAAAGCTTCGTCCTTATGTAGTCGACAACGTCCCCTTCATTCATAAAGCTCTTGCTGAAAAGAAGAGAATTCTTGTTGAAGGTGCCAACGCTCTCATGCTTGATATTGACTTTGGAACCTTCCCTTATGTCACCTCCAGCAACACCTCCATTGGCGGTGTTTGCACTGGTTTGGGTATTCCTCCTACCAAGATCAACGAGGTTTATGGTGTCGTTAAGGCTTATACCACTCGTGTTGGTGCTGGTCCTTTCCCATCTGAACAGCTTAACGAGATTGGTGAGCATTTGCAAAACGTTGGCCACGAATGGGGAGTTACCACTGGCCGCAAGAGAAGATGTGGTTGGCTCGACTTGGTCGTTGTTCAATACTCTACCTTCATTAACGGTTACACTGCTTTGAATATCACAAAGTTGGATATTCTTGACCAGCTTCCTGAAATCAAGGTTGCTGTTGCTTATAAGCACAATGGCAAGACCCTCGAAAGTTTCCCTGAAGATTTGGCTGTTCTTGAAAACGTTGAAGTCGAGTACAAGACTTTCCCTGGTTGGATGAGCAGCACTAGCAAGGCCCGCAAATTCAGCGACCTTCCTGCTGGGGCTCAAGCTTACTTGAAATTCATTGAAGAATTTCTTAGTGTTCCTATCAAGTGGATTGGTGTTGGCCCTGCCAGAGATGAAATGATTGTTGTCTAAGTCTTTTATATATCAATGTACTCAAATGTATGAAGTATACTCTGTTCTTTTAGCAGACTGAAGTCTTATGCTCTTTTAGCAGACTGAAGTATTATGCTCTGTTCTTATTTTCCAGCAGACAATATTCAGTCCAAACCAGCTTACTGCGAGTATATTTATGGAGTGGTTCTGGAAGATAAAGTAGTCGTGCAATGCCTTTAGATGCCGCTGAATCCAAGAAAGGAGCGCAATATAGTTTCGTCCAGCTGGGATCCTCAGTATACTGAATCTCGTTGCTGGCAGCACCAAGACCAGTATCAACAATGTAGTCACAAGAGTCGATTGAAACATACTTTGAATAATCTTCGAGGTTTTGGTTATTCATTCCAGAAGGAATTGCAGAGGTTCCTTCCAAGTTCCACCATTCAAATGAGCTCTTGTTACTTGGTTCAATGAATTCTCCAGGGAGTAAGCCATCAAAGCCCGACTTGACAAACTTCAATCTTTGACCATTGGATAGAAAGTACGAAGACGGGTAGCGATACCATTCACGTCCAATACAAATATTACCAGAGGAGTCAGCCAGCGTACTCACCTGCGAAAAGACACTGATTGGGGCCTGGTAATATTCTGTCAAAGCCATAGTTCTTGAGAGCGAAATCAAAATATAAGAGGCCATAGTAACAGCTCCAACCAGCCGGCACAAGTATCCTTTGAAGCAGCCCATGCAACGCTTGATTGCATTGAGTGAAATCGCAGCATTCAGTGATATGGACGCGTAAATGATATACATGAAGCGTTCTTCCTTGTGAGGTTGGACAGTGAATATTGCCAGCCAAATGAACATTGGTAAGACAACCAACAGAGAGCCTCCCCTATACATTTGGAATGGAATGCTGAGAAACGATAGAGGGAGTGCAATGTTAAAATTCAGGGCCAGATTGAGTAGATAATAGTACCATGGCTCGGTTCCAAAGATATTTGGTCCTGAGTCTTCGGTGGTATTAATTACATTGTACAATACAATGTTGAAAGGCACCAGCTCAAGCTTCTTCAAAGCGACATAATCGACACCAACAATGGCTGCGAGAACAGTCAAGGAGCCGAGAATGACTTTCAGCGTAGAGGCCATGAATGAGCTGAAAGTGACTTCAGTTGGCTTATATAGCGAATACGCCATATAATGAACACCCCAAGCAGGTGCCAATGCCAACACGAATGGCCAGCCCAAAAGTCCACCGACAGCCAGCGATAGCAATCCCTTTACCACGCTTCTGTTCATATCTTTGTAGCTGGCATACCTCACCATATAGACCATACTCAAGGTGAAGGCGTTCATTGCAAAACTCGAAGGAAGATAGGCCAGAGAAGCGTGGGACATGCCAGTTGAGAGCGCTGAGAATAAAAAGTAGTATTGAGCTACAGATGGTCCAAACATGATTGAATTTGACAGCTCTTGCCAGAGTTTAGTTTCCAAGAACGCTGAGACGACGGCAAAAACCGATCTCATCAAGAAAAAAGCATTCTCCTTCGATACAGACTCGAGAAGTTTGATGATAGTAGCGTGTAGAGCTACATAGGCCCAAGATCTGATGGCATATTGAGGTGAGTACTCCCATGTTTGCAAGCCAAAGCCATGAGTTAGGAAGTGTGTTGGTTCCCAATAGTTGAAGACTTGTTGCAAGTCAGCAATTGATTAGATGAAAAGTTCGCACAACATACCTTCATCGCAGTCAGGAATTATAGAAGTTTTCACATTAATTAATCGTACGCCCAGCACAAGTGCAAAAACAAGTGTCGTTGAAGGGGATAGCATTTTGAAAATAGTGAGGAGGAAGAGCCAAAAAACTCTCCTGAATCTCCCAGCATCTTTTATATTGGGATCACAAACAGCTTAAATAGGAATTTCCGTTAAATGGGAATATATTCAAGACAAGTACGCAGAAATGAATCAGTCAATTACGCAAAAATCAGTCAATTACGCAGAAATCAGTCAACTACGCTCAATATTTAAACCAGTCAATTACGCTTAGAAAATATTTTTATTCAAAATGATTTATCCAAATCTTGATAAATACTCATGAAATACCTATTTTATTACCAATTCACCAAGTTATGCCTCTTTAGCTTAGTGGTAGAGCGTTGCACTTGTATTCCTTTAGAAATGCAAAGGTCACTGGTTCAATTCCGGTAGGAGGCAACATCTTTTTGCCAGCCAACATCCACAACGATTCGAACTGCTGGATAGCATGTATATTGTAGTGACTTGACGAATGTCCAAACATCTCAAGTCAAAGAGTCCACAAGGACCAAACCATCCTCACTCTGATCCAACTCGTACAAAAGAACCATAGATACTTGCTTTATCTTTAATATGATCAGCGTTAATCCAATTGTGCCCGAAGACCTTCTCAAGTATGGGCTAACAGTCGTCGTCAGTATATGGAACGACATACAAAACACCGGAGCCCCTTTAGCATCCAAGAACCAACTATGGACTATTCCCACTATATATTTCTGTATTTTCCACCTCATAGCGTATCTGCCGTCGCAGCTGATGGTGTATATAGCACAATACAGTGCGCTTTTCTGGTGCTTCAACAGCGTATCGTGGAAATATGTGCGAGAAGCCAACGAGGACAAAGGATACGTCCATCTCAACGGTAACATCACGCTGAAAAACCACAAGCCAAAGCTACTGAAGATTGCAGTTCAGCGACTGCTGCTCAACACGATATACATGGCGATTCCATTGCTGGTGGCCCATATGGCAAGCTCAATACACCGGGACTCCGTGGAGACGGCAACTGTAGGATTCTCAGCAGTCGTTGGAACTGCCATCAACATCGTGAGACTCGCCGTGCTGGAGTCCAATATCGCTCTGGATAGCTGCTTGTACTCGCAAACTTCAAGCCCTCAAACAGCCATTCCAGTACAGACGTTTCTTACGGGCAGCCCTTCCAGCACCAGCAGTGAATTCCAGCACAGAGTCAAGCAGGCCGTGCTGGGTCTGGCTAGCGAGTACCTAGGAGACCGTTCTAGAACAGCTTGTTACTGTCTCGCAAACCTGTCAAAGTACTCGTTGAAATTTACAATCGCTAAATTGCTCCTCCATGTTGGAGGCCAGTTCCCTGAGGACTCTCAACCCCAGGCCTTTGGCCACTCCAGCAAATAGCCCTAACTCGCCCAAAGCAGTCACACTCTCAAGACCTCATTGTACTACATTAAAAATATCTCAGAACTACATCCACCCTAACCCTCGACTATTTTTCATCGGACCTATATTGAAAAAAACTGTATAACACGGAATTTTTTTTTCTTCTTTCTTTTCCCTTTTTTTCCTCATCCCTCTTATTATACACACCCTATCATCAAAATGAGAGCTAAGTGGAGAAAGAAGAGAGTTAGAAGATTGAAGAGAAAGAGACGGTTGACGAGAGCCAGATCGTAAGTTTATGAAGAGTGAAGAATGAGTGCGATGCTAACTGGAGTATTTTAGTAAATAAACGGATCGCCTCGAACGTTCAGGTCGATAGTTCAACATGATTTCGAAAGCGCCCTGCCTATTAGTATCGAATGATTTACTATTCATTTTACTACAGCTTTGGTTTTTTATGTGTTATTGATTTGATGAGTGATGATTTTATGTTTGTTTATAATGGCTCGGAAAACTCGTTTTCGAATTTGTACAATTTTGTATCAATTTCAACAGTATTTCTAAAAAAACTGATTGTAGGTTCAATTTTGAAGTAGATTTTTTTGTTCTAGTTCTGTTCTAGGTCTGTTCTGTCTGAGCTATGTTCTGTTCTAGGTCTGTTCTAGTTGTGCTCTGTTCCGTTCTAGCTCTCTTCTAGCTCTTTTCTGTTTGAGCTATGTTCTGTTCTAGGTCTGTTCTGTCTGAGCTATGTTCTGTTCTAATCCCGTCCTGCTCTAGCTCCCTCTCTAAACCTTTTCCGTACTTGCTTACTAATGTTCCAACGGGTTTTGAAGATAAACTTCAAATTGCACAGTTCCTTTCCTCCTCTACTTCCCTCACTGAAGGCAATCAAGAGACAACGTCTTGTAGTCTTAGAAACATCTCCAAAGATAGTCAACAAAAGAAGGCCTCGTAAAATCAGGCCGCCTTATCGACGGTATGGGCCTGGAGTGTTTGCTGGACCTCTCTTGGACTCTGGCTTTGAGAAAGTTGATGTGTTGAGCGCCACTCTGAACCAACTACAGCTCGACGACGAGAAGGACAATAATATAGAACTCGTTGAAGAAATAGACTTGGATGCCGACGATGCTCCTACCAGTCTTGATCATTTGCCACCAGAGATCCTCGACTGCATCTTTGACTTCCTTCCCAAACCTATTCCTCTTGAGCTTCTGTATGTAAGTCATCTCTGGTGCGCACTGCTGCTACCTCGACTGTACGAGTGCCCAAAGCTGAGCGCTCGCAACTACTCCAGCTTCATCTCGACAATCAGCAGCAACGACTCCTTTGGCAACTACGTCAAGGTCCTTGATCTCAGAAGCATCGTCCAGTCGGGCAAGAATTCATACACTGCAAAAGTGCTCCGACGATGCTCCAAGAGTCTTAGGACTTTCATAGCGCCACAGACGAGTTTTGGCTACTCGCCCTTGATCAGTCTCAAAAACTGCCTCGAGCTGCGGACGCTGGATCTGGGCCTGGTTTCCGAGACCGTGGATCTGAGGCTGCTCTTCCAGGCCATATCGAACGCCCAGTATCTGGAACGCTTGTCGTTCCCACGCTCCTCTGTTTTCTGTACGGGGTACGACCATCTCTGGCCTCCAAATCTATGGCATGTGTGTCTCTCTGGCGGCATCTCCAACGACTTTCTCCAGGGCACCAAATTTCCCACCACCATCACCCAAGTCATCATGACCCATTGTCCCTTCATCACCACTGACAGCGTCCACAGCTTGTGCTCGCGCCTGGGATCCCATCTCACCACTCTGAAGATCATGTATCCCATGCCCGCGCTGAGACACAATGCCCTCGACTCCGTCTTTCGTCTCTGTCCCAAGCTCAAGAGCTTTTCAGTCTCCGTCGACTACATTTCCCGCCATTTGTTCGAAACTCCAAACATGCCGTACGACGAAGAGGCCTGCGGTCCGGCTCCCCATCCGCTGATATCGCTGAATCTTGACTCGTCTGGCATGCTGGGCCAGGCCCATAAGATTGAGCCCATTGATATAAGTCTTGCCATTCTCGAGGACAAGCTACCGCAGTTGAAACGGGTGTCTTTCAGTCTCAAGCTTGGTTGGAGCCAGGACAGTGAAGACATGATGGAGTTGGCAGAGATCTTGGAGCAGAGGGACGGTGAAATATGGTCTCTTCGCATGTAATCTAATTCTAGTTTGCACCTTTTCATATCGTAGGATCATGGAATGAATGGATCTGGATTTTGGATTCTTCTTAACTTTCCTTCTCTGGATTCTTCTCAATTCTCTGGATTCTCTGGATTCTTCTCTGAACTCTTGAACTCTCTGGATTCTTTCCAATTCTCTCGATTCTCTCGATTCTCTTGAACTCTCCTTGCACTCTAAACCCTATTCACTCTCGAATTTCAATCGCAATAGAAAATCCTCTCAAACTAGCCCTCCCAGTATTACTTCTACTTCTAGAAGCTAGTCTGCATACTGGTATAAATAAACTGGATACACGTGACCATTCGCTAAGCGAGATGTGCTAAATTCCCGATTCGTTTAAAAAAAAAGAATGAAATCTGTTGCGTGGTCTTTAGGTTCTAGGATTTTTCAATTTACGATCCCTTCCTTCTTACCTTACATCACCATCCATTGACTTTTAGCAGCTCCTACGCGAGAATATAGTTGGTCGCGCTCTGAATCTGATAGTCCTCCATCCTCAATCATGTCCAAACAAAAGGGAAGAAGGTCTCCCCCAATTCAGTCCCAGACACTGAAAACACAGTCCAGCTTTACAAAGGAACAAGAACCTTTGAAAGAACCTTTGAAAGAACATTCTTTGGAAGATCTCGCTGAAAGCAGGTCTTTAAACAGCACCGACCACAAATTCCTGGCCATTCTGGTCGTGTTTGCTACGTTTGTCAGACTCAGAAAGCTCTCAGAACCATCCTCGGTCGTCTTTGACGAGGTGCACTTTGGAGGATTTGCAAGAAAATACATCATTGGAAGATTCTTCATGGATGTCCATCCTCCTCTGGCCAAGATGCTCTTTGCTGTCGTTGGCTATCTCGTTGGCTACGACGGCGAATTCGAGTTCAAGTCCATTGGCCTTGACTACATTACAAACAATGTCCCTTATGTTGGTATGAGACTTCTCCCAGCGATTTTGGGTCTTGCTACCGTTTTGCTGTCTTATGCTACTCTGAGAGCCTCTGGATGCCGCTCATTCACTGCGTTCTTTGGTGCTTCTTTGATGACTATCGACAATGCCTTAACGACCCAGTCCAGATTCATTTTGCTCGACTCTCCTCTGATCTTTTTCATGGCATTGACTGCTTATGGGTTCATGAAGTTTCAAAACGAGACGCCTTTGAACTTTGACTGGTTCAGATATCTCTTTTTAACTGGTCTCGCTCTTGGTGCTACTCTTTCTTCCAAGTGGGTTGGCCTCTTCACTGTTGGTTGGATTGGAGTCTTGACTGTTTGGCAATTATGGTGGATTCTTGGTGATCTTTCTGTGTCTCCTAGGAACTACTTGAAGCAGTTCTTTTCTCGTGCTGCCTTTTTAATTGGCGTTCCTATCGCTTTCTATACTGCCATGTTTGCCCTTCACTTCATGTGTCTTGCTAATACTGGAGATGGTGCATCTTTCATGTCTCCTGAATTCCAAGCTACTCTCCAGCACTCCAAGCTCATTGACGAGGTCCCCGCTGATGTCGCCTTTGGAAGCAAAATTACTATCAGACACATCAACACTCAGGGTGGCTATTTGCACTCCCATCCTCATGCCTACGAATCTGGTTCGAAGCAACAGCAAATTACTTTATATCCCCACAAAGATCATAACAATGACTGGTTGGTTGAAAATATTACTTCTACACCTGGAGACTTTGATAACATTACTCCCATGCTTATTGAAGATGGTACAATTATCCGTTTGCAACATGCTTCAACCGGTCTCAGACTTCACTCCCACGACGTTAGACCTCCCGTTTCCGAACAAGATTATCAGAATGAAGTTTCCGCTTATGGATTCGAAGGGTTCAATGGTGATGCCAATGATCACTTTAGAGTAGAAATTTACAAGGACAGAAGTTACAAAGGTCCCGCTCGTGAGAGGCTTCGAACCATTGAGACTAAATTCAGACTCATCCATACTGTTACTGGCTGCGCATTGTTTTCTCACGATGTCAAGCTCCCTAAATGGGGTTTCGAGCAACAGGAAGTCACTTGTGTTAAAGGTGCTTCGCTTGAAAACAGTCTTTGGTTGGTTGAGCACAACTCCCATCCACAGTTAGTTGGCGATCATGTTGAAAAGGTCGCTTACCGCAAGCCCTCATTCTTTGCAAAGTTCATTGAACTCAATAAAGTCATGTGGAGAGTCAATGCTGGTTTAACTGACACCCACACATGGCAATCTCGTCCTGAGTCGTGGCCTCTGATGTTCCGTGGTATTAACTTCTGGGTTAAGGACAACCGTCAAGTGTATTTGATTGGTAATGCCCCAGTTTGGTACTCTATGACTGCTCTCATTGTTGGTTTTACATTCTTTAAAGTCTTCCAACTGCTTAGATGGCAACGAGGATATGCCAACTTTGATAGCACCGCTTTCAAAACCTTTGATAAAGGTGTTACTACTTTTATTCTTGGTTGGGCCTTCCACTATTTCCCATCTTTCCTTATGGATAGACAATTGTTTTTGCATCATTATCTTGGATCCGTATACTTTGGTATTCTAGCTGTTGCTCAGTTCTGGGACTATTTGTCTTTTGATATCATTAAGAATAAAGTAGTTAGATATGGACTGCTTGCTACCTACTTTGCTGCCGCTGCTGCTTTCTTCGTCTGGTATTCTCCTTTGATTTATGGTTCTCCATGGACGAGATCTCTTTGTAAAAAGAGTTTGTTTTCTAATATGGACTTTGACTGTAACGTTTTCTTGCACAGATATCAGGATTATGATGTTATTGCTCAAGGATTGAAGGAGTCTGCTTCTGCTGTTCCTACCTTGGATACCGTTTTTGAACAAGCTCAGCCTGGACAAGAAGAACAGCATGTAATTTTACCTGAGCCAGCTATTGTTGAAAAGGTTGCTGAGCCAGTTGAGAAAGTTGTTGAAGAAGTAGTTGAGCCGGTGGTTGAGCCGGTAGTTGAGGTTGAGTCTGCCGTTTCACAAGAGACTGTAGCTGAGCCATCTGCTGGAACTATTGTTGAAGAAGATGATGAAGAAGATGAAGATGAGGAAGATGAGGAAGATGATGAAGAAGATGAAGAAGATGATGAAGATGAAGAAGATGAAGAAGATGAAGAAGATGAAGATGATGAAGTTGAAGTTGAAGTTAGTCAGGAAGACAAAGATGAACAAAAAAAGCAAGTAAAGGTTGAAGTTGAGCAAGAAGAAGAAGAAGATGAAGACGAGGAAGAAGAAGAAGACGATGAAGACGATGAAGAAGAAGAAGAAGACGATGAAGACGAAGAAGAAGATGAAGAAGAAGACAATGAACCTGAAAAGGTTTCTCCTGCCATTGCTTCTCCTACACCTCCTCCTGAAACCCCAGACATGAAATCACAGCAATATGTTTATAGAGATGCTGAAGGCAACGCTCTTCCCAAGGAAGAAATAGAAAAGCTCATCGCTGAAGGAAAGGTGAGCGTCGAAAAAAGATACAAGGTCGACGATAAATATTATGATGAACAAGGAAACGAATTGCCTGAAAATGTCGGAGAAAATATTGCTAAAGCTGATAACTAAAAGTCTGGACTTGCAAGAACAATGTTAATAGAAATGAAAGATATATAATAAACATATATGTGTATAGTAAATTAAAGCTTGGATAAGTTATAAATTAAAGCTTAAATTGGGATTTATATCATGAACGACTTAAGCTGATCGTCTAATATCTCCAGCAGCTGAAGACACTTTCAATATTAAATCATCGCATTTGCCCAGCAACTGGGAGCTTTGTAGTAACACGTCTTGCCTTTCATTTTCTGCTTCGACCAATTCATGTTCTAACTTTTTAACTCTGTCCATTTGCTCTTCCTCTGTTGTTCCAATGCCTGGCAGCGAGTCAATTAGAACTTCAATCTGTTTAGATTTCAACACCAAGTCGCGGGCCAACTCAGTCAAATCCTGCTGAAACCGCTCTGGGGGCGGCGGATTTACCGAAGGATCTGTTACTTTATGTTCTGTTGAACTTGTCGGTTGGAAATCATGAAACGAGTTGATATGGCTTAGCGAAGAGTAGTACTGAATTATGAGCTGAACAGCCGTTAGATTGAGTCTAGTACTAACAAACGAAGACACTTACTTGATCAATACAGACTTGTAATTGAGTAAGTCTGTCCGTTCGCTCAGCCATTATATTATGAGTGCCTTGAGCAGTGATAAGTTAGGTGGGACAATAAAAGTGAAAAATGGAAACTATATTGGTCCCACAAGAATATGACTTGGAGTTAGAAGCACGAAGAACTGCAAAATCAGCAGTACTAATCATCACCAAAACGTTTAAAAGCTCTGCGATACTCTGCACGCGAGTTCTTCACCATTGACATTTCGTCTCCAGCTCTTCTTGTCTTCTCACGATGGTTCAAGTCTGCAAAACATGGCTTATTCAGCACTTCACATACAATTATCAAAATTACCTAATATATTGGGAGAATTACCTAATCAGAACACGAACAAATCCTACGCCAGCCTGAGAACCAACACCACCAAAAGCAGAGAGAAACGCGTAAAGAAGGAGACTGAAGCCTGGTGAAAAAGGCCATATCAACGAGTATTGGCAGTCAGAAAGGTTTGCTAACAATGTTTTGCTCACTAGAATTACCAGTGCAACGACTACCGGACAGCTGGTGCTGACCTTTGGCTGCGCTTCATGTTTTAATTTCAGCTGGAAAAGATGTAGTATCTTTTTTTTTCTCTCACCCACTTTTCCCTTCTACCAGCACCTATTGTCTTCGTCTTCAACCCCAACCAGATCAAACCATACACAATATTATCTCCTGTATCTAGTGAACCTGTGTGGATATTGTAGTGCCATTTCAAAAGGCATCCATCGAGCACGGTATAACAGGTAAACATTCCCAACATTGAATTGAAATAGCTGAACAACTAGCCAGTTTCTATTCGCCTGGCCCAGCTTGATCTATAACAATGGTGGCGACGATTGATAGAGCTAATGGAGACGGGAGTGTCGCTAATCTCAAACAGCATCTTCAGCAGCATCACCAGTCACAGCATGAGCAGAACCAGCAGGAACCACAGCAGCAGCATCCTGACCAGCAGCAACTTCATGATCACCAACACCAGATAGTCAAAAACCCTCCGCCAATTCCTCACATTACAGACAACTTTGTTCCATTCAAAAATGTGATAACGAGTATGGTGGCTTACGCGAACGCTGAGCTTCGAAATATTCTGGAAACTCTTCCTGCTACTTCTTCTGACTTGTCCAAAAAACGTCGACTACTGGATTACGTTGTAAACATGAGGATACAGTTTGTCAAAATATACGTGCTGGCTAAATGGGTCAAGGTCAGCAAAGACATCTCGACTACAATAGACGCTGTAGCATGGCTTAATGGCCAAAGAAACTGTTTTGACAATGTTATAGAGTCGCTGCGATACATTGAGAAAACACTTGGTGGTGCGAAACTCAGAAATCCAGACATTGAAACCGCTCTGGAAGTCCTTACTGCTGGAAGACCCGTTCAGCCCTTCAGAGGCTACCTCACAGTTCCGAAACTAGCGCCAGCAACCATTCTGCAAACACTATATGACTTGAACATTCTTTTATCCATCCGCCTGGCTCTTACTGAACAGCTACCCCCAGAGTTTTCTCACTATGAGATTGCTAACGGGAAAGTCACATTCTATGTCGAGAACTCGTATCAAGTGCAATTAGGTATCGCAGATGACTCGGTAGACGCTCGCTTCTTTTTCATTGACTTCAAATTCGACTTTTCTGGAAGCCATTCACCGGCTCCGTCAACAAGGGCCAAACTCGAGAACATGGTCAATAGTATTTTGCCCACCAAAGGTCTTGTCCATCTTTTTGAAACGCTCTTGAAATTCACCCAAAACTACAAATTGTCGATAATATACTATGAAATGGTCGAGCTAGGCAAAGGATTGTATCACGGTATCATTGCCCCCAAGTTCCAAGCAGATAAATGTCTAGTCACCGTTCATTACTGGCTAACTTCAAAAAACAGGAACAGAAACTATATTGAAATTGGGCTACGGAAATCAAAGACACTGGGGATTAGATGGCAACGGGAAGGTAAAATAGTTTTGGATCATGGAATTGAATTTGGACAAGACAATATATCAGCTGAATGGCTTCTACAACAAATAACGACACTTCACGTTCAGCACAATGTCTCTACTATATATGCGCTCCTATGCCGAAACTTGGGAAAACCTCACATGGAAAAATCAAAAGCTACTGCTCGTCCTTCATCATCGAACTCAGTAGCAGCTACACCAACTTCAAACGAAGTAATTGCATCTAATACACCCAACACCTCTTCTCCTGCCAACACAGTAACTCCAAGTTCGAATCAACAAGCTGAAGAAAATAACGTGAACGACGTTATCACGCTTACTTCCCCAGAAAAAATTAAAATCTACTTGACACACTCGAAATTCACAATTTATTCCATTGACCGATTGACAGGCAGAACAATCTTGACAAACTCTACAAAAATCATCACATCTGTGGAAGCCGCACTCAATGAAATACCAGATAGACCTCTCCAAGTAGCAGACCTATTGATCAAGTTGCGACATGCGTCCCTTCAAGAGGAAATCACTTCAAAAGCACGGTCGGCTGGCTGGATTGTTAAAACTGGAATGCCATTCTCTGCTGAAATGGTTAGAAGTAAATTCTCCGCCGACACAAGACTTCTCTTTTGTTTAAGACAATCAAGCTGGCCATCTAGATGGTTTCTTCTGGTATCGATTGGAGCAAACTCGCAACCTCGCTGGTGGATAAGTCAATTGGTTATGAAGGAGGGCACCTGGTCCATCACTTTCAATGAAGAAGTTCATATCAAAACTGAAAACTCCGAACATTTTGATTACAGGATGTTTAAGGATCTGAGCTCGTTTACAATAGGGCATATCAAGACTGAAGCGCTCTGCAAAGAGCTTGATGCGAATAACGTTCAGTACAAGCTGCTGCAAACTGCATCCAAAGGTGTACTGGGGGCTTCGATGCCAGTTATTTTGATCAATATGAAGAGCTTGACGAAGGAATCTTGGGCTGAAGACACACTGTTTCTTCGTCTTATAGATAAAGAGCCTAACCAGACTATAGCTCTTATGCAAGGACGTGCAAAACAAGCTCTAGATGTCAGTTCAATGTCTAACGAAGGCACCAAAATGAGTGTTGATCCAAAGACTGGAATATTCACACTGCAAATGGTTCTTCCTGAATCATGTTCCGCTTCGTCCACCTCGCTCTCATTGCAGAGCCCATCAAGCCAACAGTCTAATTTTGTCAATAACTTGGTGAAGATGTTCTCCCAAATTGAATGCATAGTCAGTAATGTGAATCTTTTGAGATCATTGACTTCGCTTGAATTGAAAGAAACGTCAATGAACAAAATCTCATTTGAATATGGACCCTCTATGCTTGCTACCATATCTCTCAAGACCGTTGATCCTGAAGGAGGCCCTAAAAACCTGTCAAAGAACGCAACTTTGAGTCTCAGCGAGAACAGCCCGCACTATATCATTGAGCCTTTCTTACAATCGATGCTGAATACCAGTGGCCTTCTTTCGGTAGTTTGGGTTCTCCAGACTGCCCTTCCAATGTATGTCGCGCTCAAGGAGATTGCTGAGAGAGCAGAAAACGATGCTCTCAGCGCTTCTGCATTTGATGGCGGTTTCTCCAACCAGTTGCCAGTTTTGATTACCCCCCATAGTGTTATGGAGACACACTTGTTTTTCACGAACAAAAAGCTACGGATTTCGCTGAAGCTGATGCAGACGAATGGCCGCCCGCTCCAGGTCTTTGTAGCGGATAGCACCGCAGTCCAACAGCAGCAGCAGATTCTACAGCAGCAGCACCAGCAACAGCTACAACAGCAGCAAATACCAGCGTTACGAACGACTGTTCTGACACCTCTGTGGACTCAAAAAAGCGAGTTTGAAGGAGTAATCCCGCTCATTACTGGATTAGCATGCCCTATTGAACAAATCAGCAACGTTTTGCAAAAGGTTTATGAGATGGCCATTTAAATTTTCATTCGCGGTTACAAAAAGCGTCAAATATTTACATCCTCTGTTGAAACTCACTTCTATATAGCCCAAGGTAATAATTTTTTTTGCAACTCACTTCTATATAGCCCAAAGTAATTTTGAATGTACAATGGACCTCTATAATCTAAGCGACGCTCTGAATCGCGAGGTAACAAGAAAAGTCGTTTATTAGATACGAAGGACAATTTTATTATGTGGTGATGAAATGCTCGAGGGATTGAAAGAAGATGATCATCCTAATAATTCTCCTTGAGGGCTAGAGGAATGGTTAGTAGGAGGAGTATACAGAGAATAGGAATACATACGTTCTTCTGTAGGAGGAGGGACATTTCTTTCAAACTTGGTACCGCCAGGTCGCTGTGGTGGAATGATGGGATCAGGATGCTGATACTTCTTCAGCAAGGCCTGGGTGTTGGCAATCAAAGAATTGATACGTCTGGGGTCTTTTTCATCTGCGTACTGGTCGAATTGGTAGCGAATCTCAACAGCTTTTTGGCGGTAGAGATCGCGCTTGTTGAGCCATGATTTGGCGAGCCTTAAGGATTGGCGGTACAGCGATGCGATTTGGGTGTTGTTACTAGACATTCTAGTTTCGTTTGTGAATATGGTGATGGTGGGTGGAAAGGTTGAAGAAGGTGGAAAAAAAAAGTTGGCTAGAAAAAAAGCAGTGATTGGGACCTGTAGAAGCACAAAGCAGCTAATAGTAGAAAGAATCTGATTCTATGGGGGATTAGACAAATGGCTTCGGTAAGGCCTGCGCTTGTTCTATTGGTTGGTCGGCTTCAATCAAAGGAGTTCGTGATCTGATCAGAGAAGTAGCAGAGTTCATCTTTAAAGCACTGAAAAAATGGTAATTAGCTAACGCTGATTGGCTTGTCATAGTTGTAAAATATCGCATAACTGTAAAACCCATTTTATCTTTATGTCAATATATGTATCAAGCCGTAAGGAACCCTAACCGGATTCTCATATATTGTGAATCTTATATGAAAGGCCGGATTCTCATATTGTTGATTATCAGCTATTATATTAGCAACACATTAATGAAAACCAATTAGCAGTATTGTTTCAGGCTGTTATGGAAGAGATCAATGTGAACGAAGAGTATCAAGTTTTGACGTCAACGCTGTATGATTATAATTGGCTTCTTCCGTGATGGATTGTACTAATAAATATGTCTGAAGCAATGCCTTTTGTTCCTATTTAGCACCTGCTCTTCACAATATTGTCCATGTACGACAGAGGAAAGTCGAGCAGATGCTCAATGGCCGATACAAAGAGTACGCAAAGAGCATTCTGAGCGATCACCACTTTGGTACGCTGACTGACTGTGTCCATGCAAACAACGACTTCTTGCAAATGATTGCAAGCGCTTCTTTCTCGGCGTTCGGGGCTCCTGGAGATCAATATTTATGGGCTCCTTTTGACTCGTCTTGCATGGAAAAAGTGAATAGCACTTTGCGACAGATTGTTCGCGAGTGGTCAATTGAAGGTGAAGCTGAGCGTAAAGTTTGTTTTGGCCGAGTTGTCAACGAAGTTTGTACGCTATTCCCAGATGATGGTACTCGCAATAGCGTCAAGATTGTAGTTCCAGGCTGCGGTCTAGGAAGATTGCCTCTCGAGCTTGCTGCCAAAGGTTTCCAGGCCCAGGGAAATGAGTTCTCATTTCATATGCTCTTCACCTCCAACTTCTTTCTAAATAATACCGAGTACCATGACCAGTTCAGTATTCATCCTTATGTTCACTTACTGTCGTTACAGAAATCCCGTGCCTACCAGACTCGTAGAGTCTCTGTGCCAGATGTTCATCCTAGGCAATATCTTAACCAGAGAGACTTGGAGTACCCCAATAGTCCCAGTGGTGAGCTGTCTATGGTCTCTGGATCGTTTGATGATGTCTATTTGAACGCTGTTGAAAGCAAAGAAGGAGAGGGAGAGAAGGGGGAATTTGGGTCCGCAAACGCTGTTGTTACTGTCTTCTTTATAGACACTGCGCCCAATATCTTTAGGACTTTGGATACCATATCAAAGCTTCTGAGTACTGGAAGTTATTGGGTCAATTTTGGTCCACTGTTATGGCATTATGAAGATACTCTTGACAATGAGATGGATAATGGAAAGGGTGCTGAGTTTGTACAATCAGCCTCAGACGATAAAAGAACTAGAGGACTAGAGCTAACTGTCGAAGAAATATTGGGTCTCTTTCCCAAGTACGGGTTTTCTCTTGAAAAGCGTGAATCAGATATTCCTTGTACTTACACCATGGATACACTAGGTATGGGGGGATTTATTTACAAATGTGAGTTTTGGGTAGCAAAAAAATTATAGATAATCAAATACTTTATCCAGTACAATTAAGTGTTCTTTGCTTTTTCATTAGCTTCGTCTTTGATCCTGATCATTGTTCATTTTCATTAGTTTCGTCTTTGATCCTGATCATTGTTTAGATATTATCAGCTCCGTCTTTGATACTTTCATTTTCAGCAATGAAGTCTTCACCGCAGTATTCCCTGCTAGTTATCATAATGGGCTTTTTAGATTTCATTCGACGAACAATCTCTTGAAATGAAGCCTTATTGAAAGACATATTTCTTCTCTCTAGTTTTAAAAGAATCAAAAAGAAAGCTGCTACAGCAATCCAGTAGAGATTGTATGCCAAAACGGATCCATAAGTTGCCGAGTTTTGCCAACCAAAAACTGCGTTGAAGATTTGCCATCCTCCGTCTCTTTCGGGGTTGCAGCAGTTGACATGCCAAACAGAAGATTTAATATTATAAGATCCAGGACCAGATCCATTTTCAGCAACATCTCCACCGGCTTTAAGTGCAAATTGATGCATTTCGAAAAACCAGACTGCTCTTGAAAACAATCCTGCTGCGATCAGATAGAGGAAGCAGGTTGAAATAACAAGGAAGATCTGAATAGACATGGCGTTACCACCTCTATAAATGGCATATCCAACTGTACAACCGGCACCAACTCCACAAATAATTGGCAATGGAAAAGCAGAGGCAGGAGTACCCAAGGAAACACCTCCAATAAAAACTATGGCTTCAAGACCTTCTCGCAATGTTGTTACAAAAGGCAATAAGGCCATTGCGTATTTTTTAGAAAGGTTTTTAAAGTCAAGATTGACTGCGGTGTTTTTCAGTTTGTTCATATACCTTTTGACCATGCCATTATCTTCTTCGAGATCAGTATCAAAATCGTCAATTTCAGTTTCCTGAGGCTTTTCCGATATAATCACGGACTGGGCAAGCTTAAGTCTCCATTTTTCTTTCATTTTATTCAGTCTCAACATAGCAACACCCATAATAGTGATCATGACACTGGCAATTAAAGAAAAGATTCCTTCCCAAAGATCTTCAGACTGAGCCCATAAGTCCTTACCATACCTGTAGAACACTCCAATAAACACTCCTCCGATAAACATGCAAATAACAATTCCAGCAAGAGATCCAATCCAAACTTGCCAAAAGAGTCTTTTGTAAATTGAGCTTCGCTCCGCAGAGATCACGTTCATGTCCTCATCATATTCAGACTCATCGTTAAGTTTTTGCGAGAGCTGGTCTTGACTTTCACCGTTCCCGCTGTTGTCAATGCGATCAGGATTATGTTCTAAAAAGCCATGCTTTATGAACGAAAGCAAGACCGAAATAATGATTGACGCTTCAAGAGTTTCTCTAAAAATCAAGAAAAACACCTGAACTGAAAACACTTGTGCCATAGTAAAACGTTAATAAAAGCAATATAGTTGTATCTCCAAAACTTTCATTTCTTGAATGAATGATGAAGAGTAAAAAGGTTTGAATAGTTTTTCGTAATCTAAAGATACAAACCAGCTCATTGTCTGTGCGAACTGGGTGTGGCTAGTACCTGTTACGGTCTTGTTGATGTTATTGTTTGTCAGTAGATTTTTGGTGAAGCCATATATCACAAGTTCAAAATAGGAAATTATTTAAGCATTTTAAAAGCACGTTACATCAAACTTGTTTTTTTCGTCTTTTGTCACAACAATAAATGTGTTTAGTGTACCGGGTTCCGTGCACCGCGTTCCGCGTCCCGAGCCCCGCGCACTGCACCAAAAGTCGAAACTAGCGCACCAGAGCCGTTTCTGAACGACGGCCTGATGCGATTGATAATCGCTTGCCTAGTGGAACGGTGATCTGATAAAATTCTGAATGAATATAGCAGTTTGATTGGCCGAAATTAAACGGCATTATACTACGCAGCCGTTCAGTGTTTTGCGTGCTCTCCGTCAGCTTCTCTGCGTACAAGTTCCAGGTGAACTGACAACTGTTTGGGCCTCCAATAGCTTAGAACAGGACAGCAACCACTGCCCAGCACGCCAGCAATAAAGTCTAGGTCGGCCCGCAACCTCCAAGCCATGAACCAGCTAGGTTATTCCAGCATAATTTTAAAAAGTCCCAGTGATCCTTTTTCTTCTCCACTAAAAAGTTTAGTCCTTCTCTTCTTTCTCTAACTCCAACCACCTCAATCATGAAAGTCTCAGCAACTCTGCTCGCTCTGGCAAGCGTGTCTGCTGCCTATGCTAAAACCGTCGAACTGGACTGGAACATCACTTGGGTCACCGCAAACCCCGATGGCCTGAAGGAACGAAGCGTCGTAGGAATCAATGGCCAGTGGCCCATGCCTACGGTTGAAGTCAACAAGGGAGACAGAGTCATCGCGACCGTCAGAAACCATCTGCCAAAGCACAATACCTCAATCCACTTCCACGGTCTGTACCAGAACGGCACCAACGCAATGGACGGTCCTCCCATGGTCGCGCAATGTCCCATTGTGCCTGGATCAGAGTTCGTGTACGACTTCACGGTCGACCAGAACGGAACTTACTGGTACCACTCCCATATTGGCGGCCAGTATCCTGATGGCCACAGAGCTCCTTTCATTGTCCACGACAAACACGCTCCTTTTGCGGACAAATTCGACGAAGAACTCACCTGGCGATTTGGAGACTGGTACCACGAAGTCACCGACGAGCTCTCGCCCAAGTTCCTCAACCTCTACAATCCCAGTGGCGCTGAGCCTGTCCCTCAGAGCCTGCTCTTCAACGACGGAATGAACCAGTCGGTCGCTGTCAAGCCAGACACTACGTATCTCATCCATTTGATGAACACTGCTGCATTGGGATCCGTTTACGTTTGGATTGAAGATCATGACTTTGAAATCGTCGAAGTCGACGGCGTCTACACTGAGCCTGCGAAGGCCAAAACGCTTTACATCACTCCAGCACAGAGATACAGCATCCTGCTCAAGACCAAGCCCAAAGCTAAAAAGAACTTTGGAATCGTCTCGGTCTTTGATGCCACAATGTTTGATGTCATCCCCAACGATCTGGTATTGAACCAGACCAATTGGCTCGAATACGATAGCTCTGCCCCCCACGAGAAGGTTGTCCTAGACGTCGACAGCTCTGAAGACATTGAGGCCTTTGATGACTTTGGACTCGTCCCCTACGACCGCAAGCCTCTGCTTCCTGAGCCTGATCATCGCATTAGTTTGGACGTCATCATGAACAATCTCGTGTCTGGCAAGAACTACGCTTTCTTCAACAACATTACCTATACTGCTCCGGTCGTGCCTTCGCTGTATACTGTGTTTTCTGCTGATGAAGACATTGTCACTAACCCAGCCATTTACGGTGAATATACAAATACCTTTGTTCTGGAGCATATGGAGGTTGTAGAAATCGTCATCAACAACGTCGACCCCGGCGTTCATCCCTTCCACATGCATGGCCATGAGTTCCAGCTCATCCACAGATCTCCAGCTTATGACGACGACAGCCCCACTCCATACGATCCCAAGGAACACCCTGATTTCCCTGAGATCCCCATGCGTAGAGATACTGTGTACGTCAATCCCAATGGTAATATGGTTTTGAGATTCCGTGCTGATAATCCTGGCGTGTGGTTTTTCCACTGCCATGTTGAGTGGCATCTTGAGCAGGGCCTGGCTCTTACTTTGGTGGAAGCTCCAGTTCAATTGCGCCAGCAACAAAGCATTCCTGCCAGTCACTACGAGCTGTGTAAGGCTGGTGGTGTTCCTACAGAAGGCAACGCTGCTGGTAACGTTAAGGATTTCCTCAATTTGTTTGGCCAGAACAAGCAAGAAGACGATCTTCCTCCAGGCTTCACCTTCAAAGGTTACTTTGCACTATTCATTTCCGCTGTCAGTGCCATCTCTGGTGTTAGTTACGTTGCCTGGTATGGTATTTCAGAGTCTGAAAATAAGCACAGAAGACCCCAAAATGAGAGTACTAGACGACTGGTCTCGAATGAAGAAGAAGAAGACAACTAATTTTATCATTTAATTTTTATGTATTTAATGTATCTAGGAGTTGACTGATTTCTTGATCGTATCTCGTCAACATAATCTAAATATTCACTTGAGATTTTTGTTCTTAATTTTATCTGAAATTGTATTTAGTTTTTTAATGATTTTTATAAAATTTTATTGATTTTTGATGATTTTTATTGAAATTTATTGAAATTTATAGATATTTATTGAATGTTATTGAATTTTATTATAATTTATTGAAATTTATAGATTCTTGATGATTTTTATCAAATTTTATTGATTTTTATTGATTTTTATTGAATTTCATTAAAATTTATTGATTTTTATCAAAATTTATTGAAATTATCTGAAATTTCATGTTTTTCCAGTTCTTTTTTGAAGTTTGTGATTTCCATGACCAAAAAAGTTAAAAACTTGGTTTTCCTTCACTCCCAGCTTAAACAACTCCACCACACTCTGTTCTTCACTTGGAAACAATGAAAAGATGAACAGATCACGGTCAAGCTCAAACTCAACTGCAAACTCCGAAGGTTTAAGTGAGACTATAGATGAAAACACACACACTGCATTCTTATCGAGATGTACTGAATCTCCAAACATCAAATGGCTACTGGAATACCATCCATCTCTGGCCCACGATAGAAAGAAGACAATCATTAAAGTCAAAGTACGTAAAGTACACTTGCACAGCTACTAATTGCTAACATCTAGCAGGACCGCCAAATCGTCTACTCTAAAACAATCACATTATTGGTTTCCATTATAAATGCTCACGTCTTTTACCAGATCTCGACATCGCGACACTTTCTTCTATTGACATTATCAACAGGATTCATAGTAGGCTTGGATCTGAGCTCTCACGCTGTAGCTTTTGTTTTGAATAGGGAGGCCGATGATGAAGGATACGAAACAATATGTGAAAAAGGTATCAAGGAAAAACAAGGATGGAGATTGTGCACAGATACTGGTGGCAATACAATAGCATATTCGAACTTGAGAAACACAATTGTACTCACTGATTTGCTTCAGAGTAGACAATTGAACTCGTCCCGACCAAGATCAAAAATGAACCTAGATTCAATGGAGGATGAAGATTGGTTTTCAGATTCTGATTATGACAAGCAGGATATAGAAGATATTGTCATGACTGATCTCGATTCAGTTGAAAAACCGACTTTTGGGAAAGTACATACTTTGACGCTTCCTGATAGTGAAGTAATTCTCAACACTTGCTTCTTACCTCCTCTGAAAGGTATTTCTTCAGCTTCAACCCAAGGTCATGGCCACGACCATATCTTTTTCTTAGTATTATATTCAGTCAATGGTGGAGGAAAACTGAGATTGAGAGTTTATGAGAGTTATCAAAATGACCCTCTACTATTAAACACTTCTATACCTTTACCTTCACATTTCCTTGATTCCTTACCTTTGTATATGGTCCCAGTGCAATCGTCTGATGGAGCCTTTCTACTGATTACTGGACACCATTGCTTTTTAGTTCGAATATCTGATCTATGTTCGGGAAAGGTAGATTTCACAGAAGTAAAGGTCCCCAATTATGGGTATGTGGTCTCATATTATCAAACTGCAACCATCCCAGGTTTTCTGAATGACGATGACGAAAATTTGGTACAATATATTTATATCGGGACTGATAAAAATGAGATTTATGAAGTACGAGTTAATCCTTCAAAGGACGAGCTGGACATTGAATTGTATGCTGATCTGGGAGCTGAAATCGGTAATTCACTGATTATATCGGAATGCGATATGGCAGGCAATTCACTGCCAAAGAGATATGAAGATTTACATGGGGCAGAGTATGTGAAAATTGATACGGGCGGTGATGGTGTGCTCGGTGGTACCTTTCTTGTAAGTCGTTTTGAAAACCAAGTGCAGTATTTGTCAAAGCAGTACTTTCAAGATTTTGGTCCTGTAAGAGACGCCATTCTTATTCCAGATAGCATGAACGAAGAAGATAGCCAAAGTCTTTGGCTATCAGCTGGAAGAGATGGTGAATCAAATGCTCTAGTTAATGTTCAACAAGGAATCCAATCAACAGTAGCATTGAATGGGTTGTCACTAGAAGGAGCAAAAAATATTTATAGTGCTAGAATTGCTGGTGGTAAAAGTTTACTGGTACTGTCATACCCCTTATGGTCTAGTATTCTTCAAGTGAAAATAACCCAAGACAGTAGTGAAGGTATCGAGATTCTTGATTTTTTGAGTGATGCTGCTCGGGCTGGAATTGATGATGGTAAAGAAACAGTATTTTTTGGAAATGTTGGCAAATGGTTTCTTTGGGTATTTTCAGACATTTTAATTTTAACCGATTTTACTCTTGAAAATGAAGGTCTTCGAATTGAATCTGAGTCTGATATTGTGGATGTCAGCGTTTCTGAAAAATCTAAACTCATTGCAGTAGGATATCAAGTTGGCAAAGTTCGAATCTATAAATTAGATGAAACTGAAGAAAAGCTTACTGTATGGTTTGAAGAAGATTTTGGAATTGACGATGGTGGAATATCAAAACTTGAGATTTTTGAAAATGATGAGAACATTCAATTGAAGGTCGGAACATTCAATTCTGAGTTTTTTGTGTGTACATTTGACGTTTCTGATGATAAAGATGAGACCAAAAAAGTCTTCAGCACAACCCGTCACGAAACTGCTGGTATCGTAAACGACATTTGTTCCGTTTCCACAGATATGACTATTGTTGGAACTCGGTCTGGTAATTTGAGCTATATCAAACCTTCTGGTATCAGGACGATTCCATTGTGTACGCTTCCTTTACGATTTGTGACTTCACATGGCATCAAGTTGGTTTATTCAGATAAAAAGATTTATCAAATGGGATCCAAGGACACTCTGGAAGACATGCCCTCTCAAGTGATTCTTGATGATCCTAACTCAACAGTCCATGCTGTTTGTGAATTTCCAGTGGAAAGTCAATTTGATGAAGAAGAGGAAGTTGTAATTGCATCTGTTTTGGGTACTGAATTGAATATTTTGGTGTTAAATTGTGAAATTTTACCTGCTTGCAATCAAGTTGTCACTAAGAGAGTTGAGGGTTTACGAGGACTAGCAAGAAGAATATTATATTTGGATCATCTTGATATGGTTGTTACACTAAATGATGATGCTTCCAAAAAACGGGTGCTTCGGTTTTTTGATTTAAGCAAAGAAACTTCTGGTTCTGGAACTGAAAATTTTGATGAATGGAAATCCAAGTCTTCTGCTGATATTGTGGGACCAGAAGAATCTTTTTATACAATGATGGAATGGGAGTTTCGTCACGAAGGCCGAAAATTCAAGTATCTTGTACTGGGCAGTGGCATTCGAGGTGCTGGGTCTTCAAAAGGATATATATATGTGCTGTCTGCTCATAAATCCAAGTCGAAATCCGGGAAAATTAATCTTCAAAAAAGATTTGTCTTGCAAACTGAGAAACCAGTTTATGCCATTACACAAATTGATGACAATACACTGATATGCGGCATTGGGGATACCATTGTTGTATATCAATTGCAATTCTCAAATTCCAAAACTGAAGAGACTAGATGCAAATTTGTTAAAGTTGGTGAGTGCTCAACCCAACTTCCATCTGCGATTGTACAAATTTCAAAAGTTGTGGATGGCAAAATATATGTTTTAACTCTACTTCATTCTGTGCATGTCTTTACTTATTCTCTTGCTGAGCCAGGTGCTGAGGATGATAATCAAGTTATCCTACAAATGTATACAGCAGATAACAAGCTTAGTGCGTGCCTGACTCATGCAATCATTGGTGAAAAGTTTTTGGTAGTTTCTGACAAACAGCGTCGTCTCACAGTTTTTTATACTCCAAGTCCTTTTACGTCAAATTTGAAGTCTCTTGCAACTTTCAATCTTCCTACTAGCATTATAAAACTTTTATGTGTGCCGGAGACCTCTGATTTGTTTTATTCATATTTAGATTCTCAGCCAACTTTTTCAGAATGTGTTTTGGCAGTAGGTGTTGATGGAAGCATCTACAAGCTGCGAATCATTGAAGGAACTATTTCGAAACCAACCAAAGTTATAACTTCATTGCTACCTCCATTTGCTGATGATGGAAAACTAATCAATCATAGTAATTTAGACTCTGATCTTCTAGAGTTTTCAGATGATTATGAGAACCATGGCGCAATTGACTGGAGAGCATCAAGTTTAGTTTACTCAGCTAGCATGACTGTTCGAGATATTGAGAGATCTAATTGGTTTTAATATAGACCCCATAGTTTGTAATTTCCCTATTGATCATGATGACATAATAATTCATTTACCAATTATCTAAGTTGAAATAAGATATTTTTCAGATATTCACTCTTCAACGCCGAATATATCAATAAGACGATGCTTGGATCAAGAAGTGTTTTTCAGCGTTCACTGAGAAGGGTTTCTTCCTTTGTAGCGTCAAAGGATTTGGCTTATAGAAGGACGATTCAACGGTTTGCCAGTAATCGTGGATATTCCTCATATTTGTCTGCTGGACAACCCATTCATGAGACCCATCCTCACTACCTTCGACCTGGTGAGCTTACACCTGGAATAACAGCTCAAGAATATTTTGCGAGAAGACAAAAGATCTTGGAAAGTCTGCCTGATAAATCTCTGGTCATTATTCCCGGCAATAGTGTCCAGTTTGCCACCAACAGTGTTTTTTATGAATTTCGACAGGATCCTAATTTCTTCTACTTGACGGGCTTTCTGGAGCCTGGTTCAGCGTTAGTGCTTTGGAAACACAATGACAACCGGATGGAATCAATCTTCTTTGTGCCCGGTAAAGACTACCAATCTGAACTTTGGGACGGAGTGAGAGCTGGACCTAATGGAGCGATTGAAATGTTCAACGCAGACAGAGCATATCCTTTTGGAGAAATTTACGGTCAGCTAGAGTTGTTATTGAAGGACGCCAAAACTGTCTATATGGATACATTTGATTCTAAACAGTCAAACAGACTTGATCCGTTTTTCAAATCGCATGGGCAGAATGTTTTCAAGAGATCCTTAGCTGAACTTTTTAGAAACTCAGAGAGAAAGGAATACAAGTCGGCCATTGGATTGGTTGAGAAGTCCCGGTTAGTAAAGACTGAAGCTGAAATCGATAATATGAGAATTGCTGCTGAGATATCAAGTGTTGCTTTCAATAAAGCGTTTGCGACCCATTTTAAAAGTGAACGGGAATTGCATGCCTTTTTGGATTATGAGTTCAGAGTTAATGGTTGTGAAGAGTCAGCTTATGTGCCTGTAGTCGCTGGTGGTAACCATGCGTTGACAATTCATTATACTAGAAACGATGATATTTTTAAAGAGAATGATATGGTTCTCGTTGATGCCGGCGGACGCTATGGAGGATATTGTGCAGATATATCTCGTACATGGCCAGTCAATGGGAAATTCACAGAACCCCAGAAAGATCTTTACCAGGCATGTTTGAATGTCAATAAAGCCTGTATCAAGCTTTGCAATACATTCAGTGGCCTATCTCTTCATGAGATTCACTCAGAGTCAGAAAAGTTCATGTTGGCTGAGCTCAAGAACGCAGGATTCACGAATTTAACACATCGACACTTGCATCAGCTGTATCCTCATTACATTGGACACAATCTTGGAATTGACGTTCATGACATTACCCAACCTCCTAGATTTGCGAAATTGGTTCCTGGACAAGTTATTACCATTGAGCCTGGCATTTATGTTCCTGAAGGTGAATCAGACATTTTCCCCAAGCACTTTAGAGGTATGGGAATCAGAATTGAAGACGATGTGGTAGTTGGACATGGTGAGTGTGAAGTATTGACTGAAAACACAGTGAAGGAGATTGAAGAACTTGAATATCTTGCCGAGAGTCGTAATTAGCAGATGGTCATTGATTTATGGAGTGTATATAGTATGGTTAATAATTGTTAATACATGTATTCAAAATAAGGATTTTTATCTCCTTCTATTGTCATATCGTGCACATTATGATTTCTGTAGCCAAAACTTCGAACCAAGCTCTTTTGTTTCTTGTTGATTCGTCGATATCCTGAAACGCACCCGAATATAGTCAGAATCCCAAGTGTAATAAAGAATAAGATGATTGTTTCTCCGCCATATCTTAGTTGATAACAATATGAAGCCAAAATACCACCTACATTTCCTATTGAAATTTGTATTGCAAGTGAAATATTTCGTTTACCTGGTCCCATGGTATTATTCGCGAGCCATACAATTGAGTTAGGGGTGGCACTATAAGAACCAATCGTAGCCACGAGCATTCCAGCATAAGCCGTAGAATGACGTTTGTCTGTGATCTTTGACAGAATGATCAGTAGATTTCCTGCCAACATCATGAAGAAACAAAAGATCAAAGTGGGCGAGCGAGATCCCAACTTGTCGGATATAATTGAAAATAGTATTGCTCCAACGCAAGCGGTAAGATATATTGGCAGCGTTAAGAGTTCAGCAGTGTCATTTTTGTATCCCATTTCACCTATCAGTATAGGCAAATGAAGAGAATTCGCGTCACTGACAACATGAATAGCTAGAAAGATGAGGCCATGAACATATGGCTGCCAGTCTAGAATTGCACTTGCAAAGTCATTCCAGCTTGTTTGTTTGAGATCGTCTGTGGCTTTACTCATAATCAATCCAATGTCTTTTTGTGAGGTTGGCCATCCTTCATCTGCTTTAACTCTCATAACAACCGTAACTTTTTCCTGTTCATGAAGAAATCTCGCGTTAATTGGATCGCTACACATGTACATATATCCAAATGCACCGACGGTAACGGTAGTACAGCCTTCGAGAACGAATATCCAGCGCCATCCCTCCATTCCTCCAATTTTCTCCATTTTCGAGATAGCGTAGGCTAGCAGTCCTCCAAAAGCTCCAAAGAAATGTGCTATTGAAAATACTAATGCAAAACGAAGCTGAAGTTCAGATCTCTTATACCACAGCGACATGTAGAAACTTACTCCCGGAACAATTCCAGCTTCGAACACTCCAAGAAAGAATCTCGACCAGAACAAGCCTCTGTAGTCTACAACCAGTCCCATACAAGTCAAAACGACACCCCACAAGCACATGATTGTTGGAAACCAGAATCCTGGGGTAGTACGTTTGGACAAGAGATTAGATGGTACCTGGAATATGCAATATGACACGCAAAATATCATTAAACAGTGGCTTATTTGTATCTGTGTGAGTTCGATTGAATCCAGCATCCCAAACGCTGCAGCACTTGAGATATTTTGACGACCGACCATAGCTACACAGTAAAACAATGAGAGTAACGGTATAAGCTGAAAATCGATTCTGCGGATTAAGCTATATTCTCCAAGTGCAAAGTATATTGCCGAACTCATACTTTGAGATCGAAATGCAGGTTCGTCTAGCTCATATTGTTCAATGGCAGCAGCAACTTTGTTGACTATTGACTGACTCATGAAGAAAAGAATTTTAATTAGCGATCATGAAAGTCAAAGGGAGAAACGAAACTTGATTCCTATTAATAATTTCTCGAGAATAGCATTATCTGAGATCACGTATGTAAAATTAAATAATTTGAGAATTGTATATTTTAATGCAGAATTACAAGTACGAAAACGGAAATCCCATAGAAATTTGTACGAATATATTTTGAATTTGTACGAATATATTTTGAATTTGTACGAATATATTGTAAATTTATCAACATATATTGGTTTGTGAATGTTAACGAGGTTACTTTTCCATATATACTTTTTGATTTTGTTAAATACTAAACTTGTTATATACCTTTTTTTTCAAAGTTATATACTCTTTTCATTGTTATATACTCTTCAATGTCATCTTTTCCATGTTATGAATTTGTTAAAATTATAAAGCACTTGAAACTGTTGTTATGATACTGATAATTGTTATATCTGGGTGCTCCAAGTTCCTACTTCAATGAACTTGTGGAGTACACAAAGGCTGTCTCAACACGGTGATATCGTTGGACAGTAGAACATGTATATAAAGCCCGTTAATGATCTCTCAGATCTCTTTTATACCATTATCAGCGCTTTAACAAAATAAAAATACCAAACATATATATATACCTGCAATAGATATATTTATATTTACAGGACGTTATGCTTTCTTCATCTGCCGTTTTCACAGTTCACGCAGCCTTGAGTTTTTCTACGCTTCTCGTAGAATCATTGGGCTTTAAATCTTTTCTGGGGTATTCTCGAGATGGATCTGCCCAAAGAACTGCATTCACAGACACTCCTACCGCATATTATCTTCGAAGAGAACGAACCGACAGACATCATATCGCCAACGTTTATGATGCCTCAGGTGTAAAACTCTACACTATTGAGCGTGGCACAATGTTTACTCCAGTTTGGTCCATCATCAGTGCTACCGATAGATCGGAAATTGGAACTATTCATGCTGGCCTGCTGAATAGATACTTTGACTTTAACAACAAGTCAGACCTCAAACATAGAGATGTGGGATGGAGCATTGGATCCTCCGGAGCCAGCAGACAATTCTTTCTTAACGATGGAGCTGGCTACGAATGGAGAAAAGGCTCTAGATACCTGGAGCGCATTGTCAATCCAGGTAGTGGCGACGAAGAGATTCGCCAACGAGTAGCAAAAACAAGACAGCTTAGAACAATGCGATTCGACTTTGAAATCTTGGTCGATGAGACAATGATTGATCGCGATATTGTTATTGCTACTGCCTACATTGCCATGATGACACAGTGGGGAATTGGTAGCTACGTTGATACCCGAGGCCCTACTGTCGTCAAGAGTAAGCCCGAAACTACGGATCAGCTTTCTACTTTCAGTTACGATCATCAGTTTGTCGAAGTGGTATATTCAAACACCTTTGAAGAAGGAGAAGAACATGATATTAAGGACGAGACGCAGCCCGATGAAGCAAATAAACAAGCTACAGATGGAAATCTCTTGATTGAAGCTGTCAAGCCCGAACAGGACCCGGAGATGGTGGAATTGCACCGGGTCATGGAGGCTGGAGACTATAATGGTGATGTGAACTGAATGTCGCACTCAAATTCCCATATTGCCAAATACATCCAGCCATTGACGTAAAATCCTAACCCTACATACAGCTTGCTTTATATAAGATAACATGTCCGTTAATTTTTTGGTTTTAAACCATCTTTCTTCTTTCTGGCAACGGGTTTAGACGATATTTGTAGGTGTAGAGCCGGTGTTTGTTTGCGGAACGCTGGATTGTTTGTGATTGCAATTAAGTTTGGTCTGTATATAAGACCCAAATAGCGATTGAATTTGATTGAATTTGGCTGGATTTGGCTGGATTTGATTTAACTTGACTGGATTTGACTGGATTTGATTTAACTTGACTGGATTTGACTGAACTCGATTGAGCTCGATTGAACTCGATTGGATTTGACTGAACTCGACTGAACTTGACTGAACGACTGAACTCAACTGAACGACTGAACTTGGCGATTCTAAAGTCTTTGATATTGATTGAAATCGACTAAACTTTGAGCATGTCTTTTAGCAGGACGCTTGTCCGACTCCACCGAGGAGCTCTAGGAGGAGCTCTAGGAGGAACCGTGCGAAAACCACAAATATCACTGATTGTGACCAAAAGATACCAGAGCATCTCGCAATCGCATCTACTATGGCAGAGCAAGCCTCAATGTAGAGAGTTCCAAGGCTTACGAAGCTTTCACAGCTCGCGGCTTTCGAGCTTCAAGCACAATCACGTAGCATTTAAAGATGCGCCAAAGACACCAGCAAAAGAGCTCCCCAGCTCTGAGCAGAGCGAGACCAAGTTCCACAGAGCCATTCTGAAGTCTATGCTCAAGTATATCTGGCCGCGCAATGCCTGGAAAGTCAAGGCTAGAGTCATCATCGCGCTCTCGCTGCTAATTGGAGCAAAACTGCTGAATGTGCAAGTTCCCTTCATCTTCAAGGGCATCATTGACGACATGAATATTGACTGGACGAGCCAACTTGGAACTGCTACTACCATCATTGGGGCCACGATTGTTGCCTATGGAGCCGCCAGGTTTGGAGCTGTGCTCTTAGGAGAGCTGCGAAATGCCATTTTTGCCTCTGTAGCTCAGCAGGCGATTCGCAATGTCGCTCTGAACACTTTCAATCACTTGCTGCGACTAGATCTGGGGTACCATTTGTCTCGCCAGACTGGAGGAATGACCCGCGCCATTGACCGTGGTACTAAGGGTATCAGTTATGTCTTGACCTCAATGGTTTTCCATTTGATTCCCATAACGTTTGAAATCTCTCTTGTGTGCGGTATTCTCTCATATAACTATGGGTTCAATTTCGCAGCTGTCACGCTCTTGACCATGATCACCTACTCTGTCTTCACCATTAAAACGACTTCATGGCGAGCCAAGTTTCGAAGAACGGCCAATGCTATGGACAACAAGGCCGCAACAGTGGCCTTGGACTCTCTGATCAATTTTGAAGCAGTCAAGTACTTCAACAATGAAAAGTACCAAGTAGCCAAATATGATAAGGCTTTGGCAGTCTACGAAAGCTCGACTATCAAAGTTCAAAAATCTCTTGCGTTTCTAAACTCCGGGCAGAACCTAATTTTCTCTTCTGCTTTGACAGCTATGATGTACATGGCCTGCAATGGCGTGGCCCAGGGCAGTTTGACAGTCGGTGATTTGGTCTTGGTGAACCAGCTGGTCTTCCAGCTTTCTGTGCCGCTGAACTTTTTGGGTTCGGTCTACCGTGATTTGAAACAGGCGCTGCTGGACATGGAGAATCTGTTCCAGCTTCAGGACGTCAAGGTCAAAATCCAAGATGCGCCCGATGCTAAGCCGTTAGCATTCACTGGAGGCGAAATCAGGTTTGAGAATGTTACGTTTGGATATCATCCTTCGAGGAAGATTCTGCAGAATATCACTTTCACCATTCCAGCCGGCCAGAAGGTCGCTATCGTCGGGCCTTCTGGGTCTGGCAAATCTACCATTCTGAGACTGCTCTTTAGGTTCTACGATGTTGAAGAAGGCCGCATCCTAATTGATGGGCAAGACATTAGGTCCATCAGTTTAGATTCTTTGAGGAAGTCCATCGGCGTTGTTCCCCAGGACACGCCGTTGTTCAATGATACCATTAGAAACAATATCCGATATGGCCGACTGGACGCTACAGACGAAGAGGTTGAGGAAGTCACTCGACGAGCCAGACTGACGAATTTGGTTGATCAGCTTCCAGAGGGCTATGAAACCATGGTTGGAGAGCGAGGTCTTATGATTTCAGGCGGTGAAAAGCAGAGACTTGCTATATCTAGAGTTCTTTTGAAAAAGTCTCCGATTATTTTCTTTGATGAAGCAACTTCAGCACTGGATACTGAAACAGAGAAGGCCCTGTTACAGAATATTCATTCCTTGATTAAGGATCAAAAGTCAACGTCGGTCTTTATTGCCCATAGACTGAGAACTGTCGCTGAAACAGACAAGATAATTATACTAAAGGCAGGCAGCGTGCTGGAGGAAGGCTCTCATACTCAGCTAATCAACGATAAGTCTTCGTTCTACTACCATCTGTGGAAATCCCAGGAAAGCCTTGAGCTTGAGCTTGATGAGCTTGATGAGCTTGAAGAGAAATGATGCGAATCTATGTGTATATATTTATATTTCCCTTTTGGGAATTGTGACACCAAATTTTGTATGGTTATAGTTTTAAAAGGAAACGGGTTTTACTCGTGGACACAAGTACTGGCAAGCCAGCCATCTGAAACCTCCATGTATTCAATGAATATATAATATAATGATATCCCTTGCAATTGAGCCATAGAGCAAGTTTGTAAAAAGATGTTTGACAATCATGAGTCTAAGAAATTTACAGTTCCAAGTAGAAATGCGTTTTCATTCATGAAAAAAAAGTCGAAAGCGATACAGTTCCACGGTCCAAAGCGCATGGAATTGGTAGAAAAGGTCAGAGATGTTGCAGGCAACATGGTCGACAAAGCTATTCAGAAACGAAATAATCCACACTTGTTTCCTGAAGAAAGTATCACGCCCTATATTGGCATTCGAGCGAGATTGTCACAAATCTGGCTCAACTACTACACTATTTTCATTCTTCTGGTCATTATAAAGCTGGTGATATTTAAGATTTCGCTAAACAGCTCTCTAGAAACAGCTGAAAAATACACAATGAGCAGCTGTACTTCTTCAGAGAACATTGGAAGCTCGGCGGCTTCGGTTCCGCATTATATGGCAGTTGGAGCAAACTCGCTTATATCCAAAGGCCTTACATACGCCAGACAAGGCATAATTGAGATGCTAATTCTAAGTCTCTCTGTACTGGAATATTTGCTGATGTTTGTCATTGAGATGCTGGTTGGAACCTATGTCTGCTTGCTCACTGTTGCCGTTGATACTGCAGCGAACACTGCAATCAATGCAACTGAGTCCGTTATCAAGTTTGTGAACAGCTCGCTGAGCACTGTGGTGGATGGAATTGACAGTGGTGTCCAAGCGCTTGAGAAGGCTATAAACACGATTGGCAATGCGTTCAATTCCATTGCTAGTGCTTTCACAGACAGTGAGCGAACGGAGTTGATCAGCAATGTGTCTCTTTCAGTATCTTCTCTTAAAAATATGTCTATTCCTTCGTCAATTAGCGACAAACTGGAGAACCTCAGAGGAGAGGTACTGAACTACGATGAAGTTACAAATGCAACCAGCGACGTTATCAGCATTCCCTTCAACTTACTGAAGAACGAGCTCAACAGCACGCTGTTGTCGAAGAAGGTCAGATTCAATGTCAGCGCCATTGAGGTTCCGGCGACACAGAAAATATCATTCTGTTCAGAAGGCTCGGGGATTGCTGACTTCTACAGCACGATTCAAGAGGGAGTTGACATGTTATCCAAGATCTTTATCATTGTTTTGGCCATAATAGCAGTAGTCGTGTGCATTCCAACTGCGTACAGTGAGTTTCGCCAATGGAGCTGGCTGAAAGAGTGCGCGGACGGTGCTCGCGAGGTAGACGAGTCTCGACAACAGAGCGAGACAGAGCAGGGTCTCACGTATCCCGTCAGCAACCAAAGAATCGACTACATTGAAATAATCCAGGCAGCTTCACACAAATGGGTGACTCGAGCGCAGCTGTTTGTTGCTCGCAGGTTTGACGAGCTCACGAAGAAGACACTTGCGAAATGGTGGGTGGAGTATGTTTTGTATCCTCCAGCGTTTGTCGTGATGCTACTGGGACTGGGCGGGTTTCTAGTTGTTATTATTCAGTTTATAATATTCAGCCAGGTCAAGTCGTCGCTGCCTGGCTACGAGAAGGGCATCAATGATGCTACAGATGCTACGGTGCTGGATGTCCAGGACGGAATTGGACGCTGGGCGAACAGCACAAATGTCCAAATCCAAGCAGCCCAGGACGATATCAACGAAGATATACTGGGATGGTTGAACTTAGCTACTGGAAGCGTCAATGAGACGCTCACTGTTTTTTCGACCAAGATGAATTCGCAGCTAAACAAGACGTTTGGCGATACGCCCTTTTACAACGGCGTGTCGGGAATAGTGTACTGCGTGATTGGAAGAAAGGTAGAGACTATTCAGCAGGGCATATCGTGGATTCACAATCACTCGCAGGTAGCACTTCCATCCATCACGTCCGACTATATTTTGCCGAGTGCGCTGTACCAGGAGGGCTCGTCAGCAGCGACGAGCAGCGCAGAAGCGGATGGCGGGTCAGTGCGCAAGCTGACGGAGTCAGCTGTATCGCTGATGATATCGGCGATGCGCAACCTGATGGAGCTCTACGAGAAGTCGTTGTACCTGGAGCTTAAGATCTCGGCGATACTGTTCTCCATCTGGCTGTTTGTAGCACTGGCGGGCTTCTGCTACTGCTGGTACACGTATCGCCGGGTCAACTGCACGCCTTCGCTAGCACGAAACCTGCCTGAAGGTAAGTACTCAGGGGACGGAGGGCCCAAGCGCGGGAAGGCCGACAGCTTTGACAGCGATTCGTGGTTCTTTGACGAGAAGGTGTCGCAGCCGCGCGGCGGAGCGTTGGACAAAAAGCTGGGAGCTTGGACCAGGAACTGGTTTGACAGGTTTAATCCCAACGTGGATGGGGGCAAGATGACACGGCCAATGCCTACGAGGGAGCCTCCGGCGCCTCCGCGAGTGAAGACACCGCCGCCGACGTACAAGTCGCCCAAGTCATCACCGTCATCTGCGCGGGACCAAAGCGTTGACGACGACTGGCAGAGGTACCGACAAGCGAATCCGTCAGAAGTTGAGTTCCGGCCTCCTTCTATATTGATACGGGAGAATACGCTGTCTTCTGAGGCCAGTTCTGACTATTCGCAGCCTGGTCAGCCAGCTGCGAATGTTGGAGAGTACAATTCAGAGACGTTGGTGCATAGGGAGTTGAATAGTTCGTATGACAAGCCGTACAGATTGGTGATGCAAGCTGAACGAGATTCGTTTTCAGTAGAACCTTCAACGCCGGTGCTTGAATCTCGTGAACAAAGAGGTGTTTTAAGAGATTCGCCCGATAGAAAGAGTATGCATCCAACTAGAGGTTTTATACATTTATAGACGTTAAATATCAATATCAATATCAAAATCAATACTGTGAATACTGTGAATACTGTGAATACTGTCAAAACTATGTCAAAACTATGTCAATACTAATAATGTCAAGACTAATATAAATATCAATATTAATATAAATCAATACTAATAATATCAATACTAATAATATCAATACCAATATAAATATCAAATACTAATATAAATATCAAACAATACTAATACAAATACTAATAATATCAATACTAATACAAATGTCAATACTGATGTCAAACAGTACTACAAATATTAAATACTAATATAATTATCAATCAATACTAATACTAATATAAATATCAATACAAATGCCAATCAATACAAATACCAATCAATACTAATACCAATCAATATTAATACCAATCAATACCAATATCAACTAATACTAATACCAATAATAATATTGACACTTTCAGTACAAATATCAACACCAATACTAACATCAATATCAATACTAACACCATCACCATCAAAATTATAATACCCTTCCCCGGAAAATCAAACTGCCCTCCATCAGCCGTAGTCTATCCCCCAGTCTCGGATAAATAAAATTACCACGTGATACTTCATGACAAAGAATTCTAAAAATATTACTCATATATTCTCCCAATACACACACGTGATATCCAGATTAGGTATCAAGCAAAAACTTGACAGCCAAATTAACAAACATTAGTCAGCAAAAATAGCAAAATTACGTAAAATAGAGGGGATGAGTGCCTGAACAGGAAAAATTAATTTCTCCGATATTGTAGATCATCTGCTAAAGGGAAAAAACCTTTTATTTATTATTAATAGCATAATGGTAGGTTTTTTTTTTTTTTTTTTTCTCTTCCTTCTCCCACATCCCTTTTCAGCTGGACCAACGATATCATCAACCACGATGAACAAAACAACACCCAGCGAAGACACTGAAATGTTTCTCAGAGACCAGTCGTCTCCCGCTGACGGCCCCTACAAGTCGGACGCAGTCGCCGCCGCCGCCGCCGCCATCCAGAGCTCCGGCAGAGAGTCCGACAGAGAACCCGACGAGACCGACCAGTTCGCGGACCTGAAAAGTAAAAAGCAGCCCGACAGCAGCAGCAGTCCGGACGGAAAACCCAAAGAAACACCCGATCTATGGCCAATTGACAGAACGGTCTCGCAAGAAGAGTTTGACAAAATGCCTGAATCGTTCCGACTCGCGCTCGCAGAGTCGTCGCAGCATCCAAGAGGACTCACAAAGATATCCACCCTCGAACAGCACGCATTCCAGATCAAAAAGAAGGCAATCAACTCGGTCTTCGAGTTCAGCGTCGCGGAAGGCTTTGAAGTCGACTTTCACGAACAAGATCTGAGCTTCAGCTGTAGCCGTGGTGGAATAAAAACCTACGCGAACAGTGACGGCTCCACGTCCATCAAACGCACCAAGCCCGGCGACGTCGGTAGCTGCCCGTTTAAAGCGTCTGTCGTACAGAACGGCGACAACCTCTACGCCGTCGTCGTGCACTGCGGCAACCACAACCACGGACCCGACCCGACTCCCGGCACCAAACGCAAACGATACACGCACTTTCAAAAAACGCTGCAGCTCGACCTCGCGCTGCCCACAAAGCCCGCGAGCACCGGCGAGATCACAGAGCAGCGGCCGCTCGTCACCGCAGAGCAGAAGAAGCGCGGCGAAAACATCGTGAAAGGGCTCGTCGGCGCCCTGCGCTTCGACAACGCGCTGCTGGAGGAGAAGCTCGACGACGAGCAGGGCGTGTCCCATCTGTTCTGGACGACCACCGAGAGCATGAAGATGCTGGAGAAGTACCCGCAGGTCCTGTTCATCAACTTCATCTCGCCGTCCAAAGGCGGCATCAACGGTACACTCGTCCATATTCTGGGAATCACCGGTCTCAACACGATATTCGAAGTGGGATATGGCCTCATCAGAACACCCGGGCTCTCGGACTTCCGCTGGGTCTTGTTCCGGCTCCAGGACATTGCTGCCCGGCACCTGGGCAAGGAGTACGCTCCGTCGGCGGTCCTCACGTACCGCGAGACGATGCTGATGGCTGCCGTCGACAATGTGTTTCCAGAGACAAACCAAATCTGCGTGGCTCAGGTGATGCGCGAAGTGTATAGCAAGAGCGCGCTGGCGTTTGGGCAGAGCGACGCAGAGGAGCGCAAGAAGTTTCTCAAGCGGTTCAAGCAGCTCGTGGATTCAGAGACGCCAGAGATCTATGCCCACGTGGAAACGGACTTTAAGAAGATGTACGCAAATACAAAGGTCCTGGAGCTCGTTCAGTACCAATGGCTGATCTACAAGACGAAGTTTGTTCGCGGCTGGGTCGACCAGCACAAGCACTTCAACAACTACTCGATGGGCAGGGCGGAACCGGTTCACTCGGCGGTGGAGGAGATTGTCCAGACCAGCGGCGGCGACCTGCTACGGGTGTACTACCAGCTCTCCGCGATTCAGCGACAGCAGCTGAAGACCTATGCTGAAGCTGTGGCTGAGGAAAAGACCCGGTGCGCCGTCAAGTACTTTGTGCCGTTCTACGACTCGGTGCGGTTCAAGGTGTCGCGGTACGCGCTGGACATGATAGAGGAGCAGCGGGAGCGGTATCTGGAGCTGGAGCTGTCTGGCGAGACGCACCGGTGCACGGGTATATTCACGGCGGTGACGGGTCTTCCGTGCAAGCACACGCTGTCGCGGCCGGTACAGATGAGCGACGTTAACCGGCACTGGTGGTTCAACCATCCGTCGCGCCGGCTGGACGAGCAGCTGAGCGTGTCGGACTCGCGGCTGTCGGAGCGGGACCGTGTCGCCATGGAGCTCAATCAGAAGCTGGACCGGGCCATGGGGCTCGTGAAGGAGCACTTTTTGAACTACTCCTCGCTCGAGTCCCGGGGGTACATGCTGGCGACGCTTGTTCGGTTCTTTGAAAAGTCGGGCATTTCCATGGATCTGGTGAACGTGAGTGCCAGCCCCAGCAATACAACGGCAATTGGAGGAGGAGCGCCGGTAGGAGGGTCTGAGGACGATGGCAGCAGCAGCCACGGCTACGTGATGCCAACGTCGAGTAGCAATTTATTTGGCATGGTTTCTAGCTCATCGTCGTCGCCCTCTATACTATCTACGATAACTTCGCCAATGCCAGTGCCAGTCGGACAGGACGAAACCTCTACAAGCAGCCACCAGGAATCATACAACGCAGAGCACGGTAGGAGGTGTGGCAAGTGCAATCAAGTAGGGCATAATGCCCGAACTTGCGGACAGAGACTATGGCTCCAGAGAGTATAAAGACAGGCTCCGGAAAGTATAAGGACAGAATGATTACAAATAATTAGAAATTCATGATTACGAAATGATTAGAAAGTGATCCCAAATGATTAGACATGTACGTGAATATAGCTATATACGAAATGAAATGAACATAATCGCCAGTTTTGTGAAACGCTCAGGTTGTGATACCACTTGGGCCCTGTCGATACACACTCCAAATAGCCCTTGTGAGGATCACATGACCTGTGCCCACATTTCTCACACCATAGAGGAAGAAGGACAACACAAAAGCGATACTGTGGTCCGACTTGTACAGTAATTTTCTCCACATGCGATATCCCTTTGAAACTGTCCAATCATCTATTGGATCCAGGATTGTCCGGATCAGTTAATTGAACTTTATTTGAATTAAAGCCTTCATTGGAAACGGTTTTTTGGTAGTATCAACAATCAAACTGTTATATCAGATAAATCGAATTACAGTTTTGTGGTTGTGAATTGATGTGGCGCCAATATACGCGACATTGTGTTTGTCATGGTAAAATACACTGTTAGACTGTGGCATAAACAGTGTGAGAGAAACTCGCTCCAAAACTGGCTTCAAAACTCGCACCAGAATGTAGTGAAAAGCTCGCACCAGAATATAGTGAAAAACTCCCTCCAAAATATAATGAAAAAAATCCAAACCCTAGTAAAACACTAGTAAAAAAACCTCCAAATCTTGTGCATGTCTCACACAGCAAGAATAAGGAAGCAAACAATAGCCATCAAGATAGGGGCAGCAACAAGGCAAAAAGAGCCACTGAAGTCGGATTGCTCGCGGACAAGTCCGAACAAAAAAAACAGCTGTATAGAGAACTTTCCAGAGGCCGATTACTAAATAGCTTACTACAGAGAGTTGAATGGTTTCCTAGACAACCATGCAACGCAAGATCCCAAAAGGTGCAAAGGAGGTGACCGGTAACCAAGGTAACTGTAAGTGGATACAGCGACCGATGGAGGAAGAAAGAGTTACCTCGGCAACAAAGTGCGACTAGTGGTGGGTGGCCAATAATCCAAAGGAGCGAAAAAAAATACTGTAAAAAACAGAGAGTGGATCAGATGGGGGAGAGCAAGTTAGCAGAGGCTAGAATGGGAATAGGGTAGCTAGAACGGGAACAGCATTAGAGTTAGGACCGACGTTAGAACGGTTGCTCTGGGACGACGCGGCAATTAGGTTTTGCTGTTGAGCTAGAATCTGAACCAGAATCTGGGTCGGCTTGAAATCTAATATAGGCAAACTGGAAGTGGACGGTACAACTAAATTCCGTTCTTTGTATTTGGTAGAATAGCGGGTCGAATATTATGTGAATATTATATAATATTAGTGAGTCCGATTTGGGAAGCCCGCATAACCGACACGACTAACTGGAAGACGTTAGGAGAGCGGGACGGAGTCACTAGAGATTTAGTAGTTAGAGAGACGTGAGCGCCTGAGGATACGGTCGGGCGGGCAACGGCGACATATGAGGTGATTGATTTGGAGGAGTCAATTGTGGTCGGAGAGATTAGATAAGGCTCCGCTTTTTGGATCCACATGGTTCCAAATCAATGTGAACCATTTTACGTAATCACAGTAGATTTTTTGTGAGTCTTTTCTTCAGTCTTTAGTAATCAGTTTTAGCATTCTCAATTGGATTCTCTTCAGTCTTCAGTACTCTCAGTACTCTTATTTGGATTCTCAGTACTCCCATTTGGATTCTCAATCTCCTTTTGCCTTCTCTTCAGTATTCTTTTTTGCCTTCTCTTCAGTATCCTTTTTCTCTTCAGTATTCTTTTTTGCCTCCTCTTCAGTATTCTCTTCTGCCTCCTCTTCAGTATTGTATCATCCATGCTTACATTTTTTTCTTGTACTCTCCCATTGTCCTCAACCAAGCAACACTGAAAAAGTTGCCGTTGCCATGACAATCTCCCCAAAACAGTAAAAACGGTCAAAACGGCATAGACGTTAGATCCAAACTGATTTCAGCATTTTGTGTCTCCCATCTTCAATTGGTCATGTGACTTCACGTGATAATAATTCGTGTTTCCCATCTCTAAAACATGTGATATCACGTGACTATATAGGTTGCGGTGATGCTGGTGGTACGTTACAGAAGCTACTATAGCTGCCACACGAGCTGCCGTTACAGCTACTCTACAGCTACGACTTCTGGTATCTACGGTTACAGCGAGAATGCACTGTAACAAGCAAGTCATGGTGATATCGTCCAGGGCAACATCGAGGAGACCGCTACGAGGTGAAACGTTGCCAAAAAAAGAGTGAGAAGCCTGATCGATCGATGCAGAAAGAAGAAGACTCTTTTGTGCCAGGGATTTGAAACTTTGAACGAGCGAACGCCCATTTCTAGAACGGGATTGGTGGTGGCGCGACCTAGAATGAACTGCGAGAACAACGGCAGCTTTGCACCAAGCAACCCCAAGCAACACACTCCAACCCAGACACCCAGACACACACACTCCAAGCAACACACCAATTGCCCATCTGCTGACGTCAATGCCTGTCGCCGTTGTATGGTGCGCCCGTCTCGGAAAACAGTCTGCCTGCTGTGCTCGGTGACAATGCTCAACATGTCTTAAGCTGCTTCGTCCAAACTCCCGTGACATTGCCCCCTTCTCTGGCTTCTTCACTGGTGCTCATATATCCCCCAGTACTTGTCAGTCCGCTTGCCCTCATCAACATTTGTTTTTCCGCTTCCCACTCTTTCCCTCTGCACTCCACTCAATTAGGTAATCTACATCCACACACTCGAATAAAGTTTGCCATTTTGCATTACATATTGCATGTAATTCTAACTTTATGGGTGTGATGGTCGACGAACGAGGGCGAAAAAGAAATGTGTTTGCCTACTAATTGGCTACAGAGTTTCTTTTTAGTCCACGTCGAGTCTGCAAGGACATTTCTTTTGCTGCATCTTCATCATTGGTTTTGCAGGGTACTAATCTTTTTTTTTTCGTCTGCAATCACCAACACGCTGTGTTGTCGCCGACATTGCAGTAATCCCCATAGTAAGAGCGTTGTGTATGTGCTACTGTGTAGTCGACATGTAAATAATAGGGCCCACGAGAGGGAAAAAGAAAGGAAAAAAAAAGAAAGTCTGGGATAAAGAAAAAAAAAAGAAAGCATGGTAAAAAAAAAAAGAACACTAAAGAATTAATATATAAGTATTTTCCATTCTGCTCTGATTTCTTCAATTCTTCATTCTTTCCTTTTCTTCTTTCCTTTACCAAAAGTTCTTCAATTGTTTATTTATTCAAGCCATCACCACCAGATATTGTCACTCTTTCAGCCAAAACCCACGATATATTCGCCATCTACGACACAAGCACAAAATGGTTCTCAAAAGATCGTTTACTCAGAAGCTACTCAAACTAAAGTCGACAGGACTTTCGAGTCCAGATGATAAGTCAATTTCTTCTCCTACAAAGTTCTCTCTGCGGTCACCAAAAATCGTCTCTCCTTCACAAGATTACTTCTACTCAATATCGTTCGAAGACACAGAAAAGCCTGCCGTTGCTCCAACTCTGGCCTCCACGTCTACTCCATATTCTTCTACGTCTCCGTCGTCCGCAAGCACACCACATACAAGTCTGAGCAGAGCTCCAAGTCTATCGTCTTCTGTCACTGACTATCCAAAAACTCCTGTTGATGGCGACTACTTTAGTCTGCCATTGATATCTCCTTCGACCTCCGGGCTTGCTGAATACTTTGCTGGTCATCGTAAAGCGCCGAGCCAGGCCTCCAGTCATTACTCGACGGACTCTGATTTTCTGTGCGAAAATGACGAAGCTTCTTCGCTGGAGTCTGATGAAATTGCCATGCAAATTCTCGAGAAAGTTTCTGCAGAGGACTACAGAAACGACCTTGGAAATATTTGTTTGTGATGACTTGAAATGACCTTTTTTATTGTGAATATCTTTATGATTTTTTTTTTTTTTATTCTTGTGAATATCTTTATGATTTTTTTATTTTGTACCTGTCAAATTCAAAAGTTTTTTTTATTTAGACCGTCGTGATCAAGAGTTGGCTCGTTCTCACTTATCAACTGAATCACAAAAACGCCAAATTCAGCGTTTCTAACTGAAAACGTGAAATTTCAGTGCATTGATTAGTGATGGTGATGTAATAAATGTGTAATCACAAGTATCTATTCACTCTTTTCCTTAGTTCAATTAGTTAATAATCATTTGGTAATGTTTACCTAATTCAATTAATAATATCTTTATCTCATTTACAATAATCATTTCATAATGTTTACCTAATTCAATTAATAATATTGTCACCTCATTTACAATAATCATTTCATAATGTTTACCTAATTTAATTAATAATATTGTCACCTCATTTACAATAATCATTTCATAATGCTTACCTAATCTCATTAGTAATACTCCGATTTTATATATAATACATGAAGCAAAGTTTCATGCTCTTTTGACAAAAATCTTCCAGATCAACTCCCATCATCTCTAAGCATCAAAATGGTGGATTATCGAAAAACTCTGGTTCTTGCGCCAATGGTATGTTCAATATTTACAGTCTGTTTGAATTCTAACACGCTTTTAGGTAAGAATCAGTGAACTGCCAGTTAGACTCTTGTCATTACGATATGGTGCTGATCTAGTTTGGGGTAAGTAAGTGAATCGTCAAGTTTACTGTTTACCAGTACTAATAGCATCTAGGACCTGAAATCATAGATAAAAAGATTGTAACTTGCAAAAGAGTTTGGAACGGTAAGTTTCTTCTTCTTTTCTTCTTCTTCTCTTCTTCTCTTCTCTTCTTCTCCATCTCCACCTTCTCTTACTAACATCTCAGAATCTTTAAAGGCCGTCGAATTCAGAGAACCTAATGATAAAGTGGTCTTCAGAACTATTCCAGCACTAGAAAAGTCGAAACTCGTATTCCAACTAGGAACAGCTTCTGCTCAACTGGCCGTACAAGCAGCAAAAATCGTCGCCCAAGACGTAGCTGCCATTGACGTAAACTCGGGCTGTCCAAAACACTTCTCCATCCACGCTGGAATGGGCGCTGCTCTGCTCAAAACCCCCGACCGTCTCTGTGACATCTTGACCTCCTTGGTCAAAGAAGTTGGAACGCCTTTCAACATCCCCATCAGCGTCAAAATTAGACTCCTCGACACCGAATCCCAAACCGCTGCGCTCGTCAAACGTCTCGTCGCAACTGGCATTCGCAACCTCACTTTGCACTGTCGAACAACCCCAATGAGACCAAGAGATCCCGCCATCCGCGACGACGGCCAACTGAAACGAGTCGCCCAAATCTGCCATGACGCCGGCGTCACTTGTATCGTCAACGGTGATGTCCCTGGCCGCTCAGAGCTCGACCATCTCATCAGCACTTATGGCGTCGACGGTGCAATGATTGCTAGAGCAGCAGAGTCAAACGCTTCTTGCTTCTCCCTCTCACCAAAACCGTGGTACGAAATCGTCCATGAATTCATGGACATTTGCAAACAAACAGACAATCACGTCGTGAACACTAAGTTCTGCTTGGGCAGAATGATTCCTGGTAAATCTCCCATCTATGCCAACGTCGTCGGCTCTAAAACTATGGAGGCCGTCGAACAAGCCCTCAAAGGTGCTACTAAGGAAGAAGACAAACGCTTGAGAGAAGCAGGCAAAATCCCTTTGAATTTCATCTCATCTCAACCTCTAGACGCGGTGAGCAGTTCTAAAGTGCCAAAACGTCCCCAAACTTCTCTAGAAAATGCTCCTGAACCTAAAAGGCATCAATCTACTATTCCAATCAACTAATTATATCAATATAGTATCCAATATAGACTATAGACTCTGCAATATCCAGCATCCAATAGACTCAGTATCCAGAATTCAGCTCCAATAGTATATACTCCATATCCTATTGCTTTTCGTGTCTAGTGCTTTTCGTGCCTAGTGCTCTTCGTGTCTAGTGCTCTCTTGCAATATCCTACTGCCCTTCGTGTCTACTGACTTCGTGTATACTGCTCTCTTGCAATCAATATCCTGCTGCTCTTCCTCTCTTGCGCCAGTAGTCACTAACAGCGTATATCTTAGCATCAGTGTCAATATAAATGCCATTCATGGCTGATGCAGGCCGACTATACTTCACCTCATGGCCCTTGGACTCCAAATCTATCTTCACATACTCTGGTGTTCCAGGCTCCAAGTTAGCTACGTGCGGTAGCAGCTGATGATGAATCCGCTGCTTTGCAATCACATCCTCCAGCGGCATCTCATACATTATCTTCCTAACTATCGCCTGGAACACGGCTGTCAAAATTCTAGAGCCTCCAGCCGCGCCAATAGCCATTTCAACTCGCTCTTCGTTCGCACCGTTGTTCGTATTGGTCAATATAGACGGAACACACGAGGACAGCGGCCGTTTAAACGGACTGATGTAGTTGTATATAGAGGGCTGAAGGCTAAAAGCGTTTTTAGAGTTGGGCGTAGAAAAATCATCCATCTCATTGTTCAATATAATTCCTGTTACAGGATCAACAACCAGCGACCCAAACAGTAAGTTGACCGTAGTAGTCATTGAAACCGCCATCCCATCTACATCAACAACTGAAAAATGAGCAGTTCCATGGGGGTCATTGGCTTCATATGCTGGATCATAATACTCCCAGGGATGGGTCGTAGTATCTGAAATGTTTGAACGAACTCTGTCTGCCCATTCCTCGCTCATTAGGTTCTCAATGGCATTTGAGTTATCAATGTCCACAGGGTCTCCCTGTCTACTCCTTCCAGCGCCCATCCATTTCATAGTCTCAACCAGTCTCTGAGTTTCCACGTTGGAGAAGTCCTCCAGAGGGTGTGACTCTGTTTCAAATCCATCCAGAACGTTTAAACCTTCGAGCAAAACAGGGCCACTGGCTGGATTGGGCGCGGTATATACAGTTCGACCCTTGAACGTAGTGTTAATCGCCTTACTGATGATAACATTATAGTCTGCAAAGTCTTCTGTGGTCAGCGTTCCTCCAGTCTTTCGAATGGTATCCACGAGATTTGGAGCAATGGGGCCTTCAGGATCATAGAAGATCGCGTCGCTTCCGTTCTTTGCAATGAGTTCCAGTGTCTTTGCAAGTCGCGGACGGTATACCCAGGTTCCTTCTGCGACAAAGTCTTGAGTAGCAGCATTGTATAGCCAGTCAAAGGAGTCTTGCAGCGAGCACTGAGATAGATACTCAGTCGTTTCGTTCGAGGTCAATACCTTCATTGCCTGCTTCAGAGGATAGCTGACTGCGAACCCTTTTCTGTTGAGCTCGACAACGGGCATGATGATTTCTTCCCAGCTTAACTTGCCATACCTGGACCAGGCCTCGTACAGTCCTTTGACTTCGCCAGGTACACCTACTGCGAGTCCACCAAGCTTGGATTTCCAGGTGTGGCCTTTAAACATGTCCTTATGGGCCAAACGTCCAGCCTTTTCGCGAAAGTTGAACGCTGTGGCTTCGTCGTCGCCCTTGGGCTTGACTACCATGAACCCTCCACCTCCAATGCCCGACGAAAAGCTGTTAATGGAGCCAATACAGAGCGCAGTGGTCACTGAGGCATCCACGGCGGATCCACCTTTCTTGAGAATGTCAACGGCAAGCGTCGAGCACTCAGGAACGTCGCAAGCGACCGCGCCATGTTTGGCGATGATGAGCTGGTCTCGGTTGGATCCAGAGTCGGTGTTGAAGTGAAGTTCCAAGTGAGTGCGACTGACGACGCTTTCTGGAGCCTCGGGCGTGCAATAGATGTGAGCTGATACCAGGAGCGTTAGCAGTACCAGAAGCCCGGTGAACTTGGTTTTCCAGCTGCTGGTCTTACTGCTGGACTCGAGCGGTTCGCCCAGCAGGGCCATCTTTTCTTGTCTAGTTTTCATCGTGTGTTTCGTTCCACTAAAACCAATAAGCTGGAGGTTTTGGTGTTAAATTTCAAGAAGTTTAGTTCCAACATTGCTCTCTGAATCAGAAGAAATAGAATTCGCTTCTAGAGCTAAAACATCTGGCTTATCTTCTGAGCCCTACATAAATGGCGATAACATTCAATTGGCAGCTAGTTTTTTCAAGTCATGGAAGAGTTCTTCAAGAGTTCTTCAAGAGTTCTTCATGTCGTGAAGAGATTGTCGTGGAAGTTATAGATGCTTTGCCACTAATTGTGGCACTGTGGCTTCATTCTGGGGTTATATTAGTACTTTGTGAGACTGTGCTTGCAGTGGACGGTTTGATGCTGAAATTTTCAAGTACTAATGATGGCAGTAGGCAACTTGTGATTGAAAGAGCCTATTGACAGTGCAAAGCTTTTAGTGATGAGAACTGTCAAAGTGCAAAGCTCTTAATGATGAGAACTGTCAGTCTATTCTTAAGGCACGCTCATGGAGTCACGGAGAGTTATTGGTTCATGAGCAAATGGTTTCAATGAAAGCCCATATTCTTACAGAAGCTAACGGTGTACTCAGTTTTGCATCTAGAAATTCTTATTGAACCAGTATTTGGCAGTGCGGGTTCTTATTTGCTTTAAACCTGTGAAATTTTGGAACTCCATTGAATATTCAATATATCAGTGTATTTATTCTACCATGAATTGACATTTCTGTCATGAATTTTCTACCATGAAAGTCTTGCTCCAATGTATCCATCTTTGCCTATATCATTGGTTCTGGAACTGCAAACAATACTTGTAAACCTCTGCTCACGACACTCAAGTGTAGACTCAAGTGACTTCTAATTCACGATACACAATTCTACCAGATTTTAATGCTCCTACTTACTTAGCAAGACTTCTTCCTCAATTGAAATCGTTATTGAACTATTTCGACAACATCAATCCTATTCTGGCCTATAAGGAAAGTCCTGCATGTCAATTCAAAGTATGTGCGTTGAAGATACTGGAAAGCTAGATTGAACCATCCTGTATTATGAATCAAAAAGCATTTATACTGAATCATCCAGAGTCTGGAGTTGACTCTAATGTACAAACACTCTATATAAAAACCGAGACATTTGTACTCTATATTACATCTTGAACAGTCAGATCACAAAAAAGGTTTCAACTACAATTATCGAAATTCAATATCGAGATACGACAATTGAACTTGGCTGACTGGGACTAACTGGCTAATTGAACCATATTGGGCATACAAATGATGGTACGCTTCAGTTCGACCGAGTAGTTTCGGGCATTGAAGAGTAGAAATAGATCCAGTCCCATATCATGGTACCCAGTAAGCTGATCCCTTCTGCTTCTGATATATTTCATGCTCAGACCAAACTACTACAGTCGCGCCTAGGAAAGTTTTCAAAGTGGAATCTCTACTGAAAAATCACATCTCTTTGTTTAACATGATTACTTAAAGTGAACCCCAGAAGAAAGTTAGTGTTAAAATTTTGGCCCAAAAGGAAACAAGAGTTTTTGCAACTAATGGCTTTTACCAAATGATAATAAACTTGGGTACAAATGATATTAAACTTGGTTACAAATTTGAATCATAAAACTTTGTAGATTTCGCTTCGAGAAAAGTACTTGAATCATTTTGGAGACGCAGGATACCAGGGATGACTTCATGAAAGCTCAGTTTCACAATATGAAAACTAGAGTTGATTCTTTATTTGACCATTTGTTGTCTCACGTCTAGTGCCTCCAAAATCAGAAAGTAAAGAAGGTTTAGTATTTCGAAGCAGCAAATTTCTTTCAATAACATTGCCCGACTTCTTTAAGCACTGTTTTATGGTTATATTTCCTGAAATACCATTGAAATAGTGATTGTAGGAAAAACTTTAAATTTCTTTGAGAACTTGTATTTAATTTACTGTATTTTGTTGCTGGAATAACTAAAGTCTAATCTCTTTTGGATTTTGAGAGAATTGCGTTCCAGTAGAAGTTGAAGTTGGAAAAAAGGCGATTTCGTGATAGTAACGAGTTTACAGAAAGAAGAATCATGCCTATTAAATCGAAAGATATACCAAACATTCAAATTAGCAACCCAATACTCAGTACCTTTTGAAGAGGCCTGGCTCTTGCAATTGGCATTTGAACGTCTTTTGGTGGATTTGGACTTCCATGAAAGAGTTCTCCACATGGAACGTCATTTTACAAATAATATTATTATTTTAAAATGTACATTGCTAGAATGGCGAAAGCTCATTCTAGAAATATTGCTTGGTTTCCTTCAGTTATTGGAAACTCGTCGCTTTACAGACTTCAAGCATCTTTCCCTTTTGCAAAGAGTTGTAGAATCAAAAATACTTTGATAAACTTAATAGAAAGGAAAAACAGTAGATGGGTTTATTTCCATCGAAACAAACTTGAGTTTTTCGTATTTGAGAATTAGTTCAACGCAAATTATTTCTTTAAGAGAAGAACTCAAACAACACTCTACCAATTTTTGATGCAAAAAAAGTTGTAAAACGAGATGCACCAACTATTTGAGCTTTTAAAACGGATATTACAGGACCAATTGCTATGAAAGTAATAGTATTTTGCGACAATTCAGTACGTCAGTATTTCAAAGTTTGAACATGAGTTTACTATAACCATCTATCATCACCATTAAAGTCAAACTCATATTAGCTCTCCAGCCAGCAGCTAATTTTTCCAAAGCATGTAAAGCTCATACATTTGTTTCTAAAGCTTATAGCCCTCATCTCTTATTGCCGTTGATATATCAGTTCTTGCAGAATATTATTTTCACCTCGTTTGGCTTCTCGATGATGGCTATTATTTTATACAATGGTTGACAATATTTTCACCAATTTTATACCATGAAAAATGGTATAGTGCAAAAAAAAGAATACCCACGGTGGGAGTCGAACCCACAATCTTCAGATTTCAACTGAAAGACTTAGAAGTCTGACGCGTTAACCATTGCGCTACGCGGGCCACTATATTAGCATCTACCGATTGCTTCAATAGAACATAAACCTCAGAATTGTCTTAAAACTTTCCATCTGTTCAGATAAGTTACTTTCTATACTGTGAAAGGTGCCATTATAATGAAGTTCTTGCAAAAGTATAATATGTAGCTTGTATTCGGATATCCTAATCAAGATAAGATCTCGAACAAATTGATACTTTTTGAATTTAGCCAGACGAAACAAGTTAAAAAGTAGTTGATCCTTTGATAACTCAAATATTTCACCGAAACCTAGAACGCTTTGCACTATACAAAAAGTTGGATCCATTGCTGCTTTGAATTGAGACTTGGACTTGAGCTTTTCCGGAAAAAATTATTAAAGTTAAGGTCCAGCGCATGATGCATTATACAGAACTTTTTCTTTATAATAGACGAGAGTCAAAAATAAATGGCCAACTTAGAAAACTAAGTGAACACAAGTTCCAACAAACCGTTTATTGCCAGTCGATAATTTTGCAATAGAAAACTGTTGGAAGAAATTATTATTGTCAATTTCTCGGTTCAGCTGGCACCAAAATTGTTTTACTGTAGCAGTAAATGTTCGAGATAGTAGAGTAAATACTCTACAACTCATATACTTTATTTCATGGATTAACTGAGACAATTGATTCTGATGCTACGGTAGGGCTTTTAAGCTGGGGTTCCAACGTGTATTGGTAATACAGAGTCAAATCTATATGGCTATTAAGATGGGAAGTAGAATTATTGACTAAACTGTTCACAATTCACACCTTTATAATAGTAAATAATCATTCCTCGTCTTCTCCAGACTATTTTTCTGGTCCGATTTTCTAGAATAGAGAAATTCTCCTTTTAGAAACCCGTCAAATGCGTCAGCCGCGGACCAACTAGTAATCAGAGTATTAAAGTTTTTAAACTGATGCACAACTATCCGTAAACATTGAAAGCATAGACACGATGTTGGCATGATTGATTAATGGAGATCATAAAGTCAATAAAGACGCTAATGAAATCAAGATATAATATTATCACAAAATCTAAGGTCCAAAAATGGGATATTTTTTGAATTTGTGATTTTCCAAATTAGTTATCCTAAACCAAAATACATGAAGAATAGACCACAAATGTAAAAGAGGAAATACCAAATAAAAACAGTTCTTTGCAGCCATCGCCTGAAGACTGAAAAGTTGATGAAGGCTCTACTTGAAATTAATAGTACTCAAGATCTCCAACATTGGCTCTTAAGGTTTTATATGGGCACATGGCAGTTAACCTTAACACTTTTGAGTCCATAAACCCGCCAATTCAGAGTGTTTAGACACAGCTGAAGACGTTGAAAATACTTGAACTAGGAAGCCAGATTTTGAAAGATATGACTGGTCATAATGGTGCATGTTAGTCCACGGAATTGACGTTCTTTACATTAGCTCTTAATTCTACTGCGAATATCAACCTCAATTCCACGACTCAACCTGCAGCCATCAACCGTCAGTCTAAGCAGCACTCCAACTCCAGAAGCTTTAGAACCACTTGCAATCTCATATAATCGCATGAACCGTCAAATTAAGCAGCTATGAAGCCCTTACCCTGATTATTAATTAACAGTAACAGACACAAAAGGTGGGACTATTCTTTGATCTTAATACAAGATCACCGAAAAACTTCTGCTTGAAGGTTTTCTTGCTCCTGCCATTATGCTTTAGCAATTTTTTTTTTTGAATTTTGGACGAGCTTTAAGGTATCTCGCACAGATCAACTACATCTCGGGGAGTTTTTCTGTGATTTCCTGGTGCTCCAGCTGCTTTTGGCTTGATTTTGACGTCTCTGAAAACGAATATAATAGACTTTGGTAGCCTATTGTTCTGGATAGCGAATATATATCGACTAATCGAACAAGTATCGCATTGATTCCAAGAATGTGCCAACACTTCCCTCTGGCCATCATTGGTAGGTATTCTGTCCTAAGATTTGCACGTCTTGTGTGTTAACTCTAGATCATAGGTAATGGCCCTTCTGCAATCTTTCTATCGTTTATGCTTCATGGAAACATTCCTTACTATGATCCCACAACAAAACATGGACCTCATCCAGACAAAGAACTCCATCGACTTCTCCAACCGTACGAGGTGAATGGCAAATCGCTCGTTTACGCAGTTCGAGATCACCGCATTTTAAACCATATCAGCCTGTGCTATGATTCTTTCTTTTCAGCCAGTACTAGCGCAACTAGTCTGCTATTCGACTCGTTAATAGCTTCCGAAGAAGCTTCTTTTGCATCTCTAGAGTCGAAGGAAACCCGAATCAAATGGGTCAAAAATGATGATTTGAAAATAGAGCATGTTATTTTTGGATCCAGCCCAAATCCCGGAGGCCAATGGTCGTCTGCTAATGTCAGTGATGATGCGAACGAAAAGTCGTTGAGCTATGCCGAAATGCTAAGTTTACCAGGCTTTTCTTTTACTGAGTTTTTTGTGTCCGACAGAGATTCTAGTCAAAGTTATAGTTTCAAACGACCTTCGAGATCCGACATTGCTAGCTATTTTTCTGAATATTCAAAGCAAATGGGCATTGAAGGATCATTCCGACCTCATACAGTTGTTACAAAAGTTGACCGAGTTGCGCAACAAACATATACTCTTTACTATACGGATCTTGCTGATAATACTACTCACTCAGTTACATGCGATTTTGTTGTCCTGGCGTCTGGTGTTTTTGAAAAGCCTGTTAAAACCATGATTTTCGACCAAGATACAGTTGATATTGATACTTCGTCGCTTCCGTATCTGAATGATTCAAGAACTCCAGTCATTTTACCACCTAAAAACTTTTCAGAACTGTCATTAGAACCTTCAATAATTGTTCCGCCATGTCAACCAAAATGGGACAAAGATGCTTTGAAAGCGGTGCTAGTGTTAGGAACGGGAGTATCTGCAGCAGAAGCCATTAACCGGTGTTCTCAATATCCTGGAGTGCTGATAATTCACATGTATCGATGGGCTCAAGATGATCAAGGACCGTTGCGACGGTTTTCGAAAGAAACATATGCTGAATATGCTCAAGTGTATCGCCTTATGAAGCGTGCAGCTGTCTCGGGGGATAATGAGACGTTGATAAAACCAGATTTTTTCAATCCGCAGAGTATGTATGAGTGTCTGCCAAACAGTAAGATATTGGAGATGTCTAGGTGTGGGAAGGTATCGATTCAATTACAAAATGGTGAAGTTGTTACCAGGACAGTTACTAGTATTAAGGTGTGTACTGGTCGGTCAGGATCTCTTGAATATTTATCTGAAGAAGTTCGGGAAATCATGTCAGTTCAGGATAAAACACTTACTACAGTGAACAAGACCTTTTTACAGCCTTATCTTCATAAAACTGATGATTGTGCATCTATGGTGACGGTTTCAGTAGAAGATGACACCAGTTCATGTTGTAGTGAAGAAGAGCAGAGTTCTAGTGTCACTCCAGTAAGCACGACTTCGAGTATCGATCAATTTGAAATGTTCCAGCAGACGAAGTATTCATTGAGATTGGGGCCGAATATTTATGTGATTGGCAGTCTCACGGGAGAGACATTGGTTAGGTTAATGTTAGGAGGGTGTGCATGGGTAGCAGGGGATCTTTTCAAGAGGACCAAAGAACTAAAAGAATCAGAATAGACGTGTATGAATAGAAGAGTTGATCAACAATAGGGTATAGAATTGTAACTAGATCCCATGGACTAGTTTCTTTAGATTACTTCTTCAGATTGAATCGAATTTTTACTAAATTTCTCTAGATTTCAGAATTGTGATTTCTCTGCTATTTCCATGATTATACTGTAGATTCATGAAGATGCCCGATTAATCGACAAAACTGTTCAAAAAGACCAGAATATTATACCATTTATAAACATAAGAGTGAAAAGGACTGCTTACATTATCTACTGAGCTTGATAATTTTCATGGTGAAAGCTCAATATAGTTGCTATTGAAGAGAAAAGTAGCCATGAACAGATTCATAAAGATTAAATAACGAATATAAAACAAAATAAAAAAAAAGAGTGTGCAAATAATGTCATGCCCAGGTTTATTGAAAATATCATGAGATGTTGGGCTCTAAGGATAAGTTTGTAATAAGGTTGGAAAAGAGTATGTATTTTTGCAATCACCATAGACAAATAAGACATTTTAATGCAATAAGTTGGAATATGTAAAATCACCAGATTATTCCTGGTTGGACATATCAGAACATAATAGTATTCACATCAATCTACCTCGCTTCGCATTGTATATTGAATCATCATCAGGATGTCTTTTGAAATTGCCATTGTCATTTGAACTGACAGGTAGCCCTCGTAAAGCTGATGATGGGGGAGGTAGAAGTGGTGGTTTGTCCTGGTCCTGTGGGTGATGCTGTTGATGCTGATGCTGTTGATGCGGTTGTTGATCTTGCGATGGCTGCTGATCTTGTCTGTTTGGCTTCAAATGGATATCTAATAACTGTACTAATTCATCTCTGCTAAAAGGTTTCGGTAAAATATCAGTAATTCCATGTCGGTAATATTTATCAACATCTTCGTCAGTCATGTTACTAGTCATTGCCACAATAGGGATATTCAAGTTGAATTTTCTAATTAAATCCGAGGCACTCAAGCCATCTAGCTGTGGCATAACTGTTTCCATCAGAATAATGTCGTAGGTGTTGGCTTGAGCACGTTTAACAGCAGTTAAGCCGTCATTAGCTACATCAACTTGACAGCCATATTGGGAAAGAAATCTCCGGCAAACCCTGACGCTTAAATCATCATCTTCTACCAGTAGAACGAGAAAAGAAGAGGATTTGGAGGAAGGGTTTGGTTGTATAGGATCATTTGATGAAGTGAGAGGAGGTAATGTGGTTATTTGATTAACTGGAGACTCATTTCTAGTTGATTCCGTGGTATTCAAAGTAGCTAACAAGTTTATGAGTTGATTTCCGTAGTTTTTGCTGCTATTTGACGACTCAGAGGAGAGAAGTTGTTGCTGGAACATTATCAGCTGTCTCAATACGTCGTCTGTGGTTTTTCTTTCCTGCTGAAGGGTATGTAGTCGATGCTGGGTTTGAGAATATCTATCATTCAAGTCGTTGAGTTCTTTTGCCATATCGTGATTTGATTTTTTCAGGATGGAGATTTCGGATTCTAGAGATTTGATGGTAGGGTCATCGGAGGTTGGATAGGCGTTGGAAGGCGGGTTATAAGATGGGACTCCGGGATTGGTATTTGAAGAGCTTTGGCGTTTGGAGTTGACGGTTTTCCTTTTAATGTTATCTATTTGATCTTTATTGTGTAACTGGAAGTCTGGATGTTTGAATTCCCACGAGTTTTCGCCATAGAGATAGCTGCTGTTTTCTGAGTTTGCGTTTGATCGAATTTTGTGAAAGTCGTATTTGTTTAGTTGACGAACAAAGCTGGCAAAGTTGGAATGTTTGAAGTGCCGGGGGAGAATGGTTTTAGTAAATTCGTTTGTCTAGAAGGTTAGCGGAAGCAAGAAGTCAAGAGGGTATAAACATACATCAATGACGACAAAACTATCACCGTTTTCAGTCCACCTGACGACGTTTCTATAATCAGGTTCTTCCAACATGCTAAGAAGAGGTTAGCAAGGGTAGAATAGAGCCAGAGCCAGAGCCAGTAGAAGCCAGAGCCAGAGCCAGAGCCAGTAGGAGCCAGAGTCAGAGCCAGAGCCAGTAGGAGCCAGAGTCAGAACCAGAACCAGCCAGAACCAGAGCCAGAACCAGAGCCAGAGTCAGAGCCAGCCAGAACAAGCCAGAACCAGAACCAGAACGAGCCAGAACCAACCAGAGCCAGAACCAACCAGAACCAACCAGAACCAGAACCAACCAGTCGTCCAAAATAACAAAAACACCTACGCAAATAACTTTCGAACCTGATTAAAACAGTTAGAATCATTGAATATAATACCAAATAACTAGTACTCACAAAATCATTGGGTCCAGTAGTCTTTGCTGGATTCACAGTTTCCACCATATTGTTCATCAGCGCAATGCTCGCATTACTAGTCAGCGAGGGAGTGAAGTTCGACGAGTTTGTACCACTGTTGCCGTTAGCGCTACTTCCATGAATGAAATGAGAAGAAGGAGGAGAAGAAGAAGAATGCAAAGAAGAGACCTGAGGAGGTAGCACAAATTGGCTGGTAGGGGATTTGTCAGCGGACGTTCTTAGCTGAGTCATCAGCGAATTTGGAGCAGACGATGATCCGACGTGGAGGCCCAGAGACGGCAGCGTTTGGGGTTGTTGGAGCTGAGGTTGTTTGGGAAGATGCTGATATTGGTGTTGGTGATGTTGGTGTTGGTGTTGGAGATGCTGGGATGGTTGCTGGAGCGGTTGTTGGTTGGAGGGTTGATTTTGCTGACCAAGATAGCCCGTTGAGTAGTTGTTATAATATAAGTTTGGGGACTTTAAGTTTGGGTTCATTTTTGATCTTTAGTACTGGAAGGACGAATATATAGATCACGAAGCAGAACGAAGAGAAGAAGAAGAAGGATGAATGAAAATAAAAATAAAAATAATAAAAATAAATAAAATAAAATAAAAAATAAAAATAAAAATAAAAAATGAATTTGAGTGCCAAAGCTTGTACAGAGTTTAACAAGCAAAATAAAAAGCTGGAGATCAGTTCATTTCACATAGAAAACGCATGATTTTTTTCAAATATAAATTTAAAAAAAAAGAAAAAAAAAAAGAGAATAAAACTTGAAAGAAGATGGAAATATTTTAATAAAATTGGAGAATATTCAATTTATATTTATATTATTTTTTTTAATTTATTATTCTAATAATATTCTAATAATTTTTATTCTTAACTATTCTTATTTTTATTTATTCTTTATTCTTATTTTTTTCAATATATTCTCAATTATTCTTGATTATTCTTGATTACTCTTATTTCCATCAACTTTAACAAATGTACCATTCTTTACCATTCTCTAATTCTTTACCATTTACCAGCTAGTATACTTGTAACACTCAGTTTATTAAATTAGTAAATATCTACATTTCAAAGTGTCCTTCAAATCCATCAACTCTATCCCCTTGGACAATTGAATAGCCATCTTCTTCATCCCCAGATTCCCACTCTGACCTACTCGGAAATGCCGACTCTTCTATATATGTAAACCCTCCAAACTTTGCTTGCACTCCCGGTGACAATGGCGTCCCTGCTAACATGCCTTTCCTCATCAAACTCGTTGACGCTTGCGTAAATTCAGGATCAAAATTAGACACATCCATCTCGCTGCTCAAAACAGGTTTGAACGGCGGTGCCACTTGCTTCTGTGCCATCTTGTCCCAGTCAATTCCTTGGAAAAATGAATGGCCCTTCAGCTCTCTAGACCCTCCTCGCGCTCCCAACCTGTGCGCAGGATTCCGGTTCAACAGCCCTTTCACAAAATCTCGGCACTCGCTAGACACACTGTCCTTCGGGAACCTCACCTTCCCGTACGCAATGTTCTTGTACATTTGCTGAGTCTGCTCCGCAAAAAACGGCGACCATCCACAGCACATTTCAAACACCAGCACCCCCAGCGACCAAAAGTCGACCATCTTGGTATACCCGCTATTGTCCAAGACCACCTCGGGCGCTAAATACTCCGTCGTCCCGCAAAAAGTGTTGGTCGTGCTGCCATCGCTAACCAGGTCTGCCTTCGACAGCCCGAAATCACAGAGCGCGACGTGCCCATTAGCGTCCAGCAGTATGTTCTCTGGCTTCAGATCTCTATACACGATTCCATCGTCATGGAGCTGCTCCAGCGCTATTATCAGCTCTGCAATGTAAAACCTGGCGCGCTCTTCCTGAAACCGTCCCTCCTTTTGCAGGTGCCAAAACAGCTCGCCTCCGGACATGAAATCCGTTACGAGATACAGGCTTTCTGGAGTCTGGAACGAAAACTTCAAGCCCACAATGAACTTGGATTTGGACGTCCGAACCAAAATGTTCCGCTCGCCTATAGTGTGCGCGATCTCGCGCTTCTGAACAATGACTTTTTTCGACAAAACCTTCATGGCGTAGATTCTCTGTGTGTCCTTCTTGCGGACCTGGTAGACCTGGCCAAACGTTCCTTTGCCCAGTAGCCGAATGACTTCAAAGTCGTCTGGACCGATTTTTTTGCTTCTTGTTCGCTCGTAGAAGATCTGTATTCGGATCTGCCCAGTGTTGCTCTGGCCGTCCCGCGACTCCAGCGGAATCCACTTGTCTATGAAGGTCGTTTTGGAGAGATCCGGGCAGATATTGACATGGCCCTTGAACTGGTGGTTCACGCCGTCGTATATGGTGATGTCCAGCTCGGCCTTTTCGCAGGTGACATCGAACTGGGCTTCGTCTCGCCAGGACGGCTGCGAGCTGTGCTGCTTGAACGAGAAGCCGATTTTCGTCGAGGACGTCACGTACTCGGAGGAGTCGTAGGTGCAGATAACGTAGGGAGCGAAAATGTCAGTGGAGTCGAGGATTTTGACTTTGAGCTTTCCCAGGACAGAGGCCTCGCTGACTTTTGGGACGGGGGCCGTTCTGGGTTTGGTGAGGCCTGTGGCAGACTTGAGCGCGGTGGCCGACTTTTCGCTACTGGCTTTCTGTAGAACCACGGAGGACGTTGTAGAACCGCCGTTGGGCGAGAACTGGCCGGACGCGACCTGGGTGGACACGATGGGGGCGAGCGTGGTAGTTTTATTGAGGGCGGTCTGGTCGAGAAGGCCCGAGGTCGACAGGAGGGAGTGGGCGGGCGTATTTGGTTCAGGGTTGATCATGCAGTAGGAGCTGGATTCGATGTTGCAGCTGGAGAGCGAGGTGGTGGAGCCGGAGGAAGATGCAATGGAGTAGATGGACGGGTGTCGGTGGGAAGCGGTGCTGCTTGAGTCGCTGGGGCTTTTAGCGTCTGTTGGCGTTGAGACCCAGAGTTTAGGCGACCAGAGGCCGAAGAACGCTCTGCCAGTTTCTGGGTATTGGGGATGCTGGGAGGACGATGCAGATTTTTGTTTGGAGTATACGGAGAGCGAAGGGTCTGATATTGATAGAGAGGTAGATGGTGATAGTGAGTGAGTAGACCCTGAGTCTATGTTTTCATATTGTTCTTTTTTCGAGTCTGTTTGTTGATCGAGTCTGAATGACTTAACAAGACCTGAAAACATTATAGACTGTCTGGAAGGCAGTTCCGATGGCAAGAGTAGCTAAAAATGAGAAAAATGAGAGTATAGAAAAATAGAAAAATAGAAAAATAGAAAAAATAGAAAAAACTAAAATTTAAATATTAAATAAAATGAATAAAATTAAAAAATAAAAATAAAAATAAAAAAAAAAATAAAATAAAAATAAAATAAAATAAAATAAAAAAAATAAAAAAAAATAAAAATAAAAATAAATAACTAAAAACTTCCGAGCTAAGCGGATAACTGATTATTTCAGAATCAACTGGCAAATCAACAACAACATTTGTATAGCTGGTGCTGCTGGTAAGTCGTCGACTTTTTTTTTTTTTTTTTTTTTTTTTTTTAAGTTTCCTAATGCATATAAAGGCCCCGTGCAAATTGCCAATCAGGGTCTTTGCAAAACTCACAAACTGTCAAAATATAAACAATTCTGATCGTCCAGATCTCTCAGATCTAACCTCCAAACTCACTCCTAAGCCCATCAACTGCCTCAACTCCATCCTCGTCGCTAATTCCTCGCCAAGTTCATATTCATCTTCTCTAACTTTTCCAGTAGGAAACCTCGTTTCACTCCCAGTTCGCCAGTATTTCTTTCAGATCCACCTGTTACCGAGATCTCTAAGCTAACAGCATTATCAAACTTTTATCATGCTTACTTCGGACCGGCTTTGGCGCTTAAATTAGGACCCTTTTCTTCAGATCTTGTAAAAAGTCATGCTGAGCTTTGTGCGCTACATGTCAATCAACAAAAAAATAGGTCGTACCCGGGATCGAACCGGGGTTCCCGGAAATTTCATCAAAATCCGATGTGATGACCACTACACTATACAACCATTCATGAAAATTTTGAATTTTATCAATATCGATCACAAAACTATATTAAAAACCGTTTTCCTGTCAACTTTTTGATCTACATCTAGTGGATTCATGCAATGAGAGCGATGAGTGAGAGCGATGATCAGGTTCAAGACAGTCGAGTGCTCAATTCTCATGGCCATTGCTGCTTCAGTGGTAAAATCCTACAGGGCGACGATACTCACACGTCTCCTGTTTCTTGAAGAGTATAAATTGTCTTCTCCTTCACCTTCACTTCTCTTGATCAGTAGTTGAGCGTACAAAAGATGGTCACTATAGACAAGACAATGGCCCATGCTGCCGTGATATCAGGCAGAAATCCTACCATCTACTCTGCGAGTAACCCGATAACTCTCTTCCTTATCCAAATAGTTCTCATTGTGTCGCTCTGTCGCTTGGTTCATATACCTTTGACACTGATGCATCAACCAAGAGTAGTGGCAGAAGTGCTCACCGGCGTCATCCTAGGTAAGCTGTAGTTATTTGTGCTTCATGTTTTGTGCTTCATGTTTTGTGCTCATGTTTTGTGCTCATGTTTTGTGCTCATGTTTTGTGCTCTTGTTTAGTGCTCCATGTTTTGTGCTCCATGTTTTGTGCTCGTCGCGGTCATTCTAACCATCTCCAGGCCCTTCAGTGTTTGGGAAAATCCCAAATTTCACAAAGTCGATATTTCCGTCAGAGTCAATACCAAATTTAACTCTAGTTGCAAATATCGGAATGGTAATGTTTCTGTTCATCGTGGGTTTAGAAGTAGACCTGAAGTATATGAAAAAAAACTTGAAAATAGCTGTTACTGTTGGTATAGGAAGCATCATTGTGCCTTTTGGCATTGGTGCAGCGCTATCTTACGGACTTTACAATGAATACTCTGACAAAAGCATCTCTTTTGGAACATTTTTACTATTTATTGGCCTGTCAATGGCGGTCACTGAATTCCCAGTTTTGGCCAGAATATTATCTGAACTTGGACTCTTACGAGACAGAGTTGGAATCATTGTCATTGCTGCTGGCGTAGGCAATGACCTTATAACCTGGATTTTACTAGCATTGGCCATCACTTTGTCCAACTCTGCTAATGCAATCAACACCTTTTATATTATTCTTTTAACAGTTGCTTGGATTCTAGTTCTCATATTTGCAGTGCACCCTCTTCTTTTGAAATACTTGAAAAGATCTGGAGGTATTGAATATGGCCCTTCTGAATCGGATATGGCCATCGTCTTCTTGTTGGTCTTTGTGTCGTCCTTCTACACCGATATTATAGGTGTTCACTCTATCTTTGGCTCTTTCCTAGTTGGAATCATCATCCCACGGGAAAACTCTTTCGTGGTCAAGTTAACTGAAAAGATTGAAGATTTCATTAGTGTAGCGTTACTACCTATTTATTTTACAGTTGCTGGGCTCGAGCTTGACTTGGGACTGTTGAACGACGGTCAAACTTGGGGATACGTGGTTGCCATAATTGCAATTGCAATCATCAGTAAAATCCTTGGGGTTTCAATTCCAGCGAAACTCTTTGGCTTGAGATGGAGAGAATCTTTGGCCGTTGGTGTTTTGATGTCCTGTAAGGGAGCAGTTGAAATTGTAATTTTACAAGTCGGACTTCACGCTGGAATTTTGAACAATAAACAATTCTCAATGCTTGTATTAATGGTCATCATAACTACGTTTGTAACTTCTCCTATAACAGTCATGATATATCCTGAATGGTATCGTGAAAAACTGGAGTTGTGGAGGAATAAGAGTATTAACTGGGATGGAACACCTACAACAAAAACCAAACGGTCTTCATTAAGTGTCGTTGCTGCTCAAGAATTATACAAATTCAGGACACTAATGTTGATTCTAGATGATATCTATTCACTGTCATCAAATTTGGTCTTTACACAGCTACTCACGCAAAAATTTCAACAGACAGCTGAGGCAATACGCCCAGACAGATTCAGTAAAGAGAGATCTCTTTCCCCTATGAAAAGACTGCGACCTTCATTTTCAAGATCGTCTTCAAAAGCCAAAGGCGACAACATGATAACTCCGGTCCATACTAACATTTCAACGCATTCCAATCAAGGCAAATCAGAAGAAACAGATATTCTCGTTCAAGGTGTACGAATGATTGAATTAACTCAAAGAGCTGCTTCCTTGATCCAATTAATGTCTGAAAATGAAGATGATTTCAGCGAAACTGATTCTATACTGAAAGTCTTTAATATTTTTGCTAGTATAAATAGCATTTCATTCATGGGGAAACTTGCAGTTATTACTGCCAACGAAAAGGCATCGTTTATTTCAAACGCTCCAAGTTCACGATCTGATTTTGTCTTATTAACAATAGATGAAAACTCAAAGTCCTATGGGAACGCAGATAACCATAGCCGATATCTTACGTACAAATCAATACTGAGTATGAAAAGAAATCCAACTGGAGTTTTGGTAGACAGAGGGTTTTCAATTGGAACAGATAGTTTCATGAAGAGAAGGTTATACGTCCCGTTTTTTGGATTTCCAGATTGTAGACAAGCACTTGCAACTGCCCTACAACTGGCTAAAAATCCGCAACTAGAACTTATTATAGATGATTATTGCATTCAAAAAGGGTATCAACATCTACCAGTTTCAAACGAATTTGACGGATTGGACGCGGAGTATCTTGATCTAGTTGTTGAAGCTTGTGACGATAAATTATTTCAAAGAGTATCCATCGTCAGACTGCAAGATAAGTCGCTTTTAGGTTGCAAAAAACGACTCCAGGAAGAGCTTCGTCTGAAAAAGTGTGATATAGTCCTTTTAGGGAGAAATAGTAACGAGGGACACAATTCTCATACAGAACATGTTTTGGGCAAAGTTGCAGGAGAATTATTAAAAATTCCAAACTCTTGTTTTTCAATGTTAGTTTGTCAAGCTGTTGGCATATCCAATAAAGAAAATGTTTGAACCATATAGTGAACCAAATAAAAAGTACATAGTTTAACAGGATGAAAATGATTAAGATATCTAAATAAATAAAATGAAAGACAGTCAACTTTTGCTAATTTGTCCTATAACTATTCTAGTATTATCAATTGCAAATTGAATCAACTGTTCAAAATCTAATGATCCTTGAGTTGTTTTGATTGAGTTGAAATGCTCCAGAAGTAAAGACCGGTTCAGTTCAATCTCCAACTCGTGAGTTAAATAAGTATTATCAGTATGGACTTCCGTAAGATCAACTTGGAATCCTTTGTGAATAAATGATTTGCGCTTTTTAGATCTCTTTGACCGTGGTTCTAATTTAGACAAATCCAATTCCGACGAATTCTGAGGAAGTTCGACTGAAACCGTAATTCTATAATCCAATGACTCTGAAGGAGAGTAAATGACAAGATGAGACACCTTTCTCTTGATAATTCTTTCGATTGGCTTATTATCACTGTCAAACGTAACTCGAATATTATTGCTAGTCCCCGGATCATCGTATACGATATCAGTAGTGATTTTTTGGGGGAATGCGCTGACTGATGTTGGATCATTGGGATTGATCTTTCCCTTCATGGCGTATCTATTGAAAATGGCCTCCACATGATGGAACTGTGACTTGCTGATATTGGACACAAAATGAGTCTCAGAGCTTGCAAAGTCTGATCCGATTAAGCACTCTGTAGTTACTGGAAGTGACAAACGTCTGTCCTTTCGTTTTTCCATAATCTTGCCTACTTTGATCTCGACTTCCGCATATTTTTGTTCTTCTCCCATATTCGCCAGTGTTGCATATAGCCATCCAGTGACTTTTCTTGACAAGTCTTCATAGAGTTGTACTCCAGACAAGCTTACTGGAACTTTTCGCCTTTCTGCATTTACGTTTCGATGATTTTGATAACCCACATCTTCAACAGTAATCAAAGGTGGTAAGCTGTGAGATTTTCTATAATTCTGTGCCCATATAGGGGGTGTCTGTTGCCTTTTGGACACTTGCTGCTGGGGAGGAGGACTGTTATGTTCAGTGACAGGACTGCTAGTGCTTGATACAGTTGCATTACTGTCGGAGTGAACGCTCTTTTTAGGAGTTTCCAAAGCAGGATCATGGCTATCAACTACATTAGTAGGGAGCTTTCGGTAAGGAGCAGTACCCGTGGTGGGCGAGCTAGAGGGGGCAGATATTGAAGGAGCACTTTCAGTGAGAATAGAAGCAGGCTTTTTCGAAGCGGTGACCGGTGAACTACTGAGACTAGTGATTGATAGTCGATTATCTCTTTCAACAGACGCTGGCGGTTCTCGAGCCTCTTTAACCAAGGGAACTGACTCGGCGTTCAAAATGTCTGTATTGGTAGCTGGTCTAGAAGGTGCAGGCCGGCCAACATCGTTGCCATTGATGAGGTCGTTGACAGAAGTTACTGAGCTGTGACGGTCGTTTGAAGTGTTTGAAGATCTTCTTACTGAAGAGACCTTTGGCGTAACACTGTGATCGCCCACCGACGTAGGTAAATGATGATTGTCATAATGAGTAGTTTTCAAATCAGTGTTCAGTATATTCTTTTGAAGGTTTGCCAATTTCGGATCTGGTGAGCCACTATAAGAACCACGAATCGAAGAAGTAGGCAGGTAAGAGTGATGTTCGACTGTCGGTGAAGATGCTAATGAATTTGTATAACCGTGGTGATTCGAAGGACTGTGACTTTGTGTAAACGAATTGTCAAGCAGACTGGAAATCGAATTGGTTTTCTCTCTGCGCTGACTGTACTCAGCGCCAGTGTCTTCGTTCAATATAGATGAGACAGTCTGTCGTCGCGAAGACTGCGGTGAAGAAGCATTTGAGATGGCGGAGAAAGAATCCTGGTGTTGTTGTTGCTGTTGATTCAAAGGATCCAAGCTTGAACGACGTTCACTGTTGGATTGTTTGTCCTCCTCTGCATCTGTTGAGATTATGATACTTCGGATATCCATAAGGATCGCGTAATGAGCTCAATCTAGAGTCTGATCTGGTTTGTCTTCACGCGTCGGTTCCAGAAAATAAAATGACTGAAAAAAAAAAAAAAAAA